>JAOYMR010000026.1:13315697-13340937 GCA_025802075.1 Tenebrosternarchus preto
CCCCCCCCCCCCCCCCCCCCCCCCCCCCCCCCCCCCCCCCCCCCCCCCCCCCCCCCCCCCCCCCCCCCCCCCAATGTGATAAAGTGAAGCTGAGGTGCTGCTAGTATGGACAAACTAAAATATATCCTAAACAACAACAAAAAAAACACAATACAAACCTTGGCCATTCTGAAGAGAAATAATCTAAAAGAGAAAAACTGTGTACACACCTTGTGTTATGGACGGTGAAAGCAGTAAGACTCTGATTTCGGAGATTGTCGAGCATGACGCATACTTTGGGTTTTGTGAGACATTTCCATTTCAAATGCAGAGGGAGAGAGAAAGAGAGGGAGAGAGAAAGAGAGGGAGAGAGAAAGCTTAGTTTCTGAATAGACTCTAATAAGTGAAGCATGGCCACTCACTGACACACCTGCCTGTAGGCTCTCACTGGACTGCACCGAAATAAACGTTAATAACCCCACGGCTAAAGAGAAAACGGGGTGAGAAGGAGAGCAAGGAGTGAGAAGGAGTTTGTTTTGCAAGAAAAAGAAAACTTTGATGTGATAACAATCCTCCATTTTACATAAAGAGCAGCAGGCACCATTGGGACTCGACTAAACATGCAGAATGCATTAACTCATCATTAAAGGCAATTTACATTAATGTCGATGCTGGATTGAGTATGGCAGCTGTCACAGATGAAGTAATCAAGGACATATTTTTACCATCGTGCCTTTTCACATCCTGAAATATTAAAATATTCAAATTAATTGAATATGGATAATGATTGGCATAGAAATAAAATCGTAATTGTGGCCCGCCAAAATAAAAAACGAAGTGAGGAAGCAAAGATACATCATGCTTTGAAAAGCAACCATAATCACGTTCATAAAAATGTTCATAAAAATGTCCAGCATAGGCCAATTATCCATGCCTGGCATTAAAACACTACCAGTACCTTGTCTGTGAATGAGAGCATTCATACTCAGTAAGCACACATTTGTTTTGGACCCACATGTGAAGGAGGAATGGTTTGTGTTTGTTTCTGGGTGATCTTCTGTTTCCATAATGGCTTTTTGCTAATCAGCTTGTTTTTCTGAGCCATGTGCTGGGCCGGTTTGATTGACCCATAATCCCCCAGTAAATAACAAACAAAAAAAAAAAAGCAGGCTTTAAGCCCTTAGATAACCACCCACTGAGCTAATATCGAAGAGCAGCCTCGTCACCAATTCCGCTGCCTGGCAACTGCGCCACGGTTAATTCAATTCAGTTTAATTAGCAAGCCCCTCATTAATAAAGCACATGAATATGAAGATGAGAAAAGCCTGTACAGATGAGCACCGAGTCTAATGGACAAACTGTACTTCCCAGATAAACAGCGATATCACTGTATGCTCAGTGGGTTTAAGTCTAATCCTTGCCAACAGCGAGGCACATGCTACGATTGACACACGCACGACGGCACAACCAGGGATCGCTGCAGATTTAAAAAGACAGACATTAGTTGTTCAGCACTTATGCTGGTCGGTGTGGTACATCCGCGGCATGTCTGATTTGCTGAGAAGCCTCTAAAACGTTCTCAGCTATTCATCCTATGCGTTATTTGTTTTGGCATTCTGAATCGTGGCGCCAACTTCAGAATGTTTGTGCTTTTCTGGGCTTGGTTAATGTATTTTTAGGACGTGAAAAGCTCAGGCTTGACCGATAACGTGACACAAGGGCAGACATCTCAAAAGTTCAGTCAGGCGTTCCACAGCCCTCCACTGTGTTTGGAGCCAATCGCAATCCAGCCTAGTTGATTTACCAGTGAAATTGCACTGTTTAATTCAATAGCATGTGCCATGTGGAACACACAGTGGCAGTAATTGAGATAAGTACAACTCTGTGACACGCTCCTAGAACATGCTGTATCGGGTTAGATCCTAGTGTCCAACCTTTAAAAACACCAACCTTTTTTAAGAGGCTTTTACTGTTCTGACAGGTGTCACCATAGTTACAAACATGTCCTTGATTCTATGGTAACTCAGTGACTGACAGGCATTATCCACTTGGAAAGGGGTGCTCTCAATATAATAAGCACAGCATGGATATCCTTGAGCAGAGAATATGGGAGGAAGGTCCAACGGTAGGAAAAAAGAAATGCAGGAACCCCTTAAAATAAATATAAAGATTTTTCCACTGTATTGATGGTGAGTACAGGTAGAGGCTACATACACCATTCCGCACATTGATGCTCAACAATTTGCCTGAAGCATAGTAGCTTACTCACTGCAGCTGTGATCCTTACAGACACTCAGCTGAGACATGTGTGTGAGTGTGTGAGTGTATGCTTGTGTAGGTTCACATTGTGATGGCACGGAATTAATATTGAAAATTTTGTGGTAATTAGTGGTCAGCACAGAGTTTCCAATGCATCAAACCAATTTGGAGCAATTATCACTGATGCAATAATCCCAGTTATGAGTAAACATCGTAAAACCAGCTCTGAGCATAGTGACCCTGAGGTACGAACCACAGCACTTTGTTGCTAAATTATCTGAATGTATTGCGTAATATCTATAAAATTCTAAAGTTTCTGGCTGTTGCCTATTATGTAATCACAGTAATTGCAGTCAGAGAAAGTGCCACCCACACACAGTCTGAGGTCAGACACACTCACAGTGCATAATGCCAAAACACAGCGTGGCCCCAGCTTCCACAGCCTACGCACCAGCTCCTACCAAACAAGCCCACTCTGTGGCCAGCAGACCCATAACTGCATATTTACCACACACAAACACATCCTCCATGCAGGACAAGCAAAGACATAATGCAATAGAATATTAAAGTATAAACTACTTTAAGATAAAAGCCTGCAGGCAGTGAAACAATCGGTTTGGAACACAGTGAATGATGAAATTTATGTGATTGCATTAATTAGAATGTAGAAGTACTTGAGGCATGTTTATAAACTTGCAAGAAGTAAACAGTGATTCACATGCCTCATGCCACTGACCCCATATCTCTTTGTATATATTATTTTTGTGTAGATTTTAATGACTGAAATGCGGCAATGGTCACAACAAATGAGTTAACATGAAAGATAAATATAACCACCCGTATAAAGAAAGCAAATGTTATGCTTGTGTGTGCATGTGTGTGCATGTGTGTGCATGTGTGCGTGTGTGTGCGTGTGTGTGTGTGTGTGTGTGTGAATGGGCAAATGTTTTATCATTTTGGTGGTCAATTACTGTCCTTTTATTTCTGTATACATTCTATGTAAAATCTATGACTGCTTATTTGTAAACCTAATAAGTCACTTTTCAAGTAAGTTGACTAACTGTGTGTGCGTGTGTATGTGCATGTATGTGTGATTACACTCCATCATTGGGAATAAGGATGTTCTCTGAACCTTACTGAATGTCAGCCATGCTGGCACCCCTAGTCTTATCAGTGTTTTCACAGTGTGACATTTGTCTTTGGCTTTGCTCCTAAATCTCATGCCTAAACACCCACCCTTAGGTCTTATCTCTTAAATAGGACTGATAGCACTGTTTCCATTAGAGCCCATATCCGCTTTTGGCATTTTACATGTCCTATCAAACTTCAGGAAGCTTGAATCAGTACTGCATCCACTGTTCAGACATGGCGTATCAGATGGAGCTGACAGTGGCCAAATTAAAAAGATTCTGATTAAAATGCAGTTGCAGTGATGCTGACAGGTGAAACAAATGGCTCCATTTGTTTTGAGATGCTCGGGAGCAAAAGGCCATGTTCAGCACACACTGAAGGCAGGTCTAATAAAGAAGAGAGGCCATGTTTGGCCATCTCTTCTGGGATAGAGCTACTAAAGGCTTCAGTCTGGAGCCACGGCGTCTGAAAAGGCGAGTGAAAGCGTTTGTTCATGTAGTTCAAGCAGATCTTCATGTATTTTTCTAATATCTCAAGTGCATGTAGACTGTCGCCTCTAAAATATAGATGGTTATTAAGTTAAGAACGGCATGAAAAGACATACCATTGTGGCTGAATGAAAGGACTTTGGTACTATTGTAATTCACCTAAGGTTTAAAACTTTAATGTGGATTAGAAGAATGAAAATGTGAGACAGGCTAAATGGGCCTGTAATTTATGTAGCTAATTCCAAAACCAGCCATGAAGCATGAATTTCTTCTAACTTATCGTTTTAAAAAGCACTCCATCTTAACTGCTATAGAGTTGCAGATGCAGGAACCATAGTCAGAAAACACCCTGCCTGTGCAGATTTGGGTTTCAGGCTCTAGGGTACCACTGTGATCTGTGTCGTGAGGGTGAAAATCTCTCACATGTGCTTTTAAAATACAATATACTGAAAGTCCTAAATCCAGGAAAAATTACATGCATTCCATGTTACTCAGGTGTCCACCCTGGTTGTTTTATGTGGTAGCAATCAAAGACCTGGGACATCATGGGCCTCAGTATACAGCTTCCCTTGCTGGCTCGATGGGTTGAAAGAATGAACTAATCTTACGAGTAACTGAACAGTTTCTCTCCTCTAAATATGCAGTGACGAGAAGCCCACACCGGTCCTCTCCTCAAATGTAAACATATTAATCTTACAGTATGTAAATTGGTAAGTACTGTGAATTATTCAATAACTACATTGGAGCTAATATGAAACTTATTTAGTTATAAGAATGAGGAATGAGAAGCTAAAACCACTGGGGGGCTTTTAAAAAGTGAAATATGATTTTTCTGTTAGTGTGTTTATGTAAATGGCTCTCTACACAATAAATACTTAATGTTTATGTTGTCAAATATATCTAATCATATTTCAAAACGGGGAACTACTGGAATTGGTCCAGGAGATTTTCAGAGTATAAAAATACAAAACAATATATAAGAAATATAGAAAAAAAATGACTTCAATGTCTTTTATTATTTTTTTGCATTTGGCCATCTTATAAACACACTATGGCTTAAATAAGCTTCTGTTTTTATGTTTAATATTATAAAGTTACATTTGTCTGCACATTTTTTCTTTCATGAATTAATTCGTTTGATTTATTTTATTTTTGCTGCCAGTCTAACCCAAACTTATCAGCCTCTGATAAAATCCCACAGCAGTTAAAGGTTTTCAAACATTTTATGCAACTAATCAGTGCATTGCCACATCGTCCCAGCTGTACAAAATTAGATCTGTTGTTCACAAGTGCTATTCTAAAAGGGCTCTTAGTAAAATGGATCTGTTGAAATTTTGAGCACTTCACACAGTGAACATTCAATATTTTGCACCACGGTACCCTAGTGGTGCAAAACAATGAATTACATTATTCAGAATGTTATTTACTTGCACTTAAATACTGCAATAAACAAAACCTTAGAGGTTTGTGATTATAACCGCAGCCTGCAAGTTGAAAAACTCATGTTATCTGCTCTAGAGAGATGTATACATAGAACATAAAACACTATGATACTATTTCAGCGGGAGATCTAAAACATCATTTGTCATCTAATTCACACTTTAGCAAATAAATGTGCTTGATTTCATTATTCAGCAGCTTATATAAACTGTAGTGCTCTTTTTAATAATATGATAAAAAAAAATCTTTAGATTTTTTCATTTGAGTATTTTTCCTTTTTTTAAGGAGTGATATTTGCAATCCATATATGCTGTCCATATAAGATATAAAGTCATTTGATATTTTGCAATAAATTCATTAAAATTGAATTGCTTGTTTAAATATGCAGATTTCAGTTATAGCTATACAGTGTTTATGCATATAAATCTTTGAAATAAGCAGTTTTCCCCTGAACTGAATTAGCTAGGCTTTTGTCCTAAGGAATCTGTGTTACTGTCATGACAGTTCATGTAGAGCCGGTGTCATACACAGTTCATGTAGAGCCGGTGTCATACACAGTTCATGTAGAGCCGGTGTCGTACACAGTTCAGGTAGAGCCGGTGTCATACACAGTTCATGTAGAGCTGGTGTCGTACACAGTTCAGGTAGAGCCGGTGTCATACACAGTTCACGTAGAGCCGGTGTCATACACAGTTCATGTAGAGCCGGTGTCATACACAGTTCACGTAGAGCCGGTGTCATACACAGTAGATGTGGTGAATAGAAAAAACCAAAAGACAAAAAAAGCTCACCTGACTGTCTGGCCATTACACTCCGAGCTTCACAATCTCATTCGAACAATCTGAACAGAGATTCAAATGCCTCAAGCCAATTTGTTTGTTTTTGTGTGTGTGCGCGCGCGCATCCAAGTGTTTTCTGCTGTCTTTTTTATGTATGAGCATTTTAATTAAAAATATGTTGCTCTTATTACTGTTTACCAGCACACACTGTTTTTTCTATGTGTATGCAAATGATGTGTATAACCATCTCATACCCCCCCTCCCCCTCCACACACACACACACACACACACACTTCACAGGCACTCCTTTGAGGGTAGATGGCATTGCAGGCTGAGTCATTAAGATTTCTCTCTCATTGCCTTTTTTGTACGTCGGGCAGCACTAGGCACTAGCAGATCTGGCAGATCTAAGTTTTATGGTAATGATAGCAGATAAGCCTCTCTGTTCACACTGTGTCAGCTGGGAAATCTGCTATCTGTAATCCTGTTTTGAATTTAGAAGGTTGTTTAAATAATCTTCAAGTGCTGAAAGTATGCAGTCTTCTTGGAGGACAAGGTGCATTTTTAAATGAAGACGCATGTTATACGATATGTCTAGGGCTCAAAGTGTTAAGGGTAACGGTAGCCACAATAACACACACTTAGGGAGGTTTTTTTTTTGGACCATACACTCCCATAGAACTTCATCTGCCTTATTTGTAATATGCTTGCAAAATCCCACTGAACTGAGCTCTAATGTTGACCAAATGCATCTGTTTTACCCTACATTTCCAGTGTTGTGCTGGCACACCAGGCCCTAAGACTGAAACCATACTGCACTCCACAACGTCTCATGTCCAGACCCAGCATCACAACACAAAGTCATTTAATACAGACAAGATATAAATCTCTTTTTCTTCTAGTCAGCATGAATGGATTGGCAATACCCCAGTGCATTGTACAAATTCTTTATCTCTAGAAAGTACTTTCTGTTCTTCCCTCACATGTTCCATCAATGGAAATGACCCTTTAGTTCACTTATTTATGGTTAGCAAAGAGGGCGGCAGAAGCAGCGGTATTAAGCCTCGCTACTTTTGATCAATAGCAGTTATTACCATTACCATTATCATTACCTCTGCTGATATTATGACTGGCATTATGTTTCATAATGTGGTTTATTTTGACACGAGTTTCATGCTTGATGAAGCCACGAGTGGCAGGAAAAAGATTCATGGATCATTGGGTTGATATGAATGTGTGTGTGTGTATGTGTGTGAGTGAGTGATTTCTGTGGGTCATTAAATTGGCTTGAGTGGGATTTTCTAAGCAGCCATACACTTCTCTGGAAGCGTGGTACAGTCAGCAAACAGCTGTACGGAAATGTTTTGGCTCTGTGCTCCGATGCACTGGATTTAAAATGATGCGTATGAAGTTAAAAAGCAGAATAACAGTTATAATTTATAGGTGGTTTGCATTTATATTCATTCAAGCCATATGTAAATCACAACAATTTTTATACAGTATCTCCACTGAGGGCTTGAGGCTGGGTTTGGTCACTGCTCTCTGTCTTTTCTACAAGAAAAAGTCCAGGGTTGATTCCTGTGACGTTGGCCGCCCCTGCCTCTTCCCTAGAACTGTGTTTCTGTGGGCGTGTCGGTGTGGAGGTGTGTTTGTGTGCTGTGCTTGTTGTGGGGCGTGACGTTTGTCTGTTTCGGTGTCCGTCTGCGTTATCGTTACTCGTTTCTCCTGTGTCTCGCCAAGAGTGTGTGTACTTTAGCGTGTGCATGTCACCACGTCTTTGTCTGACTACATGTGAGTCCGTCTTCCGTGACTCTGTGCTCGCGTTTTGTACAGCGCAAATAAAAACCGTTAAAACGACCGGGCCTCCTGCCTGTTCCTGCAGTAATTCCGCACCGCAGCATGACAATTCCAGTGTTACATTTGCATCTGGAATATATTTGTTGTGACAATATGAGCACCAAATAGACCAGTAGTAAAGAATAACAACAATAATAATAATATTAATAAATCAGAGCAAAAAGACAAAGTAAAAATCAGCGGTTGTGTTTTCATTAAGTTCAAATACCTTAAGCACAGGCAAAGGTTTTTTTTTTCAGCTTCCAGAAGAAAAACTTACTTCAGTCACCACAACTTTCCTCACAAAGGACAATTTACCCTGTTGTCAGGCAGAAAGATCTGCCTTTCAAACTCCAGTCATACAGCATAACATAAATGATACATGGATATCACAGTTTAAATACTAACAAGTTTAATTGTGAACACATATTTTTGAAGGTGTAATCAAATAATGGGAAAACAGCATTGTGCATTGTGATTCCATACAGATAAATGAAAAATTATTGGGGAAAATAATAAATAAATTATAAATTATATAAATTATAATTATATAAATTATATAAATTATAATAAATGACTAGAAACGTAATAACAAATGGAATTAATGGTGCAATTAATGTACTGGCATGTATAAAAATACTAAGCAACTTGTTTTTGGTTTTTTTTTTTTTTTGCCTGCCACCTTCATCTTTGGAGGACCAATAAGATCTTGTTGGTGGTAAATACACATAGTTCATAAATCAAGATGTCACTGCCTCTCCCAGCACACCTGCCACAGAAGCCATGGACTACATTCTCCATAATCCCCCTGTTTGTTCCCAGTCACCTGTATATTGATTCCACCTGTTGTCTATTTCCTATTACTTGTGTATATTAACCCCCTTGTACGTCATTTTCTTTGAAGTCTTGCTTAGTTTATGCTAGTGGTTCTAAGCTGTTCTTGGTTTCCTTCTTGGTCATGTAATTTTGGCTACATTTTTTATTTTTAGTCTCCCTGGTCTGCTGCCTTATTTGTATTTCATCTTGACCTGTTTTTTTCTACTATGGTTTTAGTTTCTCAGCTAAGTGCTTTTTTTTTCGGAACCTGGTCATGACTTCACTTCTGCCAGACTGCCCCGAAACGAGGAGGCTCACTTCCTGGAAGGAAGACTTAAAATTAATGTACAGATATGGACAATGATAAAGAAGAAAGGAAAACTACTAATGTAAATAATTAACAAAGGCAATAGTAATAGAAATAATGATTATTTTGCTATGATAATGGAAGTACATAAAGCAAGAAAATAGACAAGCAAAGAGAAAAACAACATTAATATATAAAACTACATCAGTTCACACAGATCTATAAGTGAACATTGTTAACTGTGTGTGTGTGTGTGTGCGCATGTTAGCAAATAATATCTTACTGAGTGCTGTCCAGGTTGTGTTGAATTATTTTAATTTTTTTTTGCTTTTGATAGATGCTGAAAGCTTTTGCTCTCATATGGTCTGTGAGTAAGTTTTTCCAATGATTGATAGTAATATTTTTTGCTTGATTCCCACATCATCAGAATAGTGTTCTTGGCAATGGTTAGTACCTCCAATAGTGCTTTAGAATGTGTCTAGAGATGCAAAAACACCCTTTTCTATCCATTTGTATGGATTTCCCATCTGTTTCATTGCTGCAGAGTCAGAGTTAATCCATATGGGTAAGTGTAAGTATAGAGTTTGTGAAGTTGTGAAATTTCCAGCAGGTTTTGGAGTTGATGCTATCGTTGGGTTTTTGAAATGGTAAGTCTGAGATTTGAATGTCACTTCTTATAGTTTGTTCTACTTTTCTCCATAGTTTGTCTGTCTCACTGGGTTTTATACATTTCACTGTGTACACTGTAGTTGATCGATGGGAAGATATTGTTGGATGCCTTTTTGAGTTTTATGTGGTAATGTGGTTAGTTTGATTTTAGGTGGATTGTTTTTTCCAGTAAAACTTGGAGATGAAGGAGTCTAAAGTTTTAAAACAAGCAGCGAGGGATTGAATGGGAATCACTGAAAATAAGTGGTTTGTTTCATGGGCAAAGAACATGCAGACGAAAAAAAGCGAAGGAAGTGAATGCAGGTATCTTGAACGGTTTAATGAAATGAACAAAAACAAAACCAAACATAAAAGTGCTGTAACTAGGAAAAAAGAAGCAAATGTAACATACGTGACTGACTAGGTATAACAAAACAACAAGGCTTAAATAAAGAGCAATATAATGACACAACCCCCAGGTAGTGTGATTCATGATGTATAGCACACATCACCTGAGGGAGGCATGGACCAAACACAAAATACAGAAACACGGACTAACCCTGGAAAAAACATAATACTGTCATTTTGATAGAAGTAAAATGTCTGTTTGGATATATGGGGGGGGCATTAGTTTTGGAATAAAATTTGCAGATGGAGGCATACATTTAATGGAATGATATGTTCATTAGTGTAGTACGTAAAGAGAAAAAGAATTAATGACTGGCACAGATTTGAATACTTATCCCTTTGAAGACATGGCTTATTTTAACTCCACTTGACCTCTTTGAGGGAAGGGACATTGCAAATCAATACATCATTCAAGTCATTGTGAATAATTACCTTTACTTTATGATGGTGAACATTACCTTATGATAAACATTCTAACCTGTTGGGAGTCTCTTCCAGGCTTTTAATGCTACCAATGCTGAAAATTATGTAAACCATATGATATGGCCTTTACAGTGGGCTTTGGCTTGGCTAAACCCATGGGAAAGTAAAATATAGGATACTGTGGCAGAGTAAATCTATATTTTCCTTTCTTTCTGAAGACAGAAGTGGAACCTTCGTTACATTTGAACTTTTGTTCCAAAAGCTCATTTGCATCTCCATAAATAAGAGTTTTCGATTTAGATGAATGTTCTATACTACACTGATCCTCTGCACTCACATTTTACATAGATTTCACCAACATACATATTTATATTATATTTCCTTTGCAAAATTTTTACCAACTGACTGGAAATGTTTACTTTTGGAATGCATCGGATTAGTGACTAATTAATGGTCAGTAGTTACTATGCATTTGTTTTATGTGCTTTGAAGGCAGTTTCATTGTGGGGAAAGTTAACATGTTTTTGAGGCAGTGGTTTGCTTTTGCCAGTCAGATGCATTTTGGTGAATTATGTTAGGACAAAACTGTATATTTTGAGAAAATGCTTTTTTTGCATTTTTTTTTTTTGTATGAGAAACAAAAACACTGATGAGCAGTAAAAACATTGCGGATGATATAAGACTCTAATGCTAGGTGAATAATACTTTTATGAAGAAAATGATGAAAAAACATCCAATAGCTCAAGAGATGTACGCTCAGATATAAGCATTGATGTGTCAAAAAATTACCATAAATAGAAGAAGCAGCCCAACCTCTGAGCTTACAAACCATAAGAAACAACTCCGTGGTGAAACCTTGACATCAGCATGATGAAACATCCTAACAACTCGGGTACAACCAAACATTTTAAACTCAAAGGTTCGTGCTTAAAGCACTAACACAAATTCTGAACATCCAAATGTCACAGCAGAAATTGAGACTCATCAGACTAGACAGTGTTTTTCCAATCTTATGCTCTCCCCAATTTTGCGAATTGTAGACTCAATTGTCTGTTTTTAGCTGACAGAAGTGGGGCCCTACGTGTTTTTTTTTTCTCAACTCTAGCCCATCTGCATCAAGGTTCGACATGTGTGATCACAGATACTCTTCTGCATTACCTCGGCTGTAATGAGTGGCTATATTTGAGTCACTGTTCCCTTTCTATCAGCTCAAATCAGTTTGGCCATTCTCCTCTGACCTCTGGCATCATCAAGGTATCCTTCGCCCAAAGAGCTGCTGCTTGCTGGATATTTCTTTTTCGTACCATTCTCTGTAAAAAAAAAAAAAAAACTAGAGATGGATGTAAGTGAAAATCCCAGTAGTTTCTGAAAACCTCATCTTATCTATGACCAACAACCATGTTGAAAGTCACTAAACTCACCTTTCTTTCCCATTCTTATGTTCAGTTTGAAATTCAGCAGGCCATCTTGACCGTGTCTACAGGACTAAATGCATTGAGTGGCTGTCGTGATTGGCTGATTGGAGCTTTGAATGGACAGTTGAACAGGTATCCCTAACAAAATGACCAGTCAGTCAGAGAAACCTACAAATTAGATGGAGTAAAGTCATGAAAACCGACAGATTACCTTTTAATGAACAAATGAAGTGTGGTGTGATGGTGGCACTGCAGGCAGAGAAAAAAAGAGCAAAGAATAAATGGAAGGAGAATGTCAGACTTTCCATAACAAAGAAAGCAGCTTTCACCAAGTACTCAAACACTGCCTTTCTCTCTCTCTCTCTCTCTCTCTCTCTCTCTCTCTCTCTCACTCACGCAAATGAACACCTATTTGCCTGTGCGTACTTTCCACTCTCTCTCACTCTCTGAAATGCATATAAAGAACACATTCAATTTTTGTATATTTTACACTTGGTGCTAGCAAAACTCAAAATAAACAGCTATTCAGCAGAAGTGCCAGTCATGGAGATTGAATCAGCGGAAACTCTTCAACAATCCCGCACTTCTCTTATCAAGATGAATACCGTGTTTCACTCTGATGCTGTCAGATCCTATAGCCAAGCGTTACTGTGGCTTCTCAGAGTGGCCCATCAATTATGACTACAGACAGAAAATGTAAACTTATATTAGCAAGAGAAAGTATACATTTACAAATCCAAAACACCTGACAATACAAATAATGTTACAGAAAACAATACTGCATGCAAAGTACTTATTTCATATGTTATGTTTAATATTCATTCAGTATTCATGTTTAATATCCATTCAAACCAAAGTTGGAGCTGCAACTAAAAAAATATATTAAAAAATTATATATATATAATATATATATCCTAACAGGAACTACAAAGCTACAAGATGGCGTTGGTGAGGTTGGCTGCCATCATGGCTGCTCTGACCAACCTTTTTTTCTTCTTGCACATCCCTTTCCTTCTATAACACAACTTTCATCAGCTCCTATAAAAATACAAGGCAGAATGTTGTTTCTATTGGTTTTATATTTACTGGTCTGCAATCTGCTCACCCCTCGCCACTTTAACACCAGATGCATGTGCACCAAGTGAGATCCTGTGGAAGAGCAAAAGACATGACTCAAAGTGGAAGCCAGAGGAAGATGGCATCAGGATCAGGCTGAAGGCTCAGCCACATCGCAATGCCCTGCCTAGCCTCCTGCTAGCCAACATCCGGTCTCCAGATTACAAGACGAATTACTTTAGGTCAAGGGGTAGGTTGCAGAGACACATTCAATATTGCAGTCTTCTCATCTTCACAGAGACATGGTTAAAACCTTGTGATACCTGACCGCATCATCCATCTGGCTGAGTTTACTGTATGGACAGGATAGTGGAGTCAGGAAAGTCAGGAGGAAGTGGAATGAGTCTGATGGTGAACAACAGCTGGTGTTACAAAACGAGCATCGAGCAAATTACTCCCACAACGTCCTGCACCGTCAGCCTGGAGCTCCTGATGATCACGTGTTGCCTGTCTTTCCTTCCTAGGAAATTTACTGTGGTCATTGTCAGTGCCGTTTATATACCTCAAATGGACATGGATGCTGCCTTATGTGAACTACATAAGGCTCTTGCCTAATACTGGACTTATCAACAGGGTGTTTCAGGTAGGGTCCTCGGAGCCTGCAGTGACCATCTAGCACTGGTGTTCATTGACATTTTCAAGCAAACCCTGTCATGGTCTATAATGTCCACATGCCTCAAATAGGTCATTATTGTCCTGTCCCCAACGGCCCCCAGCCCTTCTTCATGACCTATCGCTCAGTAGCTCTGGCCTCAGTTGTGATGAAGTGTTTTGAAAGACTGGTCAGAGACTTTATCACCTGACACTCTGGGTCCTTTATATTGCATAACTGCAACCACTCTACAGATGATGCCCTCACACACTTATTGCACACATTGCGCTCATCTAGACACTGCGGAATTAAATTGTTAAACTACAGTTAACACTATAATTGCCCTGAACACTCCCCCAGCCTCAGCACTGGAGTTCCACAGGGTTGGGTCCTGAGACCCCTGCTATTCTCATTGTACATTAATCACTACCATGGTCGAGTTTGCTGATGACACTGTTGTGGCGGGCCTGATCTCTGACAATGATGAGAAGGCCTACCTGGAAGAGCTTAAGCACTTAGAAAACTGGCGTGAGAAGAACCACGTCCTCTTGCATGCCAGCAAGACAAAGGAGTTGGTAGTGGACTTTGGCAAGAAGCAGCAGAGGAACTACCACCCCCTCAAATACCTTGATGTCCACATCACCTAGGACATGTTACTATCCTGCCACATCAGCACACTAGTGAACAAGGCCCGTCAGCATCTTTACTACCTTAGACACTTTAAACTGTCTTCTACAGTGCAAAATAACTTTTACACCTGCGCAACTGAGAGCATCCTGACAGGAGGCGTACCAGCCTGGTTTGGGAACAGCACCAAGCAAGATAGGTGAGCTCTCCAGAGAGTGGTACAATTATCTGAGCACATCATCCGAATGGAGCTCCCAGACCTGCAGTCTATGCACATGCTACAGCACATGCTGCTAGACTAAAGCCTGGAAGACAGTGAAAGACCTCCTCTCTTTTCTCTCGCTTCCACTTCCTGAAGGAAACCACAGAGAATGAGGACCCAGGCCATCTGGGCCCTCAACCAGGATGACAAATAGGACTGTTATACATGCTCACATATACACCCCACACACAATATATGCTACTGTTCTTGTTAGTATTTCTAGTTTACTTACTCCCATCCAACTACCTCTTTGTTTGCACAATATGCACAAATCTGCATTTTACACATCACATATAATTATATATATATACAGTATATATATATACTTCTTTTGTGGTATATATATAATATTATTCTTTTGTATATTATTCTTTCCACTGTATATTTTGTATATTCTGTTTGTACCCAGCAGTGGACAAGCATTTCACTACACATTGTACCGTGTACGACTCTGTGTGACAAACAAAACTTGATTTGGTTTGATTTGATTTGATGCTGAATCTCAATGCCCCGCTGTTTTGGGTACACCCATGAGTTTCATACAACAAAGATAAACAACAACAACAAGCTAGGCAGGGCAATACATGACTGATCAAAACTACAGAACAATTACTGCCTTTCCCGTGCTGTTATTTTTATGATTCCTGTGCAGTATTACACTGTAAAATCAGCGGAATTAACCAGGCTCCTGCTGTAAGAGGGAATAGCAGATTTTGTTCAGTTTAAACATGCAGAAGTCAATTTAGCATCTGATTTTAATGTGTAGAGATCACCGGGCTGAGCAGACTGTTGAGAAGGGCTCCTGAAAAGGTCTGTGTGCAATTGTCTATGCCTGTAGACAAATGAAGTGAAACCACTTTTAATGACTTAATGAGAACCAAACACCTGACTTCTACAGTCTTTCTCCAGACACTCACCTTGGAGGAGGGAGATGGTAATAAGAGCAAAATAGAAAGGAATAAAGAGACTGGGAGAAATTAGATAATAGATCAATTATTTTGAGGAGAAATTAACATTTTTTTCTAGAAATGCCATACAGCTTATGTTTGTATCTCTGTGTGCCAGCCTAAATAGTGAGAACAGTTGCAAAAAATTCAGTTAAGAAAAAGTAGCAAGATCCTTAATCTTTTATTCAAAGGGACAAAATTGCCTTTGCATCTGGCTGTCATGGTTTCCTCTCAGCGGCATGACCAAGTGCCATGTGACGTTGGGTTTGTGTTTTCTGTTTCCATGGCATTTTTATTTTGGGGTTTTTCCATTTGGCTTGTGGTGTTTTCTTTTGTTTCTTTCTTTTTTATTAAATTCTGACTTGCAATTGCTTCCAACTCTCTGTCTTTCTTTCATCTCTGTATGATGCAGGTTAAATGTAGCAGTAACTGGTTTCAGGATTTATTTCAACTTCTCACACTACCTAAGATCATTTTAATTTATGTTTAAAGTTAAAAAAAAAAAACAAAGGTTAAACTAATCAAGAAATATCAAATTATTTAATATGCTAAACGTTCTTACCTTGAATGCTTTAAGTGACTGTAATATGTAGAATAGTCTAAGGTTATAGTCTGAAGTAGCTTTTTATAAGTTCTTTTTGCTGAGCTTGTTAAGCATGTTGTGTTTTCTTAAATCTCTCTGACAGAACCATCTCCTGCTATGTAACCAAGCCCAGTGTACAGAGTGAATGTATATATACACAGCTTATACTGAACTGAAAGAGATTGTACAAACTCTACAGAAGGATGAAATTTATGATCCGTCCCAAATAACCTGAGATTACAACCATCATCAATAACATCCACTTAATTCAGTGACGCTCTATATGGCAATCAGCTATGGGGAAAAAGTGAGCTCTGCTTACTAGCTGTACATGATCCTATTTCTCTCCCCGGGGGGCCAGCAGCCCAACTGAATATGGAGAGGGAAGCGCCAGGGAGACGTTTTCGGCTTCAGGCAATGTTGCATTATGCATGCGAACTGATGTGTTTCGCGCCTGAGTTACGGCATGTAGCGCGCTAAGCGTATGCATGCGGAGGGGAAATCGCAATTCGTAAAAGAAAGCCAGAGTAGCGCGGTATGAGAGATGCTATCTTGTATTAGGCGCTAATGTCACACGTGAATCTACAGGCTGCGCTTCAGCAGATTTTGCAGTTTACCCGCAACATAAAGCACAGAACAGGTGGCCTGACGCAAATTTGTGGGCAATATTATAGCTAATTGTGACACGGTGGAGAGGATAGGTCATGTTACCCTCGCTTTACACAAACACATATCTGGCAATTGGTGCACAATGTCACGAGCTCATAGTAGATTTTGACTATTTTAACTAGTGTTCCCTTGAAAAACTTCAACCAAAGGCTTTCTGTTATTCAGTCCTGTACAACAGATGCTCACGCACATTGTTATATAAACAGAATGTTTGATTTTAGATTATGTGCATTTTTAAAGGTGTTTTGTTTAAATGTCTTGTAACATTTTAATTGTCTGGTAACACTACAGCATTTCAGTGAGTGAGATCAAGACTGTGATGTTTTAGGCTTGTCTCTGTTGACATTTTGTTTACTTATGTGTTTTGGATTATTGTCGTACTGCATAATCTCTTTTGAGTTAAAGATAATAGATTTGCTGACATTCTGCTGTAAAATGTCCTCAAAATGCTTGGAATTCATTGTTGTCTTTGTGATTATAAGCCATTAAGACACTCGGGCAGCAAAGCAGCCTCACACCATTATATGCTCTCACTTTCGGTGGTAACCAGTGTTGTATATGCAGTGTTTCTTAAAATATAATGCTAGGAACATTTACCAAAAGTTGTTAAAAACTTTTCTCATTTGTCCACAGGACATTGCTTGTCATGGGTTCCTAGTTTCTTATTTTTCCTTTTCCTGTCATATTTTCTCCTGTTGCCTGCCTGACCACCAGTTTACTAACAATGAACTGTTTCCAAGGGAATAGTTATCCAAGTAATCCCCTTTGCACTCTGGGACCAAACTTCCATCTTCTGCTGGCAAGCTACACCATGGGTATTACCCTTCTGATGGTAAGGGTCAGTACCTGGGCAAATGGGCAGCTTTCTGACCTTATTGCCAGATTTATTTCAGAATGAACCCCACTGCACAGGAGAACAAGCTAGCTGACACCTGGCATGGGTTCACATCTACTGTTGGCTCATTTTGATCCACTACCAGAGGAAACCACCTGCCCTACTGCCCATGGTACCAGGTGATCTTGCCACAGCATCAACCACTCCATAGCTACTGTGATTTTGTTTAGAAAAAAAACATTTATGTTTTTTATCATGGTAGACTCATGTATAGGAAGTTTGCCTTCTCCTAGATAAGTGGTGATACAGAATTGTTTTCATTTGCAAACTATCTGTCTGACTGAGGACTAATGGCAACCCAAGTCTACAGAAATCCCTTTGCAATCCTGTACAGTCTTACTGGCTTACTGGCTTTCTACTACTTATTGCAACAGCATATCAAATGAATGTGTTTGTAATATAGCAAGACAAGTTAAAGTCTACATTCAAATGTATCATAACACCTGACTACAATGATCTTCTTTTTACAGAGATGTTCACATTTTTTTCCATCAATGATCTTGATTTGTTGAAATGATCTTCCATAAATATATAATGCAATTTAAACTTTGTTGCTTGTTTAAAAATCTTTTATTTATTATTTATTTATTTGTATGAGTAAAAATCAGATCACATTTTAGGAGTTATTCATGCAGAAATTCAGAAAATTTTAAAGGGCTCACAAACAACTGTGTGTTTCAATGCTACAGCCAGTTGCCACTACGCAGTTTGGGCGTATTTTATTTTACAGCAACTCTGCAATTTCCTTTTTTTCTATAATCGCACAAAAAATATAATTCTGTCTCCTAAGAAGATTTTTTTATACAGTACCTATGGAGTATCTTCGTACTGCAACGGCGGCAAGGAAGGAGTGTAAGGCGTGGTGAGAGTAGGAGCAGCTTTATTCTACATCTCGAAACACAAATGCAATAAGTGATTGTTGAACTTAGGCGGTAGCTTACTTTAAACAAAACAGAGATCACGATGTTGCATCGTAGTTTAGTCCTTTGAAGCTCTGTTAGCCAGGAGCATCTCTGGTCAGGCCTCAGCGAATGTGCAGCAATGCCCGATGGTGCTGAGATCTTGCTGGTTGCACCCACCCTACCATCCTTGGTGGAAACCCAGACCTGGTCCACTCTCCTGGAACCACTTTTTTAACACGGGCTGGTCTGAGACTGGGGGGTTCCAGGCATACAGCAGGAGTTGATGCAGCACACACTCAAATGGCATGAGCCCCATCCCTGCATGTTTTATGGAGTTCTGGACATACTCTGCCCAGGGGAGATTCATGCACCAGGTGTATGGGTGTTCACTGCAATAGAGGCGCAAGAACTTACCCAGCTCCTGGTTCACTCTCTCCACCTCTCTCCAGCAGCTTACCGGCGGTAAGTGTTTGTTGTGTCTTGCTGCGGGCATCACGTTTCACAATGTCCGTGTGCATTTCCCGGCCGCCAGTACCATGCGCTGACGAGCTGGATGGTGCACGCTGCTCCCGGATGTTTGGACCCCAGAGATGTGTGTACCCAGGAGATGAGAGCTGTCCTGTGGAGAAGAAGAAAATAGAGCCAAGTGTGGCGGGCAGTGGGGATGTGGATTAGCTGCCCTGATGTCGACAAGCTGATAGCCCCAAGGAAGCAAGTGGCAGGTAGCACTGGTTCTGGCTGGTTGGTTGGGCCTCAGCAGCATGCTGGCAGCAGACCACATCTGCCCTGGTGTTTCTCTCTACAGGATGCAGATACAGCAGGGCCTGACCACAGACCCTACCGTGGCAAGGATAGCGGAACACAACCTTGAGCCCCTTGATGAACTCAAAGTAGGAGTGGAGAGGAGCAGGATACTAGCGCTGTACCCCAGGAGCAAGCTACCCCTGTGAGCCTTGAAATTACAAAAGCAACCATGGCAGGGTCAGGTACATGGAGGGAAGTAAGCCAGGAGCGTCGTTGGTCAGGTCTCACGCTAGGTGCACGGCATGCCATAACACATACCTCTTTGAAATAGCCACTTCTTTGTCTCACAGCCTGAAATCAAACAAAAAATAAACAAACAAAAATAACTTCCTCCAGCTTTATGTACACAATTTGTCTTACAACATTTACAACAAATAATGAGAAAAAAAAGAAATCATTCTGAAAATAAATTTAAAAAATAGGAAAAACTAGAATAAGTGTCGGAAAAGGTTATCAGTACCCAGCACTTTGTTGAACCACATTTAGCTTTAATTACAGTCATCAGTCTGTTTGGATACGTTTCTATCAGCTTTGCACACCTAATTTGGGGAATATTTACCTATTATTTCTTGCAAAATGTTTCAGTCAGATTTTGTGTCCCTCTTCAAGTCCATCCACAGATTTTCTACTGGACATTTAGGTCAGGGCTCTCACTTGGCCATTGAAAGCCATTTGCCTTCCTGTCCTTTAGCCAGTGCTTTGTTTTTTGGCAGTGTTTAGGGTCAATGCCGTGGTGAAGGTCAACCCCCTGCCCATCTTCAGCTGTCTAGCAGAGGCCCGCTGGGTTTTCCTCAAGGATTTGGATGCAATTTGGCAGCATTCATGTGCCCTTCAATCTTAACCAACTGCCCAGTTCCAGCTGAAGAGCAACATCCCCATAACATAATGCTGCCAGCTACTGTGTTCCCTGGTAGGTGTGATGTATCCTTGGTGGTGTGTCGTGTTTGGATTTTGTCAAACACACAGCTTGGAGTTGGTCTCAGTCCTGGTCTCATCTGACCATTAAACCTTTTGTCCCATGACATCTGTCAACAGTATTTTGGCAAAATGCAAATGACACTCAACTTTTTGTATTCTTCCCCTAACTTGTACCTTTCCACAACCTTATAATAGAGCCCTTTTGAAAGCAGCTTTCCAACTATGCTGAATTTTTGTGTTACCATAGTAGTGGAATCCTCAAAGAACAACTGACTCTATCCAGGCCAAGTTGATGTCACGTGTGGGCCAGTTAGTCTTAGTCTGTGATCAATTGTACTGCGCAGGTTAACAATGATTATTTTAAGGAGCTGGTTATTTATCCAAACCAGATATTTTACTAATCAGATTATAATAACTTGTCAGTGTAATGTTTGTTTTGATGGTGAGGGTTATACTGTGTAAATACAGCTGAAAAAGCTGTATTTATACTATGTAAATACAGCTTTTTTTTCATGATACAATATAACAAAGGGCAATTTTGATAGTGCGTGATGATTTTATATAGGGGCTGTAAATGTATGAAATTTCATTATGCAAGGGCATTAAAGTATACATAACAGCTAATACTTCAGGCTTATGAATCTTGGAATGGGACTACATCAAAGAAGGAAAGACTTCATTTGTTTAACCTGCACATTCAAAAGAAAAACATCAGCAACAAATTCCTCATGAGTCTGCATCCTGCTTTTTTAAAATATCCTGATATTAACATTAATGTTTTTGTCTTCAGCCCAATCCCTATGACATTGCAGTGAGATATGTGTCTCTGTATGTTTTAGAGTGGAAGAGGAGAAGAAAATGTGTGTGCACCAGGAAACATACCATGTACTATAAAATGAAAATGCCCACATGCATTTTTTAAATAAATTTATCAGTGCTATATTTCTGTAAGTAGGTGTGTGTGTATGAGAGAGTGAGAGAGAGAAAGGTTATAATATAAAAAATTATGTAGTTGAAACCCAAATGCATTCATTTGTATAAATTCACACTTTGCTTGTGTGTTACTCTTCAAAACTGATCTATTATGATCACTGATGTAACTCTTTCAGGCATCCACTCCAAAAGTAAACCCACATGACACACATCGCCACACAAATACAGATATACATCTGAATTCCCTTTCACTGCTGTTTCTGCTAAAGTACAGATGTATCATAAAGAGTTTAGTATTACATTTGTCACAGTTTGTAGGCATATGACTCAGGACAGTAGAAATAAACCGGAAAACACAACTTACATGTTTTTAAAAAAACTCTTGCCAAAGAGCTTCTATGTAGAAATGTTGTTTACAGCTCAGTATCCTGAGGAAAGAGTGTGTGTGATTAGTGACATGAAACAATTTTCACACCAATATATCACCCCAAAATATGTGTGAAACAGTCTTGCTGTGCAGGCAAAGTGTCATGCACAATGCACGGACATGTGTATATTTGTGTGAGCGTATCTCTCTTCCTCCCTGGTTATAAAAGGAAATTCTATGATGTTTTTTATTTTTGTGTCAGAATCTCAGATCAGAGCAACTACTATTGCCTATGTTAGGTGTTGACCTAAGCAGAGGTCTATTGATACAGAAGTTATTTCTATTTGTTTTGTTATTCAGTGCTGAAAAGGCTGCCTTGAAAACATTCATCTGTGTAAAGCCTCACTTGAAATAGGACAGCTACAGCGATGTTCCCTTACTGAATAAATGTTGTTAGTTTAACTAAAATTATTTTTTACAGCATCAATTTTTGGAGAACATGTCCTAATTAAAATTTTTTTGTGACTACTGATATAGACAGGTTTGTGACTACTGATATAGACAGGTTTGTAACTACTGATATAGACAGGTTGATGATCTCCAATGGGGAAATTTGGATGCAGCAGTCATAACACAGAACATAAAGTGCCCATCAAATAAGCAATAAAGGCAGAGGGCAAACAAGACCGAGTGTAAGACAATGCACAGCTCATACATTATATGTTAAACATAAGATTGGGAGAGAACAGTGAAAACTTATATTAACTCTCAGGCCATTAATGATATCAGTCAAAAAACTGTAAGCTAACTTTCAATGGGTATGTTAATTAGTTATACTTAATATGGCAATGCCTATACTTCCTCTCCCTTTATAGCCTAAATAATATACTTAATAACACTGTTATGAGGGGCCATTACCTTTAACAACCTCTCTTCCCTCTCTGTTTCCTTTATACACCTGAGAAAATGTGGAATCTATCATAACTCGAGTGTACTTGCAGAAAGTACTTTGCTTATTTGAAGTGCACATTTGTTTTGTTCATGCAAAACATACATAAGCTGGAAGAGCACTTAAGACCCAGGTTAAGTTTTGTTAGATATTCGTGTTAAGTGGTGTGTGTGCATGTGTGTGTGTGTGTGTGTGGTCTGGTTACAGTCTTTGTTTAGAGAATTAGTGATATCTTTTATGAAAGAGCTGGTGAAGCAGCTGCATGTAATCACAGCATGTTCTGATCTTGAATTCTTTCCAGAGTGGGTGTTTTTGTTTCAGTTTTAGCCCCTGCTTTTGAAGAAGAGCGTTGTGCTGCTCTACTTCACACAGAGCAACAGAGGGAAAGATGGAGGGAGGAGAAGATGGAGAGACAAAAAGAAAATGAAATGGCACACGTACCTGGAGGATAGTCGAGAGGATGACGAACAGTTCTGCCCCCAGCAACCAGCAGTCTTATTCACTCCTCGCCTTTTACTGTATATAACAGATGTGTGAGAGAGAGCGAGAATAAAAGCTTTGATGATTGAAAGCATGATAAAATGAAGTATTTGATCATATATATGTCTAATTATAGCCACTGAAATATAGTGTGAACAAGTGTGTGCTTTTAACTCTTATAACTGCCATTTCATTGGCAGGATGAGTGGTGTATAAAGAACTTTATCTTTATGAGGACGTACTTAAGGACGTTGAGGATATGTTCTCTTTTTAAACATTAACAGTTTTAACAGGAAAGAGATGCTCTGATGCTTTTTAAAAGTGAAAAGCTGCCAGTAAATAAAGTGTTTCATCCAGCTTTGAAGACATGGAGCAGGACAAGACAGATCAGTTTTTACTGCAACAGATCACAATTTACAATCTGTGAGGGTTGAGGGAAAAATGTAATGAATATAATATAGAAAAAATATTTAAATGACATTGTTCATTAAACACAGTTACATTTGCACAATACCATCAGACTATAGCACACTAAGTAGAAATGTGTAACAAAGCATTGATATTCTGTACTTTCTGTAATTGTTTTTATACTACATTATACAGGTATAATCCTTAGTTTTAACCCATTGTAACCCATTATATTACAGTCTATAACAATATGAAGAGATGTTATCATAGAACAGTAATGGATAAAAATTCTTTATTTGAAATTCTAAAAGTTAACAGAGAAACACACTCATAATTTGCATACTGCCTGCATAAAATAGGTGTTATCATACTAATGTGCCTTCGTGATGTTATGACAGAGAGCCATGTGGCAAGAGCATTAACTGAATTACTTTGAATACCCCCCCTCCCCTTTGTCTGTCTCTCTCTGAATTTAAAAAAAACAGCTTTGCTCAGGAACAGATGGGATAAGGTCCAATTTAGCACCACCATATGCCAAAGGTCCTTAGCTGAATTTTCTTTAGCATAGTTTGACCTACCACTAATGCACTAGTTACTCCAATCTTTGCGGATATGAATCTGAACTGATGGCAGTCATTTGTCAGTAATTCCATGTGTGGTACAGCAGGTGAGGGCAGGGTGGCTGAGTATGGGAGCTGTGGCCAACCACTGATATCCAATACATCAGGAGCCACCAACATTTCACCCACACTGGCCATTACTATATATCCTACAGCAGCATCTGTGTTATAGATTTCCAAGGAAGATGATTGATAGTGCACAGTGTGAGGAATCGTTGCTTGGATTTGAGGAGCCGACCAAACACAACAACATGTTTGATGGCGATGTAAAAAAAAAATCTTTTTGTTGAAAAAGCTATCGAAAGAAGAGAAAAATTAACAATCGGTAACATGCCTGACTCACTATAAGTGAACATACTTACTGATAATATGGGCGTTGTTATTTGTGTCAGCTTGAGCAAGTGTGTGTATGTAAGCAGCACAAAATAAGCACTTGATATTAATAAACGAGCTGAGTGTGGTGTCCAATATAAGGACTGTAACAGGCAATAGAAGAGACCTTGAGCATTATTGATTTTTTTCTATTTATATTAGCCATAAGTTGGCTGCTGGCTGTGGACTGTTCTAAACCTGTTAATTTATTGTTTTGAACCTGTTATTTACTATTTTAAACCTGTTGATTTACTGTTCTAAATCTGTTGATTTACTGTTCTAAATCTGTTGATTTACTGTTTTAAATCTGTTGATTTACTGTTCTTAGCCTGTTGATTTACTGTTTTAAATCTGTTGATTTACTGTTCTTACCCTGTTGATTTACTGTTTTAAATCTGTTGATTTACTGTTTTAAATCTGTTGATTTACTGTTCTAAACCTGTTGATTTACTGTTCTTAGCCTGTTGATTTACTGTTCTTAGCCTGTTGATTTACTGTTCTAAATCTGTTGATTTACTGTTCTTAGCCTGTTGATTTACTGTTTTAAATCTGCTGATTTACTGTTCTTAGCCTGTTGATTTACTGTTCTAAATCTGTTGATTTACTGTTCTAAATCTGTTGATTTACTGTTCTTACCCTGTTGATTTACTGTTTTAAATCTGTTGATTTACTGTTCTAAACCTGTTGATTTACTGTTCTTAGCCTGTTGATTTACTGTTCTAAATCTGTTGATTTACTGTTCTAATCTGTTGATTTACTGTTCTTAGCCTGTTGATTTACTGTTCTTAGCCTGTTGATTTACTGTTCTTAGCCTGTTGATTTACTGTTCTAAATCTGTTGATTTACTGTTCTTAGCCTGTTGATTTA
>JAOYMR010000026.1:13349291-13367137 GCA_025802075.1 Tenebrosternarchus preto
TTTATGGACCTTGCTTTGTGCACTGGTGCACAGTCATTTGGATGGGTGAGCGAATACTTTTGGCAATATAGTGTATAATTAATAATTACTGTGTATACTATGCCAGTGTTTCTTCAGTGTAGCTTAAAGATAACTGCATCATTAACAGTCCAGTTCTTTATTATAGATCAGTGGTAATACCATATTTTGGACACACACACACACACACACTTTTGAGAATATTATTTTGATATAATATATTTAGAGTAGAAGTATGTAACACAATCCTCCTCTCTCATTTCAGACCTAATCATCTCCTCCAACCACTTCCTCTCCACCTCTATCTTTGTACCATCGTTTTAAATTGGTGTTCGATTTCCTTCTTCCTGGGCAGTTCTAGTTTTCTATCTGCTCCAATATCTTTCTGTCTTCATCTTGTTCTGAGCTCCTGCAACCTCTTCTTCTACTCTCTTCCTCTCTCCCCTGCCAGGTGCCATCATCCATTGCTCATTGATAACTCTCTCCATCTGTTCCCTTGGCACAGTGGCCAAGTGCACTTCTTTCAAGACCCTTAATAACTTTGTGACACAGCCTTTTCAATCTTTCTGTCAAGCTTGCGCACTTCTCTCTCCCTCTAGCCTTTGACATTGGAGATTTAGACAGGTACCTACCATCTTCATCACCATGATGTGCTGCATGTTCAGTCTCTTCTCAGTAAAGAGCCTCTGCTGTAGGTGACCTTTTACAAGGCCTTGACCTCATTTACCTCTATTGGCCATCATGTTACTTTAAACAGGACTTGCATAATATAGTGCAATAACAGATATATTTCCTATTAACCAATTACTTAAAATGTACATTTAACTAATTCTTTCAACATCAAAGCAGATCTAAATTGACAAACTGCAGCATAGCAGTCATATAAAAGCAGTCTGGCACTCCAGAGAACTGAAGTGGTGATCCTACAGTCCCTGGCCTGCTTCACTGACCTTTAGGTCCCAGAGAATAGACCTAATGTGGGTGATGTTTTACTGAAGAGCATCGTTTAGTGGCTGACATAAACATAAATAAAAATATGCTTTTTTCAACAAGCATCAGCTGTCATAAAAGTGTCTTTAGTCAACCTTTGAAGTTGATATAACAACTTTATTATGTGATACAGATTTTTGGAGAAGTTAGGGCTCAGTGTATCATAACAATGAGTCAGGACACAAATGAATATGAATATTTACATTATGAATATTTACATTAAGGCATTTATACAAACAAACAATACAAACACAAACACATATGCACATGCACACACACTCAATGGAAAAAATGTGCAGTGTCACTGAATCACTTAAACTGTCAAATGAATGAATATCAATGATTTGAACTCTGTGGAATCCATATTGATTAAAACACTACCGGTACGAAGCAAAAACTCACATTAAGGAGCCACTGTGGGTTTGTTGTGGAGGATTTCTGTAATCCGTAGAGTAATTACATAATTTCACCACAGTCATGTCTGAATTTTAGACAACTTAATCACTGCTATTGACTGCAGTGAGCAAGAAAGAAGGTTATGGCCGTCACTTAATGGAGGAGCTGTCCACACCTCTGGTGCTGAAAGTGAAACGTGAGTGGGTACAGTATTCAGCAGGCGTTTGGAAGTGGGATGAAACCTACACAGTTTAATCTGTTCTTCCTATGTAATGTCTGTCAAAAAGTAACAGGGAGGAAAAACATGATCATGTAAATCATATGTAAGACAGCCTCTCCCTCTCTCCCTCCCTCTCTCTCTCTCTCTCTCCCTCTTTCACTTTCACATCCCCCCCTCCCCTCCTTAAGGACTGTCACTCTCAGCAAAGTGGAACAAGGCTCTTGACCTTAACAGACAGCTAATACTGCTGCTCCTCTGCTTGTGAGTGGTGTGCTGCTAGTCTGAATGGGTACATATTATCAGACCACCTGCCAACAGGCTGTCACTCTCACAGCTACCCTCAGCGGCCACAGTTAATCCCTTCTGGGGTTTCTTAAGCACAGCCCTTCTAAGAAAGAGAGATGTTAAAAGTCAGACCAGTGTGTTAATGGCATGTGGCAGGGATGAGTCATTCATAAAGTACTGCAGTGTATAATACAACACACCCAAGTTATTTAAAATGTTTAGTCTGATACACTTGAGGAAAAGCAGGTATATTTAAGAGTGGGCATATTTATATATTATTATATATTATTTCATATATTTATCAATAATATGGGTAGAGATATTAGAGACAGTTTAATAACTTGTAGTGATCTATTACCACAAAATGCGTGTATGTAAGTATGTAAGTGTGTGTATGTGTACATGTGTGAGAGAGAGTAAGAGAGAGAGTCTGTACATCTATGACTTTCCATGTGTGCATGTATGTGTGTGTTCACTGCAAGATCTCTGCAGTGAGGCTGTGATCCCTTGTTCTGGTGCCAGACATACCATTAGGACAGCACTGTGGGCCAAACTGGCCCCGAGTCAAAGCTTAACACGATAAAACAGCACTCTGTACCTACGGTCTCACTCTTGACTGCCATCCAAAGGTAATACTAGAGGAGAAGGAGACTGCAGGGCACATTTCTCTTTAAAGGAATCCAGTAGAAACAGCTTTACAAAAGGGAGATGATGGCAAAGCAACTTTGCTTAAGAAAATTGAACAGAAAGTGAACACAGTGAACTTCCAAGTAAAGAAAGAGATTACGCAACCCCCCCCCCCCCGCCCCCCAACACACAATCACACATTAAACAAGAAACATCACAGTCCTAACCTGTATAGCCTTTTTTCTGAATGAATTTGATGGAAATCTTCTACAGCCATCAGTCTCCACAGGAAGCTTTGAATGGAGGTCAGTGGAATGTCGGTCTACACAATATGTTCCTTTCAGACCAACTTGACGTCTGACGTCTTAAAGGCAACACCTAGAAGTAACACTCAGAGTTCTGTTAAACTGTTATGTTGGCAGCCTGGAAACATTAATTGATTCACCTCCATTGTAACCATCCCATGGAGAGTAACTGTTGTATTTGAAAAAAAAAAAAACTGCTTTGACTGACAGCATGCCAATAAAATGTATTTTTAAAAATCGTTTCAAAAACATGAAACCTACCCTTTTAAACCATTCTATAGCAGTATTCTAATCCATATTTCATAATACACATAAATTATTAAGGATTTGAAAATTTTTAGAGGTATTTAGACAGGAATACCTCTAAAGGCTTACAGGAAGAAGAATGTCACCAAGGTAACTGTTTATCAACACTGAGTGTCTCTTCTGTGTGTGTCTTTAAGACATCAGGTGGTAAGTTGTAGCTCTGAAAGAAATGTGTGTATTGTGTTTAGGTATGAGACTGTTGGATGAGTGATGGACAGAGGTTACACGAGATGATGAGAAACAAAGGCAGAATGAAGGAAACTAGGAGATAGAGACTGGGTTGGTCTTGTGTACTCTGTCCTTCCATCCCTCTCTTTGGGCAGGTTACACAGTGAGAGTGCACCTGTTTGATCTCAGGGTTGAGTGCATCTCTTCCATTGGACACTGGTTCAAACAGCTTACAAAAAAGACAGTACCTCACAATTTCAGTGAGACGGAGAGAGCTTTCACCTATGACAGAACAACATACACAGCAAGTTGTGCTACTACAGTTTTGATGTATTGCATGCAATATGTGTTTTTCGGTCCAGTAATCAGGAACTGGACATCTAGCAAGCTTTCATGCTTAAACATCACATGTGCATGGGTTATTGCATATACGCTGTCTAAACACATTGACATAATTACAGAGAGAGAAGAAATGCTTTCAGCATTTGCGATACATACTGCATTCTTCATTCCCTGCCTATACCACACATACACACAGATATATGCTCAGCTATATGTCACAAGCAGAACCCAAGGTCCTCATCGTAGTGCATGAAACACCCACACACTTCAAGTTGCAAGAATACAAATGTTTTTTTTCTCCTTACTTGCCAATGCATATCATGTGTGCGGAATCTGTGTCATCATGTATGATGCTGCTCTTCACAAAAAACAGAACACAAGGATGAAAAACACCGGAACAAACGGGTCAAAACAAGTTTAAGGGATTTATGCACAATGAAAATGTGCTATTTGAGTACAGTAGGCTCCATTGACAATGTACATTACATTGTCAATATGTGTTCTGTATTTTGCATAATATTTTGTTATATTTTGCTGTTAAATCAATATACAATGGGATATAATGACAATAGACGGTACCTGACATAGAGGACTGCTGTGGATGCTGCATGTAATGTGCTTATAAAAGTGCACGTATGCATTATATGCAAAGAGTATGGATAATAAGCTTCAGTGAATTTTCTGGCAGTTAAATTTGAGAAACCGGTTGCAGAGGAAGTTTGAACTTGGTTTCTGATTAATCAGAGATCTGTCACCAGGGATGAAACTCTTCAGGTGGGTTTAGTTTGTATGGATTTGCCAGAGGGAAGTATCTGGGAACAGATGGAGTCCTGGCTGTGAGAGGAGCAGCAATATTAGAAACCTGTTTCAATATTCAGGATCTACCATGGTTGTCAGGGGCTGGAAGGGCACAGTCAAAGGCTTTCTCAGCAAATTGACAGCTGGGTGAAGTTCACCCAGTTATGCTGGACATTTGCACGGCCGAACCACATGATCACAGCTGATGTAATAATGCTTTCAGCTGTGGCTTCTGTAAAACTGTGGCAGGGTGTCCAAGAGTCTGACATTTGGTGCAGAATGTCCTTCCCCTCTATGCATTTCATGTCAGAAATGGAAGCTCCTAAAGATTCTAAACTTTTTAAGAAATCCACCACCCTGACAATACAGTGATGGATTTCGAGGAGGAGAGGTGTAGAGGGACTCTCACAGCTGTCGGTAATCGTTTTTTTTTGTAGGGTTGAATTCAAAATTGTTCGATTTGCACCCAGATGAGAGATGTTCCACTTCCCTCTATTTCTTTTGAGCCGTAAGGCTCATATCCACTGGAATGGAAGCAAATAGTCTAGCTTTGTGTATGCTCATAATCTATTCTGTTATATCAAAAACCTCATATGTCTTCTGTTAGGACCTTTTGTCTGTTACCTTTTCACTATATGCTGCACCTGTTGACAAAGAGAAACTCTGTGTTTTGTGCTGACCAGTAAATCCTGCCCTGCTTCCCTCCAGAGTCTTGGTGGGGAACTAATTTAAATGCAAATAGGTGCATCATGAAATAGCATCCATTTCACAGTGTGTTTAATTTTGGAAATCATATTTTCTCTAGAGTTCGAGTTCATTGGTCTTGTTGTGAATAACACTGGGCAAGCTTTCCAGTTTTGGGCTTCCATTTGATGCCTTTTTGTAATCTTTGGCAAGTCATAAAACTATGTCAATATCTCTCTCTCTCTCTCTCTCTCTCTCTCTCTCTCTCTCTCTCTTTCTCGCTGTTTTGTGCATGATGGGTTTTCCTAGTCCAACATGTAAAAGGGCAATGAAAATAATTTCAAAGTTGTTTTGCTTGCTATATGCCTGCATGGACGTGCTCACACACTGGCAAGAAGAAAACCAAACAGTAAAAGCTGTTTCTTTCTTTCCCCCTTTCCACATTAAAGTGATTTTTTTCATTAAAGTATTTTTTTTCATCCTCTGTTGGTCTTGTGACTTGCTGCCTGTGATTTAACAAGCAATCTATCACAGGCTGAAGATTAGAAACTCATTAAGAGTAGATGTGGAGTCCACCATAAGCGCAGATGTCGTGACCTTCTTGGTGGCTCTTTGCTCTACAGAGCAGATGATTCATTTAAAATGACCCATCTTGACCAGTTACTGTCAAAAAATATACGAATATGGCATGTTCTGAAAGTAGCCAATGGGATAAGGTATCATTCGATTTATAGATAGCCAATGAAGATGCTTTTTAGTAGCTATGTGTTGTACAGTATAATATCAGTTCATTATGCTACCTGAATAATTACCTAACAGTGTCTTACCAAAGCTGATCATTTCACAGAAGAGAGTACGATACAGTTACCATTTGGTTTATTCTGCTTCAGAAGCACAAATAAAGAAATCAACTCCACGCTGTGCTCATGCTGAGACCCTGGGAGGTGTCATACTTCAGCCACAGTCATGAAGCTTTGTGTTTAGAAACCCTTTTCCTGCCTCGCACACACAGACACACAAATATACACATACGGTCACACACACAACTACAACAGGAACCAAATGTTCCGATTAGGTCCAACGTGATGCACAACTCCTTCCTTAGTTCTTTCAAAATGAACACGCACAGAGAAAACAGCGTCTTTTCCAAGTAGGGGTGCTTCCTGCCATGGCTGAGATGACTGTGTGGCATTTAGCTTTTCCAATCTTCCAGTGTGAAGTACATTCACTGCCAGTCTGTGCACACATGCAGGACTGCCAAAGACTGAAAACAATAAACAGATATTTAAAAAATTTCAGCAGTTTTAGTTAATAGTTATAAGTTCACTATGTTTAGAGTAAATATAACTATTAAGCACACATGATATTTTCACAATGAAAACTCTCTTTTGAAGAACAATATTGAAACATTAAGGTATATATTTGCAGTTCTTGTGAAGACTTCAGCTGATGTATTAACACAACCAGGTCATAGTTTGTAGTGCTTACAGATTTTTCCGTTCAATGTATACGGGACCATGTGTTGCTATTAAATCCACAAGTTGGTCTTGTCTAGCAGTAAACAGCCTTTAAAAAGAGTAAGAATATGTACAACTGACTCCGCATGTTGAGAGAAATTATAGCTCACTCACAGACACACACACACACACACACGCACGCATGTACATGTACATGCGCACACACACACACACACACACACACACACACAAATCACTCATGCAAGATGCCTTTGTCTTGTTCCACTCCCACTCCTCCTTCCACTCAACCATAGACTCTGTCTGTCTCTATTGAACTTAATTCATCCATTTGCACTATAGCTCTAGTCCTCCTTCTCTCTCACTTCAAAAGATTTCATCCTGTATCTTCTCTAAGAACAAGGCATAATGGTATAATTCCAGCAGAATGTGGAAAATGTCATTCCAAAATGAACACATGCAAGCACACTCAATGTTAAATGATACTTACTTTTATTAGCTATTTTTAAACTATTTACTTGTACTGCATTACCATCCAGTGTGGTGTGTACCAGTGCATTTCCAGCCGTCTTCCCGTTCTTAGCCAGTTCAACCTGTTTATTCTTCCCACACACTCACACCCCTTAAATGTAATTTCTCTGGGCTGGGTTGAACACGGGCTTTTCATTTACACGGGTCTGCAGTTCTGAGGACGCACATCAGACACGATTGTGGGCTCCCCCAGGCAGATCACTGGCAAAGATTTACGTTGGATAGAGCAGGAGGCCCAAATTGTAGGAGCAGTTCATGGGAGGACTGTCTCAGGAGCCCAGCCTCACTCTTATACCTTAGTGTGACCACGGCTGAAGCAGGCGGGATAGAACTGCATAGAATCGTTTCTTCCTGCTGGCCTTGTCTTCATGGGAGCTGCTGGCTGAAGAAGACCAGGTGGTAATGCACACAAATTTGTTTTATTGTGAGAGGTTTCTTTTATTGTTTCATGTTTCTTTGATTTTTTGAATAAGCATTTTCTCCTGAAGAGGACTCTCTTTCCAATCACTGACAGTAACACATTACCCTTTCCACTGCATGCTGTCTACAACACACAGTCTCATCTGCTTCCTTCTCTTTTAAATGCAATAACACTCGTTAGTGAAAAGATGCCATATTTCACCACATACTGGAGTACACTGGAGTGAAATTCTGTGTGAATTAAATCTCTTTTCAGTGCTCATAATACCGCTTTTCACTCTCTCTCCCCTTTTTCTTTTTTTCTAATCTTCCTTTAAACTGTGGAATATTCCAGTTCCTGATACAAAGCTCTTTACGGTTGTCCAAAAAAATCAATCACACAAGTGTTTAGAGATGACATGTTGGAATGTGCTAATGGTATAAAATGGTCGGTATTCATTAGATGATGCCCCTCTCCCCTCCTGTCGGAATTGCTTCACACAGTCCAGCATGCCAATGTGAATTCTCTAATGTTATAATCTACACAAATGTCATCATATAAACATGTACCCCTCATATTTTCTCAAAGCTTTACATAATGTTGCTGGTTTAGAAATCTGGACATTTAGATGTTTACCTTTAGGTATTGGAAAAAACAAGTGCAGTTTGTTTTTAAATTCTTGAGAACTTAACTGAATAGAATAGAATAGAATAGAATAGAATAGAATAGAATGCACCTTTCTTAATACATAGTATTGTAACTGCAAACTCAGTAATTAGCTTGTTCAGATCTCCTTCTCCATCATTTGGAGCTGATCCCTGGTGACATTTACCCCTGCTTAGTATGCTGTGATAAACCCTCAGATAATCACACTACAGCCACCCAGCCACAACATTCATTAGAAATGACCTTTGCAAGCAGCAATTAGCCAGGAAGGCTCCATTGTTGCAAAACAAAAGCTGAATTAACAGCGTTTAGGAGAAATCAATAACAGGGTCTATTACTGGCCAGAGTGGCTAGGCTAGATACAAACAACCCCCCGATTAAAATATTAAAGCACAACACTATGCATTGAAAAAATCTAGTGACTCACCAACAACAATACAACTGTGCAAAATTATTTCATTAGCAAAATTAATTATAGCAATTGTGAAAACTTCCAGTAATAAAGTACAAATGTAGGAAAATTTAATCATGAATTCTAAAATAAAAGAGAAAACCTATGGTCTAGTCATACTTTGTAGCATAGTGCTGATGAGAAGCTTATATATTGTAGCTATAGTGACAGTGATTTGTCTGCATAAACTTTTGCATGTAAAAACTTTATGGCTTGTGTATAAAAACATGTTTCAGGATACTGAATCATTCGTTCAAATCTACTGCATCCAGAAAGTAGAACATTCCACCTGATCTTTAAGATCAGACAACCAATCACTCAACACTTTGCATAATTTTGGTCTCATGCAGGATCTCAAAGGAACACAGGAACATATGAGACAGAGTGTTGTATTCATGACAGGGATGGGCTGGGGAGATGAATACCACTTTAATGGCTGTTTTCTAAGTGCTAATTAAAATATGATTACTTAAATGTTAAACATCAGGAATTCCTATAATCTGCTCACTGTTCTACCTCTAAGGCTTTATTTCAGACAATCTTTTGATCTGCCAAGTTGAAGTGGCAAAGAATAACTTGACAAGATTAAATACTGAAGCTAGGTAAAAGGGAAAACAGACTTAGTATACTTCAAACTTTAAATAATTTGGAAATAGTTTCACTTATTTTTTTAATACATGTAATAACGCTTGTCCCCTAAATGTTTTTTTTAATCCTCTAAACATTTCCTCTTAAATGTCAGTTGGTGTTTTACCGTTGAGGAAAGAACTTATTTCATGTTTTAACCCTTTCAGTTGTCCTTTCACAGCTGTGGTGCAGTTTGTTCACCGAACTGGAAGATGAAAGGCTGCCCTTTAAACTCTGATCTTTATTAACCTACTGTTATTAACTCAGAACAGGGAAAAAATTGCTGTCTGGTCTTCAAAGGAGAATTCTGTTTAAAACTAACTACGATATTGTGCAATCAAAAAAAAGATTTTGGAATACCTTGTAAAAAACTTGATGTGGCTAAAAAGACTGGAAGAAGTTATACAATTATTTATAAAGAATAGATTCCCTATCAGTCCACAGTCAGGCAGCTGGTTCCAGAATGGAAGAATCTTTAATGCAGCTGTTTCTCTGTCTAGGAGGGGGCATCATACAAATATCAGTACGCTTATCTCCTAACAGTACACTTATCACCTAACAAGTGACAAAGCATATAAATCACTGGGCAAAAAAGTGAAGGAAGCTCACTCAGGCCTCTGACTGAAAGGATTAATGAAAACAAAACCAAACGTAAAAGGTGAAAACAGCAGCATAAAGAACCTGTAGCATTTTTTTTATCTTAAAGATAATCTGACTCACCTAGACACCTAGCACAAGTACTTTTTTCTTGTTTTAAGAAATTTTGACAAGCAAAAATTTCTCACCCTACTGGCAGCTAACTTTACTTGTTTCAAGTACTTTTTTAATAATTTATTTGTTTTTTTATCTTTTTTTTTTTTTTTTTTTTTTGCAGTGTATTTATAATTAAAATTTAAATAATGCCCATAAATAATGACCATTACTATAGAAAGCCAGGTCATTTAATTTATAAAGGGTTACAAAGGTTTTATTTAACAACAGTTACAAAAATGTATTAATCAAACAAGTAAATAAATAATACATTCACTGATGATATCAAACAGTTTTTTAAATTAGCCTTATTAGATTATGCTGAAATAACTTAAAGTAAAGAAATTGCTTTACAAGGAAAGTAATTAAAACACCTATATAGACCTGTTTATCATGTTCAGTAAGTGGCATCTGGTGGCATGTGTAAGTATTTCATTGTCAGGTCCGTGTGTCAAGAAAAATGTTACTGGAGGGTTTTTGTTTGAGTATATTTGAGTAGCCTCTTGTCTAACAAGTAGTTCTACTGAGAAACCATGCATAGAGACAATGGATGAAGGTGGCATGTGTCTGTCTTGCTGTCATTAAAAGCTCGTTAGAACAGTCCTGACAGGGGTTTATTGAGTATAGGCCGGTCTGCCTCTGGCGCATCTAATTAGTTGCCTTGTCTGATGTCTGAGAAGAACCAGACTGAATGCTTTATCAGGCAGTCTAAGGACACACACGCCATAGAATCCCATTTATCAGGTATATGGCGTGATTGCTTAGACAATGCAGAAAGACAATGCAGAACCATAGCCAACATGCTGGTGAGAAGTAAAGTTTTACATCTACACTTCCTGGAACCAACACTGGAATCCTTATAACAGCACAGCACACATTTCTTAAAAACGTCATCATTTATATGAGTGGAACAATCAAATTTTTGGCATAAAATTTTTTTTGTACTGCATTATTTTGTGTGTCATGTATAGTTTTTTAGATACCAGATTGTGCAAGTGGAGTCTTGGCTTGTATCAGAATGTAAAATGTCAGTTTATTCAAGTCACGTTTTCTTGTGACAGGAACAGTATATTGTTTAACTGTTATAGTTCAGGAATGTACTTAGTGGTATTCAAGGGGTACAGACCAGCGAAATTGCAGGAAAATATAAACACATATTGGCTTTTGTTGTTGTTATTGGTAGTAGAGTCAGGGGCATGAGGGTATAGTAAGTGTGGAGCATAATATGATGTCCAACCCATGAGAAACAGTGTGACCAATGTAATCCATTGAACCATTTGAATACTGTCATCCTGTGTCATCATTGTGTATTAAGATCCTGACCTGTAGGAAAATGGTTCTATGTAGAGAGGAGCATGATCTACTGAGGTGTTAACTGAAGGTCAGGCTAAAGGTCATTCTGAAGGTGACCTGTAATTATCAGCAATGCATTGCTTATTCCACGAACATGCCTGTCATTCAATCTTCCAGTGGTTTCCATGCTTCCCATACTTGCCTATTTTTTGTTATTAAACACAGCATTACTCTATCCACATTTTCCTGCTACGTCTTCCCAACACCACTCCCCACCACCACCACCACCACCACCACCCTCCCCGCCTCCATCCCTCTGATCCTTCTCGGCATGAAAGGCAGAATCCCATTAAGCTATAATGGCTGGATTAGAGGCTTGCCAGGAGCAGCATATCCTATTACCTTTCTCAAAGATATATGCTGTAATAACCAGCATTTGCTAGACATTAAGGTACCTGCCTTCCGACAGTCAGATACAGTGTCCACTGGAAGTGCCCAATCACCGATCCTTATTAGTGATTTGTGCTGAGTAGACTCTTCAGTGATAGGCAGGAAATGTGTGGGGTGAGAAGGTAAAATGAGGGGCTGGGGCATTGTTGAGCACGTGGGCACTGAGGTTATAGTGGTAGAAACGCGATACATAAACTTCTTGGTACCTCTAGTTATTTTACACACAGTTCCAGAGTTCAGGGATCAGAGTGAAATACTGAGCGACATGTGAAAGAACTGCAGTGGAGGGGTGGAGGGGTGCAGAACAAGCTAGGATGGAGATCACCTTTTTTCTAAATAAAGATATAATTTACATTGTTATATATTTGGAGGCTTAATGTACATTGTGTATAGGGCCAAATTAGTAATGTTTTCAGATTGGTTGATCAGTTTATTTGTTTGGAGACACCGCTGAGTAAGTGCTTCAACTGTTTACTTTCGAGCTTGATTTTGAAGGAAAATTAGCTAAATTAAAACTTTAAGTGGGCATCACATCTAATCATGACCTCTGGTGCTACAATACATCATAAAAAGTTGTAAAGAGCTTTGGCTAATTAGCCGCATGAGTTGCTGTCATGTAGTTAGTGTGCAGTGTTTTGTGAATAATTTGAACAAGGACCGCCGCTCCAGTCATTACCATTGTCCTTTGTGCTGAGACACGCAGCTAAGAAGACTGGACATGTTCTTCTGTGTGCTCCTTGGTCGTGTGAGAATTGGTTAGGAGTAAATGAATCAAAGTGGTTTATGGACACCTGCATTTTATTCAGTGTCCTAAACTTTTATGGGTCGTTCATGAATGTTGAAGAAGGGATTAAATACACATATTTGTAACATATGGAAGCACCACATTGGTAGTAATATTTTGTAGTCCACTTAAAAGGAGAACATTTAAATTCGCCAACCACTTCAACATTGATTGCTGGGAAAATCAGGAACTTTCTTGTACATCTTTTATGTGTGCTACCAAAATATATTAGGAGCCTGTTTTTTTCCTTACTGTCTTATAACTGTTCCCAGTTATTGGGAAAACCAAACTCAGTAGAGGCATCAATAGGTATATTGCAGGAGTAAACTTGCATGATCACATGACATGCCTACTTCTCACATGTACTTTATGCTATTCCACTTCTTTGGTTTTCACAATTACTGTGATGTCTTGAGGAAAGCAGCAGCGAAATACAGATGCTTTGAAATAATAAACAGCAAAAGTAAGTCAAAAAGAAGCGCTTCATGTAACGACACAAAGGGGCTTGCTTAAAGTCAGTCTCATGGTTGAGACTCCTGTGGGGTTTAAATAGATGAACAGAGAAATACGGAACAGGTGTAGGTAATCAACTAATATGAAGGTGATTATGATCAAGGATGGGGTTTAGAGCGATAATTTTTTATCTTTATTGTTGTATACTGTTTTTGCTATTTGCCGAAAGCCCCTACAGCAACAACATATGAACACTGTTTATTTTTGTTTACCCAACCCTATTTTCCAAAATTCAACCTTCATAATTGTATAATGATTCTTATTTAAGTAATTAAATTTATTTAATTCCAGATATACGTATTTGTAATCCACGTGTTCTGTGGATTAATAAGATAATAACAGCAATTGTCAGAAATTACCGGGCAATGGTAAATAAATGGTAATCACACTTGTGTGTGTGTGACTGTACATATATGCATGATGAGATTAAAATGATAATTAGGGACATTAAAAATTATTACAACAGAAATCTGAATATGTGCATATGCTTTCATGTCTTCGTGTGCCTTAATACACAGAGAGTACATCATACTGTAGATTTGGGGGGGGGGGGGGGTTAATTTGTACAGTTTAATTTGTAATATGAAGTTAACAACAATCAATGTCTAAAGGCGCTTTTCAGAAAAACCACAACCGCCGTACAGCATGACTAAGGAGAGGGAAATACTAAGATGTTATATGAGGCTTTGCACCGCAGCACCAGCTAGACAGGAATTTTCTTAAAATTCTGTGCTTGCAAATAAAAAAAACATTAAAAAAATCTAAGTGTAAAGCTTTGGAATTAGGATGTGCACTAACCACTGGGCTGCAGATCTAGTTTTACCTGTTTCTAACTTCATTAACTGTGGCAGTTCTGTACTAAACCCAATGCCCATTCTGGAACAACACAAAGGTACCAACACAAGGGCTTTTTTCCCTTTTGGCAAAACATGAAACGTGAGGTACATAAAATGTGAGATACATGAAATGTGAGATACATGAAATGTGAGATACATGCTCAAACAAACTAAAGCAGACAATAGGCTCTAAAGTCTTACTGACTGGTATCACTTCTGTATTTTCTTTCTAAAATTCTTGAACCCTTTGTCCAATCAGATGTCTATCTTTCTTGCTCAGAATAAACTTCAGGATACTAACAAATCTGGGTTTAAAGCCGCACGCTCCACAGAAAATGCCACTTGTATCTGTCACTGAGAAGCTGCGTGCTGATGGATCAGCCAAGCATCGGCCCCTGATACTTCTTGATCTCTCAACAGCCTTCGACACGGTCAGCCACAAAATCCTTCTGTCTATCCTCTGATTCTGATTCATGGGATGATTGGCATGGTTTGTCTTGTTGACCTGATACACATCTGCTCTGGACAGATTCCCCACCTGGTGTCCCAGAAGGCTAATCTTATGCATGTATCTTAGCATGTCTTGTAGACATCTTCATGGATGGCAGCTCATCACTTGAAGCTAAATCTTGGCAAAGCTGAACTGATATATATATTTCTCCCCAAGTCAAAAACCTTGGATTCTCTAAAAACCTTGGATTCTCACTAGAGAAGTTTTGGGTCACTCCAACAGACAAGGATCACAACACTGTGCTACTGCTGAATAACCAACTATAATTCTCTCTTCTGTGGCTAACTTGACTCAGTCCTGATGTTGTAGAGGTTCCTCCTCTACAACATCAGGAAAATCCAACCATATCTCTCCACTGAAGCCAGTTGAATGCTCGTTCTGTCCCTTGTCATCTCATGATTGGACTACTGCAACTCACTCCTGGAAGTTCTTACACTCTATGCAGTCAGACCTCTACAACTCATCTACAGTGCATGGCTTGTTTCCTAACTCCCAAAGTTCTCCCATTAACTTATGATGTCTCCCATTAAGTTTTAAACACTGATTCTTGCCTACAAAACCATAACTGGACCAGCTCCTAGAGCTCCTAAAAGAACTAGTCAAACCCCATTCTGCTTTACGTTGTCTTCAAGCCTCTAGTACTGCTTGATTTGAATGACCATCCATCAGAACACAAAGAGAATATACATCGACACTTGTCCTTCTCCTGGCACCCAGGTGGTGGAACTTCCACTGGCTGTCTGTATAGCGGAGTTACTTCCTGCCATAAAATGAAGATTTAAGATTCACTGAGTCATTAAGCATGTAAATCTGGACTTAAAATATGCACTTCTTTTATTTTAAAAGCTTTTCCACTCTAGCCAGGCCTTTATCCTGATAGTATTATTAATTCTGATATCACAATACTTTCCTCAATTTCCTTGTCCACACAATGGACTTTTCACGTTATTTTTGTTATGTTGTGTCAACATGTTGCCATGGTCCTTTGTTATACTGTCGTTTCTTCATGTCACCGTGCTCCCTTGTTAGCATTCACCTGTATCTAGCTCCCCTAATAATCAGCATGTGTATATATACTCCATTGTCTCGTCTTTCTTTGCTATCGTTTCTTTTTAATGTCAATGTTGCTGTTAATGTGGACATAATCACATTTAAAGGACTGGTTTATCTTAGTGTTTGTCATTAGTTTATGTTTGCATATTTAACGTATTTTGCTTTTGTTTCCATTAATCAGTTTGTTATTATGAAAACCATGACTCATGCTTGCATCCTGCTCCCGTCATCACAGCTGATCTGTCTTTTGTTGTATGTTTGATAGAAACTACAAAGCAATTCTGTAGGTCTACTCAACATGGATGCCTGCCAAATGATGTAAATGGAAGTGGAAATGTAAAACGTAATACGAAAACCCGTTATAAACATGTCATGCCATTGAAAGGAGATTGTTTATAAGATTATTGCTGCCCTTGTCAAATCCAGAGCTGATGGTACAGAAAACAGAAATGACAAATGAATGTCAATCAAATGAAGAACTGAAAAATATCACTCATGGTGTGAAATGCAAGATAGAAGTACAATAACTGTTGAAGCACACTGATACGATCATTAAGGCAGTGCTTTGTTAACTTGTGGCATAGTTAACTTAGACCTACAAGCATATGGAAAGTTTAAAACACCCAACATTTAACCAATTTCCACTGGAATATTTATCCCTGTCCCATCTCTGTACTTGCCTTCCTTGCCAGGTGATCAGCAGTCTGTTTCTTAGCTTCATGCTCTCCCTCTGCCTCTGGCTTCACCTCATCAGCAGCAGCACCTGTTCTGTGTTATGCACTCATCAGGGCTGCTACACGCACCGGGGTTCAGCTCTCCGGCAGAATCTTGTGTGTTACAGCTGAGTTACCACGTCAATTTATGCAATTAGCCTAATCAGCCCATATCCCACGCTGGACCCGGCAGGTTTTTGAACCATTTCTTTCTGTTTGTTGATTCCTCCGACTGTGGTTTAGTTAAAGTCTGCATAGAGCGTGCATCCTGTTTCACCAGTTTGAAGCCGAATTACTTCCCACAATGCTTCTGAACAACAACAACAACAACAACAACAACAAAAAAAACGTTTAGCATATCTCTGCATTGTGAATCAAACCAACAACAACAACAATGATTTCATCAGTGTGGTGTTTCTGTTTTTTTTGTAATTACAAATGTAACTAGAAATTGCACAAAACATTATAAATAAACATGGGATTGGTGCATGAGGAAAATGCAATTGAAATAACATTCACGTCAAATGTTTTGTGGCAGGGTTAATTGTCCTAGTGGTCCAGTAAATCTCATTTCCTCTCTGACATAATCATGTCACTTTTGTTAGACAGATAGCAATTCACTGTTTATCGATCTAGAGGTCAATCTAACTTGAGGCATAGATTTTTACTGGTTTTTTAAACATCCAAATAAAAAATTTTTAAGTAAAGGAGTTGATATTTAAAAGTGCTGTCTGGATGGAGAGCAAAAAGCACAGAGGCCAGCCAGGGCTGGACCGAATCCAAATCTAAAGTCTGACAAAATGCCAGATTTAATGGATTTAAATGCTGATTAACTTAGATGATGATGAAGTTAATCAACTGCAAGAAAGGTTGAACAAATATATTATATTATATTTTTTCAAATGCTTGGAATATTCTGTTTAAGCTGGATTCAGTTTTTCTTCATGCCAGAATTTCAATGCACTTTACCCTTTATTGAGAATTAACTAGCAGTTTTTGTGATCATTGGAAGGAGGAGGAGTTCATCTCACATGGGAAAGACACAAAAGGAAACATAATGTTTTATCACTCGCATGAGTTTGGTTTGCAGATAAGCAGCCACCCTCCACGGCACATTAGCATCAACATAAAGTTAGCCGTCGCTAGTGTTGCTTTCATCTTGTATATTTACATCTGGATTGTTGTTTCTTTAGCATGAAGGTCATTTCAGGAACATGATATACTAAGACTAATATTGAATGTAAGCTCAAACAAAACGATCATGTAAATAATGTAACAAAAAAATACGTGTAGCAAATTGGGCACTCAGACTTGCAGTGTGAACCCTTGTACTGTGTCTATATTCACACAGAATTCAGAGTCAATATGCATTTTGTTTGTGGGTTATAATGTGTAACATTAGTTGTGTTGTTATGCTGTTTATCAGCCTCCCATGCCATAGTCCCCATTTTCAAATGTCACCCTGACAGACTGATAGACTGGTTGGGGCCAAGGCAGAGCTCATCATAACATCAGCCTCCCTGTTTCTTTAGGCTGTTTTTGGAGGCTTAGGTCTGAACATTGTGCATTAAGAGCCGGATGAGTGCATGAAGAGCTGGATGAGTGCATGAAGAGCTGGATGAGTGCGTGAAGAGCAGGATGAGTGCATGAAGAG
>JAOYMR010000026.1:13367237-13389752 GCA_025802075.1 Tenebrosternarchus preto
CTGGATGAGTGTGTGAAAATCAGGATGAGTGCATGAAGAGCTGGATGAGTGCATGAAGAGCAGGATGAATGTGTGAAAAGCTGGATAAGTGCGTGAAGAGCTGGATGAATGTGTGAAGAGCAGGATGAGTGCATGAAGAGCTGGATGAGTGCATGAAGAGCTGGATGAGTGTGTGAAAATCAGGATGAGTGCATGAAGAGCTGGATGAGTGCATGAAGAGCAGGATGAATGTGTGAAGAGCTGGATAAGTGCATGAAGAGCTGGATGAGTGTGTGAAGAGCAGCATGAGTGTGTGAAGAGCAGGATGAGTGCAAGAAAAGCTGGATGAGTGCACTGACAGAAGGTAGACATTTAGTGACCTGCTGCAGGGGATTAGTGACTGACCAGAGGGACTTCACTGCCATGTGGGTAAATGCCACAGGGTCATGGTGACTCAGCAAAAAAGGTTTGACAGAAGCCAAGGCAGTGCCCCATCGTCCCATGACACCCCACATTCCACACCACCATGAACATACACCATCTGTTTTTCCCCTCTCTTGCAACACTGGCAGTACATAGTTCAGATTCAGTGATTTCTTCAGAAAGTGACATAAGGAATTAACATCATGCAGGCAAGAATGAACAGGGTTTGTATGGTTGTCTGCTTGTATAGCCCTCAACCAGCTACACTCACGAGGTGTGCCATTAAACTTTAAATACACACACGGAGATTCTTTTCCATTTTTTTTTTTACTTCCAATTTTTTTTTCATTATTTGATAGTTAACATCCATTTGAGTTTTTATTTGTTTAAAACTGTACACATAAGATTCATCGCTTCAGTGTTTCTTGCTTATAATTCATGATTCTCAACTGCTAAAACCAAAGGAGGAAGAGCCTATTCTAAAAAAGTAGGCAGGCAAAATGGAGAGAGTGAATGACAGAGGAGAAAGAGAGTTAGTGTTGGCAAGAAGCAGATGGTAATTCATCTCAGCTCTGCAAAATGCCATCACATTACCGCTTTGCGGAGTTTAATCTAATCTCAGCAAAATGGCAGCTGATGCATTTAGATGTCGCTGCTCAGAGAAGTTCAGAGGCAGGACATCCTTTTAGTGTTCCGCGAGAAAAAAAACTGCATTCATTTTCCCTGAATTGCTTCTCCTGTTATCCATAGGAGATACCACACATGCTGCAAACCCTCATGAGAACACGGAAGGTGTGGATTTTTCAGGGTGAGTTTAGAGCAATGAGAAGATGAGTGTCATATAGCCTGTAGGCTTTTTCCTGTGCACAGAAATAGGTGAAATACTATTGGTGCATACAAATATGCATACACAGATTATTGGAACATCAGGGACATTTTTCCTACTTTTGTAAAACTTTGACAACAAATGTCTGAATTAGTTCTATGTAAAACAGTATAAGATTACCCATCAGTGATGCTGATCTGGCCATTATCATCTCGCCATTTTCGTCTTAATGGTATTTTGAGTAATATTTAAAAATTATGTTCAGTTTATTCACATATCAACATTGCTGTGCTAAAGTGAAACTGAGATAATTTTGCAGGCTTGAAACTGAGAGAAGACATTCATAATGCTCCCCAACTAACCCCATCCACCCCCACCCCAGGAGCTATGTGCATTTCCAGTTGATGGGAGAAACTTGGTAGTGTCACGATGCGGAGACTCCCCCTACTGGTGTTCTCCGGTAGTGGCAGCAATGGAGCACATGGACCGTTTGTTATTGTTTGCTTTTGTCATTTTATGTTGTCCATGCCTTCCTCAGGTGGTGGTATTATTCAGTAATTAGACTGCCACCTGAGGATTATTATGACTTTATGTTTTCTTTATATAAAGGCCCAGTGTTTTGTTTAGACAAACACTGGGACTTTATATAAAGTTGGTCTTTAATGTCGCTGGGCCTCTTTTGTTTTATGTATGTCTATTCAGTTCGGTTATATATGCACATATTTATATATGCACATATTTATTGGTCACACTTAGGAACACCATACTAATATTTGTACAGTCTCAGAACAGCCTTGAGTCTAGAGTTGTTGCAAACATTCCTTTGAGATGTGGAGATGATTACATCATGCATTTACTGCTGATTTGTCAGCTGCACATTTAGCTGTTGTTCTTCTGTTCTACTACGTCCCACAGGTGCTCTACTGGATTCAGGCCTGGTGACTGTGGAAGCTGCTGAGGCGTTACTGAGGCATACTGATCTCATTCTCATGGTTATGGAACCCTGTTTGAGATGATATGCTTTGTGACATGGTGCAGTTATCATCCTATAAGTAACCATTATAACATAGTAATAGTTTAATAAGGTAGTAACACTGGACAGCAAAAGCATCTTTGGGTTTGTGAAAAGCTCTATATAAATATAATGTGTTATTATTATTAGGTATGTGATTTTTGTCTATAATTAGCCAGTGTACTCTTCAGCAATTGTCTGCCAGCAAAGAAGGGCTCCTCTTTCCTTGGTACTGTTCTATACTACTCATAATAGCATGAATAAGTATACTGGAACAAAAAAAAAACTTATGTGTTATAGAGAAATTCTGAAAACACATTTGGATTCAGCATGCAAGATATATAAGATACACGTATTTTTTGCATGGGACAAAATCTTTTTTTTTTTTTTAATAAAGGGAAGTTCGTGGTCAGCAACAATATTCAGGCGGTTTGTGACATTCAAAACAATACTTGATTAGTATTGGGGGCCCAATGTGTTCCAACAAAACCCATAACAAACAGTATTATGCCACCTCCGTCACCACTGCCAGCCAGAACTGTTGAAACAAGACAGGTTGCATCAAAGGATACATGCTGTTTATGCCAAATTCTATTTTACTCCATCTGCATGTTGCATCAGAAATCGAGATTCATCAGAGTAGGCAAAGTTTTTCCCATCTGCAACTGTTCGAGTTTTGTTGAGCGTGTGCCCACTGCAGCCTCGATTCTTGGCTGACAGGAGTGGAACCTGACGTGGGCTTCTCTTGTTGTCCGTCTGCTTCAGACATCGAGGTGTTGTGCGCTTGGAGAGGCTTTTCTGTTCACCAGGGTTGTAAAGAGTAGATTTCTTTAAGCGTCCGTCGCCAAATGTTCCCGCCTTCTTCTCACTGGAGTTTTTTTTTTTGTTTTTAATACCCTTATGTGTAAACCCTAAATTTCTACATTTCTACAAGATTCAAGTCACTGCATCACCAAGAGGCAAACAATGATTAAAGTCACATGGGTCACGTTTCCCTCCCATTCTGATGTTTGATGTAAACATTAACTTAAAGGTCTTGATTTGATTATATGGATGATTCTATACACTGCACAGCTGCTCTGTGATTGGCTGACATGATAATTACATGAAAGGGCAGGCATACAGGTGTTCTTAATCAAGTGGCTTGTATGTGTATGTGTGTATGCATTTATATGTAGGCTGCTATGGGTCATTTACTACATGCTAAGCTAAAACAGCACCTGTATGAAAAACTGTGATAGATTTAGTGGAGTCCTCTGCTCATTAGGAATTTGGTCTTCTCCTTAACCATTTATCTTGTGCCATGACTTCCTCTACAAGAACTTTGAATATGGTTTTAAAATGTTTCTGTCAGGCATGTTTTTTTTGTGAAAGAGAAACTTAATTTTACAATAAGTATATGTCATTAAAAATGTAGTTTTATTACACTTAGAGTATGCACTTAAAGTATGCACTTCTAAAATGTAAATGTAAAACTTTCATCTCTATTACTCAGTATTGTGTTTTGTTGTTGTTGTTGTTGTTTTTGCACAAACGCATTTGAAATAACTGCATAAAGGGTTTTAAGATGAGCTGAACTGGGCACATTAGAGTGGGGAAACACTGTAAAGAATGGAACATCGCTTCCTTAGCACTGGGTCTGGGTACGAGGGATCTACTGTCATTATCAGTCTAATTACCTCTGTGTTTGTGTTGTAGGTGCTCAGAACTACCCGCCTGATAAATAACATTAGATGTTCTTTTCCTTTTACTGCTGTGCATAGACCAATAAGATCATATGAAAATAAACAACAGCTTCCACTATGTAGAAACCCACGGAGGAATAACCCATTAATCTGATAAATGCACATTCAAAATGTATTTATTATTGTTATAGATATAATATATTCATCATTGTTGTTATTAAAGTAGCAGGGGCCTTCATAAACACTAGATAAACTGCATAAACACTTCATAAACATTTGTTTCAACACTTGTTCAAAATAACTAATTCTCACCTCACGTTTGCTTAGATACATGTAAACTGTAAACATTTACGCAAACACTTAGCAACACTCGTATGTCAACCATGTCATATTGCAATTTTTTTCATTGATATATTTTATAATAATTGCAGCTTTTATTTTGGCTCTGCATGACTTGGACATTGTCTGAACTGATTTAAGCAAAGTAGGCATTACCTGTTTCCATGATCTACACACATCCAGAAGACAATGTTTTGGTATGAGAAATGTCCTGAAAAAATGGGCTACCCATAAATATATGTGTGCTTTATTTACAGAATTATTTAACATTAAACTGTTCAGGCACTGCAGTACAAAATCATCATTTTATTTGTCTATGTTAGAACTTTAATTCTTGAGCAAAGTGTGTGCGTGCATATTTGTGTGTGTGTGTGTGTGTGTGTGTTTGTGTGTGTGTGTGTATGTTTGTGTATCTTGCCATAAAAAAAAAACTGAGCCCAGCACAAGATTTATATCTTTCTCCAGAGATCTTTTCTGAGAGTTGTTTTTCTGGTTTTTTTTTTTTTTTATGTAACCCTATCTGCATTGCTAATGCACAGGCTATTCACTTCATTACCTATGACTTCTTACATTTAATTAAAAACGATGAATATGTCAAAAAGTGTTAAAAATGTATTAATGATATTCATACTAAATTAATCAATTAAGTTAATGAAGTTAATAAACATTAATTAAGTAGCTGCATTGTTTCTTGAGATACGGTGGTTGGCAAGTATGCATCCTGTAACGTTGCGCGGTACTGCAGTAAAAGAGGCATATGCCGAACTTTGAGAAACACAGACAGCTTTATTTTCAGTTTCAATACATATAGGAGGAACGTATACTCACAGTGACATTACAATCGACAAAGACAGGGTGACATGCACACGCTTAAATACACACACACCGAGCAGACATGACGCATACATCTTCATTCAGACATGCCCACACAGACACGGGGCAAGAGAGGAGGCAAGGACCGCCCCAGTTATACATCCTTAAGGATATTTCAGTGTATATCCCAACTTGGTTATTAAATTTCAATAAGACGTTATGTGCTTGGATATTGGAAGACTGAAGAAAAAACACCTGCCTCATTCAGGAATATAGGTGGTAAAAAAAATCTAAACATTTTGAACATTTTTCAAACTTATCCGGTTACCCTATACATTGAATGGCTACTTTATTAGACACACTCGCCCTTTCATGATTGGAGCATTCCTGTATGGAAATTAGACATGTGACCCTGGAATGCAGTATAAAATCAGCAAGCTTTCCACGGATCAGTTTCAGCCTGAAACCATATTAGAATTGGAAAATCGAGCGATCTGGACAACTTCGAATGAGAGATGGTCATTGGTGCTAGACTATTGAGGGCCAGTATTTCAACAGCTGTCCATATTGGCTTTCTTGTGCATTTGTGTTGAGAGTTTACCTAAAAAGTTGTCAAATGGCAGAATTTGGCACAAGCAGCATGAATCAATAAACCATTCCTGTCAGGTGTCAGCAGTTCAGGCTGGTGCAGGTAGAGTAAAATGGTGTGGGGAATGTTTTCTTGGCAGAACAGTGGTCCTCTGAAACCTGCGGATAGATATTTGGACAGTAAGGCGTCCAAGTTCATCCCGTCTTGACAGCTGTTTATCCTATGACAGAAGGACACTTACAGCAGGGACAATACCCCATGCCACAAGGTTCATATAGTCATGGACTGGTCCCAGGAACATGGCTTTCCTGCTTCCCTGGCCTTCACAGTCCCCAGATTTTAATCCTTTGAGCATCTCTGGCTTAGAAAGGTAGAACATGCTGCTCAGAGCATGTCAGTACCGCCATCTAATTTAATATTTCTACCAAAACCTATCCTGTCTGTATGCACCAAGATTCCTGCAGAACAATTTCAGTAACTAGTGGAATCTATGCCACAACATTTCTGAAGGCCAAAGGAAGGTTATAGGTTAAAAATTTTTAAAAATATTTTTAAAAGTGCATGATTCTTTAATTAATTCTGGCAAAGCCGCAAGCCTTTTGTCTCTGTCAGTGTTTAGCCTTGTTCCTTGTACATGTAATTTAAACTGTTATTGAGCTCATTTAATCCCTTTGACTGAGTAGCATTTGAGTCTGTATATATCCTGTAGATATCAAGGGACTGTGACTCGGTTGGTAGGGTCAGTCAATATTGCTTTATGACAGAGCTACTTTATGAGCTTCAACCCAGAAATTAATAAGATATTTGATGGATTTACACATTATTTTATATAAGAAACATTTCAGGTTGTATATGTGTATGTATCAGTGACAACCAGATGTATGTGAGATGTGCGTGTGTCCTGTTTGTGAGTGAGTGAGATTGGGCATATGTACATTTTGGGGTTGATCTGGTCTGAGCTTGGAGTGACATAGAGAACCATTTTCAGGTGAAGCTTGGCAGAGCAAATTTGATTAGAAAACACAGCACACCAATATGTGACTTTGGATCTGAACAAGGGCAAGTAAATAAATTGGCTCACTAACTTTCTCCTGTTGCTTCATTCTCTTGGTATTTTGAACTGAACTTATTCAAGAGAGTGTTCTCTAGGGGCATGGTATTTCTGTGGTTATTTATTCAACAAGCTGTACTCCTTCTCCTCTGCTGTCATGGTACCCTGCAGCTTCTAGAAGTTAGCATCTATTCAATTTTCTCCCAGCTCCACTGGAAGTAGAAGGTACTCAACATAAACCATATAATATTTTTTTTTATCCTCCAAAATCCCTCTTCCACCTCTCCATCACTGACAGACTGAAATAGTTTAACATCACTGGCATATTACATATTACCACTGAAAAATATACCCTTTTTCTGTCTAATAGCATGTGCTATAATTATTTGTCAGTGATTCATTTCTTACCTCCCCTTTCACATTTGCTCTTTCATGCACCTCCCAGTGAGCCTGGTGTAGTTTGGTCTGTTTGCTGCTTTGACATTTCTCATTCGGTTCATTAATACTATTTCTGCACGGAGTTCTTTGGTTTGCTGACCTTTTATCAAATTTTAAAGTCAACTCGGCCGGCTCACATAAGCCCTGCTCAAGTCTAGACCACGGTTGTCTACTAAAAGCTATTTTAGAAGTTGCAGGAGCTAAGACTGGAGGGATTACAAAATGAGTTCTGAGGATTTGGGCTGCCGTCAGTCCACAGTCAAGCAGGCAGTTTGCAGATGACAGGAAGTCAGCACTACCAGTACTGAACCCAGGAGTGGGCGTCCGATCAGCGTGCAAGTGACAAGGAACACTAGGGTGAGAGCTAAAACATCTGCTGCACCTGCTCTCCAAAGAAAAAAAAAACCCACTGCTACTCATTTCAAGGTTTCTGAAGACCTAGGTGGAGTACAAAGGTATATGAAGACATTGTAGTACAAATTATTTATTTAGAAAAATATACATTTCTAAAGAAAAATGAATGAGTAAATAATATTAATAATAATGTCATGGACACTGGAATCCCCAGCCAGAGGTTGATGCCCACACAGCCACTCACACCCTCAACCACTCCCCTCACTCACGAGCCTCAATTGACTCCCAACCAGCAGTTCATCTCCCTTACCTGTGTTTATCCCTATTTAAACCCTCAGATCTCTGCGGTTGACACTGTACAGTGCCAAGCCTGCTGTTGACAGTTACTACATGCTACAGGTGACTGTGTTTACCCACAGCTTCTTAGCATTTCGCTTGATTTGCATTTTCACGAGTTTCATTGGAGAATAAAAATCTTTACAACCTGCCTCCTGCTCCTTCTTATTAATAATAATAATAATAATAATAATAATAATAATAATAATAATAATTGTACAGAGGCTCAAATGCAATTAATATTTAAATTCAATTAATACTTAAACAATTCAAAAAACATCATAGACAAAATGTCAGTATTTGAATGAGGCCTACAAAAGTAGGCCTTAAAGTGCCTTGCTCATGATTAAAAATACAGCAAATTTAATGTACAGTCAGTCCATGCAAGAACAAAAACAAAACCTTTGTACCCATTCTATAGTTACCAGACAGTCAGTGAAGATTTGTCATAATAGGAGACATGGCCTGGTGTGAGTCAGACGTCTATCGGTCATGTTTGGGAATAACTATGAGTGAGGATACGAAGACTGGCTTAGTCAGGGCAGAAGGTGATAAAAGCATGTAAAACCATCTCCAGATCATTAAATGGAATAAGTATGTTTAATTTAGCAATGCTTTGAGTTGAATTTTAACTGAATCTATTCATCAAATTCAAGAGCTGAAAATAATCCCAAGCTTTTTGGCAGAAGTGTGTATATTTGGACTGAAATTATACCTCTTTTTCTCTAGTGTTCTCAGATGTATCTTTTGTTATGTAGAAGTTTTATTATGCTTCTGTCCATAATTTGACATCCCTAGAATAATCAGCGAGAGGTCTTAGAGTTCACATCTGGATTTCAGTGGAATAGGCAGCTGTTTCATGGTTATAAAAACGGTATTAAATGTTTGTGACAAATATGTAAAAATTGCATAACCACCAAACGTCAAAAGAGTGTCCAAGAGTGAAATATATGAAATATGATTTAGAGAATATAATTGTGTCTATCAATGTGTGATTCTTTTACCAACAATTTGTGAGCCTAACAGGAATGGAAAAAAACCCCAAACCTTTCATTGCTACAGTGTGCATAAGGAAAACCCTAGAGGTTGGTCCTTAACCCAAAAATTATGTTTTGCATAATCTATTTAACTTATATAAACATTTTCAAATGCAGAAAAAGGTTTCTCACTGTGACCACTATCATAAGAGTGAGTAAGAGGTGACTAATGTGGCAATTCAATCACATTGCAGCACTATGTCTAACTTTTAACTTTTTAGTGCACAGCTGCACAGCCTAGAAAAAAAAAAGAATGAAAAAATATGTATGTAAAAGAAACTTTTGGCATTCGTACATATTGATGAAACATTTTGAAGATTACCCAACTACTGAGGAAAATTGATCCACTGGGCAGCACAGTCTACCAATTGAACCAAATGTGGAAAGATTTCTCCCTGCACAAGTTCTTGAATTATTAATAACTGTGCTCATTGACATCACAGACATGGTGTTTTTTTTATCTACACACAATGCCTGAAGAAGCAAAAGAGGATCTGTACTACCAGCGAGAGCTAATTGAATTACTGTGGAGGTCTACACTTCTTAGGGCGGAGTTATAAAAATCACTAAGAAAGCAAAAACATGATGGAATGGATACAAAAAATAAAAAAAATCTAAAACCATCACAACACATTTGTACATTTTTAACTGGAAGGCTATGTATTACCATGGTATACCTCAAAGAATGAGCATGCATGTCAAGCAGGAGGGAAGCATTTCAATTTTATTTAAAAAGTCATTGCAAAGAGGCAAAGAGAGCTGGAGAGTATCAGGTTGGTCATCACTGTCTTGAATCTGTCTCTTTTGTGTCCCTTTTGAGTAAGTTTTGAGAATTAGCCTGCAGTATAATCATACACTATTGTGTTTCCATTATCAAGATAGAACCATTATCATTCAGATTTGAATACAGATGTAGTTTAATGCTCCCCAACCCTAGTCAGACTCACTTGCCTTTTAGTCGGCAGCTACTTCAGGGGATCTGGTCATGTATGTCGGTGCCACTCCTAGTCAAGACCATGCTTTCAGTGAGCAGTGGGGATGGGGGCTGGGTCACACAGAAAACATGTACTAAATAACCAGGAATTAAACTGGAGATTACAGAATTGGGTTTTCAGTAAGGATCGTTGTCAGTTGCTAACAGCTAGACTTGCAGGACTGAACCTCAGACATACAAGAAATTGCCAGTGCTCCATGGACTCTGTATTCAACTTTATTTTAAGAAAAAGCTGTGACTGAAATTTGCACCTTAGCTAGGCGCCACAGTCAGTACGCTAGTCTGAACCCAGCGTGAGGGAAGTAGACTCTCCATGAATTTGAGGCTTTGAGAATGATAACACAGTCCTGAGACAGTGTGAAAGACAGATCACAGTCAGAGAAACTATATGGATGCTAGTCTCAAGGCAATGTTAAGATCCTCTTCCTCGTAGGATCTCAAAGCTCTACATTCACACTCCACTGGAAGCAGGGCTGTAGCAAACGTTTGGAAAAAAAGCAGCCAAGGACTCTCTACATGCACACATTTACACCCGAATCCAAGAGACGCCGTTCTGACAGTGTATTAATGTTCTTTTCGTAAAGTACAGGAATTATCCAATAAAGTCTGTGCGTTTTCAGACTAGGCAATTTTGCAAGGAGTATCAGCAAGCATGCATCCCTAAAACAGACCACATATCAGAGATGAGACTTGGAAGAGATTACTGTCCTTGTTTGGAGTCCCAAAGAACAGCACTGGGGAAACTGGGAGACACTTTGATTTAGGACACTGTTCAACATTTGTACTGAGAGAAAGTAAACTATGTAGTATCCCCACAATGTAGAATCAAACATAAAATCTTGTTTTAGTTTTGAAGTGTTCTACTTTTGAAGAAAATATATCTCTGAACTTTTATTAATTTTAACATTAATCTAATATTTAAATGTTGAACTGTCCAGTGTATTGTCCATTACGCTTATTAACTTTAAGAAGCAGATAAATGACTTTTAGAGATTCACCTCAGATCTTACATTCACTTTCTTACTTTTACTGGAATATTTTTTATCGTGGTTCAATGACAGTCAACAGGAAACATAAAATCAATATTTTTGTTCCCCAGTACAAGCATGGATGTGAATAAACTGTAAAAAGCTTGGCATTTTCCCTGTTGTCACAAATCAATCAGAAGAAGCCCAGCTTTGGCCCTTTCCCCATCTCATATGCTGAACTCTTCCTGACCCTTTTGCTCAGCTTTAATTGAACTCCAAAGAGAGCTGACATTTCTCTGACATTTGATCAGTCATTCTGTCTCACAGTTAGGATAGCCTTCATCCAATCAGTGGAAGCCCTTGTAATGACTGATCCAGCCAAACAACTAACTGTTAGTGTGTAGTCATCACAGACTGTACTGTAACAAAAGGGGGAGGTGAGGCTTTCTGCAATAATTATTTCATCTCTTGCATCTCTTTGCAATGTTATATATTATAATGATACATATCAATCAGGATCTGTAAGAGATTTGTATCTCAATTCTTTTTCCCTGTCTCAAACATTATTTACATTTACAGTGAAATGCAGGTCGCAGTTCATATGTGTATCCTTAGCTGAAACCTATATGTTCTCTGAACATTTTAGGTCTATAAATATGTATGTGTTGTTCTTGTATTATGCCCTTTATATTATGCCCTTCAAACAAAGTTTGTTCAACACAGAGGGCTGGTATGGTTTCTCCCCTGGAGGACAAGGGCACAGGTTGCCACAGGCTGGGTATTCATTCTTATTACTACTTCCACCTTTCATTAGCTGATCAGTGGAGCAGAAATGGCAACATGTTGCCAATTAGAGACCACCAAGACTGCTACTTTGCAGATAATCTCTCTCTCTCTCTCTGTGTGTGTGTGTGTGTGTGTGTACATATGTGATTTTAATGGAATCTCCATCTTATTGATTTATGAGGAAAGTAGTGAAGGATATCGGGGTCACACACTCTCAAAACCTTGGTAGTGTGGACTAGGTTATCTCTATAAAACATAAGGGATGTTCACAACCAGAGTCTGTCAAAGCCATATATATACAAATAGCCCTCTTCTGCAAGTGCCATATGGCTATGATTCTGATTTATGATATGATGAATATGAGAGGGAGGTGTCCACACAGCCACTACACTTCATGCAAAACGTACTGTGGTGTGTGTTCAAGACCAGGCATGAGGGACACACAGTGCAGGTACTGCCCATTTAATGGGGCCCATTATTGAGCACCACTCTGTTGAATGGATCCTGGGCATTTAAAACCAAACTATTCTAATCTCTTGCTGTCAATGCAAATCACCCACTGCAAGCAGATGGTTATCTGCAATGAGCCCAGTATTTGAAACAAATACATGCATTTTCAAGCCTTCTATAAAAGATGCAGAAAGAACTAGCAGGTCTGACAGAGCTTAAGTGGAAATAAATTGACCTACAGAAGAAGGTCTGTAGAAGAAAACAGTTTCGAAATAAGTTTTACATGAAAGTCTTTCTCACTAAAAACCAAATGAAATTCAATATTTCAACATTTATATTTGATAAACTATTCTGTTCTGCAAAGGTGCTCAGAATGACGAAACACTAGTCTTGGAATCTGTCTTAACTGCCCTTCAGTTCTTATAAGCTATGTCATGTAGAAAAAAAAAAAATGTAACTAAATGGAGCAAGATAGTTATGACTTCATTATATATTTGAATTGCTGCATAATAGGTTTGTGCTGTGAAATAATATATTTATCAAAACAGACATGTGCATCGAAATAATCCAGAACGAAGGGAACAAGTATTAATGCTGGAGTCTGCTTGGAGGCCATTTACTCTGTGTCTGTGTGCCAAGGACAGGCTGTCATTTTTCATGCTGTCTGCGACTCACGCTGTCCGTTAGCAGAAGTCCTTTAGGCTGTTCATTTTTTATGGTTAAATGACTTTCAGATGAAAAATTTAAATTAAAAAAGAATTTAAACAAACAATCCAGAGGAAAAAAGAACAACAAAGTCTTCTTGGAGTTTAAATAATTCATTCTGAATGATTCATTTTAGAAGTGAGTTCGCCTGTATTTGTAATTTGTGTAAATTTGTGTAACATTTTTTTTACCACATAGCAAGTAATATAATAATTTAACATTTCTTATATGCATTACTATTTGACATAGAAATTCTTTTCTGAAAATATGAGGATAACATGGATCAAACAGAGTGTAATTATAGTATTCCTATGTTTGGGCTGTAGTCGTAATTATACAGTTATAAAATTCCCATGTTTGTGCTATAGTGTTGAGTGGTTATTTTAAATAGTTTAACATGTTCAACATGAAGAAATTATGTAGACAAGCTACAAATTATACTGAAAAACTAATTACACTATTGTTATACTTTTTGTATTTGTAATTGCTTTTTATCTGCAGTAAAAAAAAAAAAACTTCCTTTAATAAAAAGTAATAAAAGTACTCATGTTTGCAGTCAAAACTTTACTAGAGTCTTTGCATGACTCTACCATTAGAATTGCATTAGGCAAAGACCACTCCAAACAGACCATTAGAACAGTACACCTGAGCAGGAAGCTGCGGAGGTCATTATTCTGTGGATCTTGAGCCACCACTGCATTGTGGGATTAAAAGAGGCAGCCAAGCTCAGCAACTGAGCCCAGAGAGAGAGCAAAATCCAAAAGCCTGAAAAGAAGGCAGTAGAGTAGAAAGAGAATAGTTAAAGGAGAAGGCGTGATGGACAGCATACAGACGAAAGAGGTATGAGATGAGGGTGCCACAGATGAGAGGGAGAAGACCCATGTTGATATTGCAGTAAAGAACGTGAAGATTGCATGGGAGGATGAAAGGATCTAGTTTTTTTTTTTATTTTTTTACTTGAACAATACAAGAAGAAGAGCCCCAAATATGTACTGCAGAAGGTGAACAGTGAGGAGACCCCGGAGACGCTGGAGTATGGAGGGAGGGAGGTGGAGCTCCTGAGGAGGACACAGAGGAAAGTGATGATGGAGCATCTAATGGGGCAGCACAAGGCCACTCAAGAAGAAAGAAAACCTATGAGGAAGAGCAGGTGAAAGAGAGATGATGGGAAAGAAATGAAGGAAAGAAACCAACTGAAGAGAGAAAGTGAAATGAGAGACGAAGAACTGTGAAATGAAGGGAACTGGTGGATAAGAAAATGAGAAAGACAAAAATATAGAAGCAGAACGACAGGGAGAGGGAAGTCCAACAGAAGGATGGAGAAAAAGAGAAATACAGAAAGACAGAGAAGCCTATTGAATGGTCCAGAAAAGAATGAGGAAGACTAGAGTCAGAAATATAAAGAGAAATTGAAATCAACCTACTAGAAAATGGTCGGTAAAGAAAGGTGGTGGTTAAGGAGAGGAAAGCATTTCAAGATGAGTTAACCCTTTCGATAAGACAAGAGGAGAAAATAGAAGAACAGAAAATGCAGAGTGAGGAGAAGAGAATGAGATTAGAGGAAGACAGAAAAGGTTGCAGAGGAGGCAACGCAGAAAGAAGTGGAGAAGAGCAGAAAAAGAAACAAAGTTAGTAGAAAAGAAAGAAAGAAAGTAAATAAGGAGCTGCAGCGTAAAAGAGTTAAAGCTGAGAAATAAATGCAGATTAGACCAGAATGGAAATGGATTGCATTGATGGAAAAAAAGAGTTGTTTTTAGAGAAAAGCAAAACAGAAGAGAGAAAGGATCTGAAAATCTGAGGTGAAAAATGTAACGCAATCTGAAAAAAGGACCAAGAGGAGGAGGCGGACTGGAGGAGGAAAGGCATGCTGGGTAAGAGCAGATGCGGCACGACACATGGCGAGAAGATGAGACAAACATTCAAGCAGTTAAAGACAAGAAGGCAAGCAGAGAGCATGAGAGGAGATCATCTTGAAGAGGCCCAAAAACTACTGAAGGAAGAAAACTGTAAAATTAAGGAATGCACTGTAGATGCAGAGTTCAAAAACAAGGTCATGTTTTTATTACCTCAAGATTGGACTGCACTACTGCCTTGTTAACTGGATGTTGTAGTAAGAGTTGTCAAGCCCTTGGAAATTAGATTGCATGTTAGTAAGGTGCAGATCTTGATAAATTAAGATTAAGATAAACCGAGATATTGGCGCTGTCGTCCTTGTGCTTGCCTATATTCCTGTGTTGACAGTGGACCAAGGGGGCAATGATGTTTTGGACAGCTATTGTGTTTGTGCTACCTTCTGCCTTCTGGCTGGCCTGTTTTAGCTCAGTTGTTTTAGCTGCAAACATGACCTTGAAGCAGAGTTCCTGCTTGTCTGCCCCCACAGACTGTATATACAATATATATTTGCATATATATAGATTTATCGATAGTACATATATATGAATATAGACCGTATATACAGTTTAGGGTCAGCCCTTCAGACCAGCCTGGACACCATAGACTTCCAGCTGTACCTGACCGGTTAATTTACATGTTTGACTTGTGAAAAGTCCGTCACCACTGTCTCTGGGCCTCTTGCTACACTGCATTTACACTGCAGTTCTTTACTGTGCAGATTCTGGATAGTACCACATTTTAGAGCAAATTAAAGTTAAAAATAAAAACATCTTTTTTTATTAGTTTGTTAGTTATTAGTTTGCCAGGTGGGGTCGTGTAGAGGAGGATGTGTTCCTTTTCTGAGCCTTGGTTGCTCTTGAGGGTTCTTCTTCTTGCTCTCTGGGAGTTCCTTCTTGACACCTGCTGTCTTAGGATGTTTATTAGGGCCCTGGACCCAGATTCTCTGTATATGATTTCTATGAAGCTGTTTTGTGAGAACCTGAAATGTAACATGCTTCATGCAAAAGCATTTTGAACTGAATTGAAACAGAGATTAAGATGGAGAGCAAGAGACAGAGAGTGGAGGAGGAAAGATGGAGGGGAGAAGAAGCTTGGCATGAACTGGTGGAACCTGATGGGAATGATGGAAACAGAGAGACAGTGAGTGAGAAAAGAGAATGTGCACAAAGTGATAGAAGGGATGCAGAGAGAGAAAAGGGTGATCCAGGAGATCCAGGAAAGTGGGGTAGGGGAGGAGAGAGGGGGCAGTCAAATACCCCTCTTACTACGTACTACACTATATACTATACAACATGCTTTTCAAAATGCATGTTTGATTTGTCTCTTTTATGAATGCAATAAACTCCAGTTTCCCCAACTCTTTATGTCTGTAAAATGCTTCGTGCAAATGCATTTTGAACTGCATTGAAACGATTAAGATGGAGAGCAAGAAACAGAGAGTAGGGAAGGAAAGATGCAGGGTCATGTGTCAGTGCAATGTATATTGACGGGATTGTATTTAGACCTGCTTAACATATGAATTCCTATATGCAGAATACTGTAGTAGAGTAGTCATTCACACAATTAATTACCATAGGCACAAACCTCCAGGGACAGTAGCAATTAGATTTATAGCTTCCAAGGTTTAAACATTCAATGAAAATCTTCAAGAATATTTCCAGCATTTGAAATCAGTAGCAGCAACAGCAACTAATCCAGTTGAGTATTTCTTTACTGTGAAACATTACAAAGTAATTAGTGTGATTACTAGAATCAACAGCAAAACAGTCTCTCATACACAGTAGACTCTTGGCTGTGTTTGTTTAGTGCACAGTGAAAAACTTTTTCGGTGAATGATGTCTACTCTCCCAGCACCTGCAAGCCTGACTTCATCATGGTGGCAGTAAAAGAGTTTAGAAAGAATGGCAATGTGACAGAAACACGTATGATGAAGATCATAGCTTAGTGTATTATGCTTTGTTCTCCATACTCCAGTCTTGTATGGTCATATACCTCCAAAATGGTGGATAAAACAGTATTGTACATGGGCAAGTTATATAGGCTGATAGCTGTGAATCACTTTTTATGTTTGTCTTTATGTGGTCCAGCTTAGTTTTATTTGATAAAAATTGGGTGAATCATCTATTTCTTTGTCTTTTAGTGTTGCTTTGGTCCGTAGTACCTATAACACTACAAGGACATTTTGCAGCCAAAGAACACCTTCTTCAATCAGCTGCCAATTACAGTACAAGACTTGTGACTTTGAACATCTGAAAGTCAAGGCTGTACAACAAACCACTCATCCACAAAAAGCACATGCACACACTTTTTGCACTTGATATGCCACTAGATCCAGTGAGTGGTATCATATCTATGCAAACACAAATCCTCAGATATTCCATCAAGAAACGGGTGGATCAACTCTCGAAATTTATTCAAGGCTTTCTTCACTCACCAGACACTTTATTAGAAACGCTACTTTATTAGTAATGCCTTGCATGTGTACAATTAGACACTGTAGCCCATTTTGTGCCATGCAGTATCCCAAACAGAATCCCACCAGCGATGAACAGGACTGGCCTGGTAACGGGATAGGCCTGTAGCTACCTGCTCACGTGCAGTAGAGTGACCAGTGGTTGTAGCCTTAATAAAGCGGCTGGTCTTGAAAATCCTGGCACCAGACTGAACAAAAGAAAGCACATGGGAGGGATATGAATAACCACGTGACTGGCTAGAAAGCAGATGCTCCATTTGAGTTTGATGCTGCAATGCCAGTTTCATTAAACAATCCAGTTCCTTTTTGCAAAGAGTCTGTGCGTCGTTCGCCACAGGCTTGATAACATGAAGTGGAAAAATTCTGATGGGTGCATCAATCAATACAATCAGCAACAGAAACTTTTGGTATAATTGGCTAATAGCACCACAAGCACTCTGTAGTGGGGCGGAAGTGCTTCCAGGAACTGGGCCAGCTTCATTTACTGTGATGGATGGTTTTTTTCTGCTGCAATGCAATGGCTGATTAACTAATAATAGTCATAATTACTTATCTTCAGCACATTGTGCTTGTTGATTGGCTGAAATTGTATTATGGGATAAAAATTGAGACTGGACTAAATTCTTTGCAGTGCTGTTCAGAAGTGTAGTTCCTGTAGTCTTATTCCTGGTTTCAGGTGGTTCCAGTGGGTCCTTGAAGGTCCTCAGCCTGTCGACGTGTTTGGTTCGGTATTCAACATGCCTGTGGCAGGTAATCAAGAGTTCTGCAGTCTTTTATTTCCTGGTTCCTGGTTCACCTTCTCTGCACTGAGAGTTGAACAGAACAGAGCTGACCGGGGATCCCTAAAGACAACACTGAAAACTCCAGCGGCAGATAACCTCAACAGAAGTGAAGGTCTCTCTCTCATTTTCTCTCTCTTTCTCGCCCCCCCCCCCCCCAGGAGTAATTCAGTGGAACTCATTTTCATCCCTCTGCGAGTGTTTTGTGTGTAGAGGCTGTCAGTCTTGTCTGGATCCACAGCTTGTTCATTTATAACTTATATGACTCTGTTTTTTCATTACACTTCCGTACTAGCATCCATTGGCATAGAAGTACACAGAAGGTTTCATTTTCCTATGGAAATTGGTGAGAGGAGCCATTGTTGGTTGATCAGATTATTATCATTTTAATCATAGCAGGAGTGCAGACTGTTTGCCCACTGATGTTCTGTAGGCAACATAATTTCCCTAAGGTGCAGAGTATTTTATTCTTTCTGTGTACAGAACCAGCAACATGATTATTCCTGATCTTTAATATATAACTATTTGAATCCGAGACACATGCTGGTAGGCTACTAACAAACACATCAACACAACAAAACAAACAAATAAAACGAACAAACAAACCTAAAAGGGTTTAGGTATTAAACTGCTACTGACAGCTGGTCTCACTGCGGCTTTTGCCATAATCAACATCAAATAAACAGAAATGTATAGTCTTCCAGTTAGAAGTTCACAGTCTGCTCCTCTGGGATTTCCTGCCCAGGTCATCTTGTTCAACAAATATTTGCACTGACTCAGGACCTCTGAAGACAGTCTGAGATGGTTGTAGACCATCCATCATGCTTGCGACAACTAATTGTAAACATATGTAGGTGATTGAGGCTCTTCAGCTAGGTCTTGTTTTAAAATCAGAGAATAAAAGCAAAAAGGTATCACTGAAAAGATTTTCTGCACAGGAGGAAATTAGACAAATTTACCTTAGAGAATCATCTGAAAAATAAAAAACTGAATGACTGGTGTATGACTCAGGAGGCTCTTCTCAGCTATAAAACTTCAGTTAAATGAGTAAAACCTGGACATCAGCTGTTATGAAATGTGAACTATTAAATGAAGTGCTTCAAAGGCTCGCAGGAGAGCCCTTGATTCTCCTATCTCTACGCTGACATCACATTAACGCTTCCATCGCAACACAACTGCATGTGGCAACTGCCTACCGTGAGCTGTGATATCACGGCTGATTTAAGTATTCTACAGTACTCCAACTATTCACATAGTTTAGGTTAAATCAACTTTCTATATAAATTACCAAAGCGTACATTTAGATGGTAGGTTTCAGCTCTGCATTTGCTTTTATATTTAATGTAAAATGTAATGTTAATGTAAATGCATTCATGTGCACGCATACAGTAATTGTAGCAGCGCTGATGAAAGGGCCCTCCGGACATAAGCAGTTTGTTATTTTAATGATTCCAACCTTCATTTCAAAATAAAAAAACAAACAAACATTGATTGATTGATTTGCATATTAGCAAAACATTAGCAACAGAAAAACAAATGGATCGGAAAGGCCCTCAAATAAATCACATTTTGTCCTTGTATCACAATGAGAAGCAACAGTAAAACAATCCCTCCTTGACAGGTCCAGGTGTGCCAAGCATTTCCGTCAAAAAGGAGGTTAGAGTTAATTGGACACTACATTGACTTTGATATGTGACCAGTCGTTGTTCACAGATTAAGGATTAAGGATGGGGGGGGGGTCAGTAAGAGGACACATTATTAATAGACTCTAATGTCTGTGTTGTTTACCAGTGCGGCGCCCCCTTAGGCAGGGATCTGTGTTTGAAATCATTTTACATGTGGCGAGGTGGTGAGATTCAGAATACTAATGTCACCATCTCTCTTCCTGGGAGCAGCCAGTGGCACTTTGAAGCTTACACAGTGTCGTCTGGGCTCAGGGCAGGGAGCAAAGCTCCGATCCAATGTCTTTTCACAGAGATATCCATGACAACCATAACTGTATTTAAATCTCCACTGACTACTCCTGAAAAATAAAAATTGGTAACCATGTTTGGGCGCAAATTACCTCCCAGACTGAGAGCACTGGCTTTTGTGGAAAGGTTAGATTTATTCTGTGTTTGTTCTGTGGCCAAAGCTGCCTGCATTTTAAATGCTGAATTTCTAAATAAAGTCTATTTATTGACCATCATAAAAAAATAAATTGTTTCACTGGCCTTAACTCTGAACATTATACCAAACAGAGTAATAATTTTACTCCAAGATTTAGAGCATCACTGCAAATTAGTGCACTGTTTAAAGAGCTCTGACAAACTGGAGGTTAACAGCATCACAGTCACTTGATGAAACAGCTTGATTGATACAATGTGGCAGATCTCAAAGGTCAAACCAATATTTCCTAGTAATGGATTCAGATGTATGTGCATTAAAGAAAGAGAGCTGATCTCAACTTGGTATCAAAATTGTCCCCCTTAAATCAGCACCATAACTGTGACTATATCTATCTATAAATGATGCTGGTGGTCACATTCACCCAGATATTCCTGTACTGCATATGTTATTATGTGCATTGCTATAACTTTTTTCCAGGTTGGATTTAGCAGATATTCAGTGCCAAGGTACTATAAATACATTTTGGAAACGCTGCACTAATCCTTATTGGTAAATGAATGCTGCAGATTACCTGGTGTTCAACAGGTGGAAAATTAATGAACCTCTAAAAATACTTCAACTTATTTTTTTTTTGTAATTGCAAAAACATCATAACAGAATTGATTGTCCACTGTCATCTGGGCACTTCGAGAATATACTCTCCAAACAACTTGCCTGCAAATGCAGAGAGATTATGTGAGTGAAGTGATCCTGTAGCCTGGCATCTGCAGGGGAGGATAACAACTCTCGCCTGGGGGACGGGCCTCAGAACGAGCTTTGAATGACTTCCATTTGCAATGCATCAATACACTTCCGCCTTTGCCCTTTGTACAAGGAGCTTTTTCAGAGGGTGAAAAAAAGCAACAGCATATTTTCTTTTCTAGAGCTTTACTGTGAGTCTGGAGTACTACAGTTAGTGTTAATGAGACGCAGCCAACCCAGTAATAACACTAGTAAAAGTAATAGAGGGCAGACGCCCATATATCCCCTAAATCGCCTCTTATAGTGATGCATTTGGGGTGAGGGGAAAAGCTCCTTAAGGCAGGGTGACAGCAGGCATTTGAGACTGTGCAACAGCTCTGATTCATCCTGTAGAACCTGTCAGCTATGCTCAAGAGCTGTTCTTTACACCGTCTCCTGTCCCCACGTCCTATATGCACATACTGGGGATTCATATAAGGTCATAGGACATTTTAATGCAACAAAAACACACAACAACAGAGAACTGCACTCTGGGTACACGCAGTCCTGATCAAAGGACAATATTTAGGCTTCTGTATTACAGTGGTGCAATTGATAGTAAGATTGTAAAATACAAGATCATGTATTTGGGATTACACTGGGAAAGAAGAGTAATACTCCAATGAACAGGTACCTAGTTGTGCCCTCTGTCCACCTCAAGCGTCTGCTTTTGATCATTGCACTGGGCAATGATCAAACAAAGACAATCACAAAGCCAAATTTAGCAGCAGAGGTTCTTATCCAGTGAATGCCTTCACAAGCTCCATAGAAGAAGCTTGGTTACTGTGGTGCCCTTCATGATAGGATACTTGACCAAACCACTATGATCAGTATATGCAATATTTAAAACCTCAGGCAAGGAAGAGAATGGAATCAGTGGAACAGACACTGGATGAAAACCAGGAAAAAAAAAAATTAATGAACTCCTGCTTCTTTTTTTTTTTGCTATGAAGGTGGGTGACTATAAATCTGCTACAGATGTCTAGTAATAAGGATTTTTCACTTTTATAATTGCTCCTTCATGCAGTTGACTACAGTCTAATAAAACTGCATGTACTCACAAAAGCAACTCTGCCTAATAATGTCTGCTACATTATTATGCCACTGTGGACAATTCACATAGAATAATCTAAATAAAAAAATGCATTCATTTGGAAAGTCATTTGTTTTCAATGATAGACTTTTAAAAAGTATCTTATAAAAGCATCTTATGAAAAGATGTCAGGTATATAGTTAAATAGGAGCACATCCTGGGAGGATAATTCTAGAAAAGAAACAATTCCAGTATGGAGACCATGATTTCTTTGTAATTTCCTTGACATTATTTCTTTGAAATCATTTTACATTTTTATAAAGAACCACTTCATTGTCAAGGTAAAGAACAGAATACAGGAGGACTCTAATTATGTTACAATGGAATTACACAAAATATCAACTAAAACGACAACCATGAATTAAACTTTAATTATAAGGTGGTTCCATAAATGCATTTCAAGCAAATGAAATAGCCAGGACTTCTCAGGTGGTGGAGATATAATGTAAGTGTATACACTTCACAGGTGGTGGGGATATAGTGTAAGTGTATACACTTCACAGGTGGTGGAGATATAGTGTAAGTGTATACACTTCACAGGTGGTGGGGATATAGTGTAAGTATATACACTTCACAGGTGGTGGGGATATAGTGTAAGGGTAT
>JAOYMR010000026.1:13397162-13434698 GCA_025802075.1 Tenebrosternarchus preto
CCTCTATAAGTGTACTGTCCTCTGTAAGTTTACCCTCATTTATAAGTGTACCCTCCTCTATAAGTGTACCCTCCTCTGTAAGTGTACCCTCATTTATAAGTGTACCCTCCTCTATAAGTGTATTCTCTTCTTTCCACTTTAAAGATCATTATTAAATCCTCCTTTGGTGAAATACTGAATGATCAGGGAGATGACTTCTTGGTTTTCCATCTCTACTGTCAGGACATGAAATATTTATAAACATTAATAAACAGTTTTAAAACTGCAGTGGGTAGTGGGGAAGTTCTCTAAATAGGCACCATATATTTATCAGTTCAATTTGCATAATGTTCTGCACTCAATTGCCAAGTAAGCAAGGTTTCTTTCTTTTTTTGTTTAGACACCATTTAACCTGTTTAACTACCAATTTCAAGTGTTGTTGGCTATTATGACTTAATAGTATAATTAACTCATTCAGACTAAAACAGTACAGCTAATGCAACATATAAACCGTGAACAGGATGCTTCCGTCTTTAACCTCGTTTTGCATATTAAGTTCTTTTCAAGTCTGGAGATGTACATTACTAACCTTCACCATTTCTTACAGACTGAAGAGGATAAGAAGAATGTGACCAGGCTTCAGGATCTGGTGGACAAACTACAGCTGAAAGTGAAGTCCTATAAGAGACAGGCTGAGGAAGCTGTGAGTCATTCTTATCTGTTTGGAGATGGCACATACTAGCTTCTTTTCAGGATTTCCTTTATTCCCTCTAGGGGTCTATTCTCGATTCAAAGACAGATTGGGTATAAATAGGGTAGAGACTGTGTATTTCAAATGTACATCTTAAATATGCCAGAATAAATAACAAAAATGGTAATTTATGTACATTGCTAAATAGAAATGAAAAACGCATTGGTTTAGTAGCTTCTAACCTATTAAAAACAAATCAATGAGCATTTTGAAACACAGAATGAGTTAACTCATTAACTGTTGCATTTGTAGGAGGAGCAGGCCAACACTCATCTGTCCAGATACAGGAAGGTGCAACATGAACTGGAGGAAGCTCAGGAGAGAGCTGACATCTCTGAGTCCCAGGTCAACAAGCTGAGAGCCAAGAGCCGTGAATTTGGAAAAGTATGTGCTTTTCATATTTAAATGGATCAAGTAAATAATCAAATGGATTAAATAAATAAATGACTTTGTTCTGCTCTGTTTGCAGGGCAAAGAAGCTGAGTAAGAGACCGGAATAGTGCAACACCTCATACAATATGAGTTCTATGCAACATTCTCTTTGAATGTATTATCCTGGAATATACCCACTACCAATAAAAGAGGTTATGATCTATAAATCTGTTCGTTTTCCTCATTTCTACCTGGTCAAAATTACATTGACTACTCACCTAAGTGAAATGACATTCAGAATCTTTCGATATGTATCAGATCTGTATCAGAATTCAATGTCTGCTTAAGAAATATTGTGATTGACAAGTAGAATAATCTGAATTCTAACCTCTAGACCAACAGCTGTGAGCCTGTGTCATATTCTGAGACATAACTCCTCTCAAAACCTGTAACTAGTTGTAATTCAAAGCAACAGCATTTTGTGGTTCTCCATGTTCAATTACACATTTAATGTCACATCGCAACTCCAAAACTATAAAATCACTGTTGAATTATTTCTGACAAATCACCAAATTACAAAAGAAATGCTTAAAGAAACTATTTGTCAATTATCAAATGAGCTAGCAGATGTCTGCTCCTATGATTAAAGCTAGTCACTTCAGTGGCTTTTCGTGACTAGCTAGGTAGGATGGAAAAAATAACAATTCCTCTCCAGTATTTAAACCTTAAATCAGGAGTACCTGATTCAATCATGAAAGGCCAGCAATGTTTGGTCATTTCTCTGCTAGTTAACTGATTAGATGAATCAGTCATGTTTGAGCAGAGTATATCACAAAAGTGAGCCCTCCAGCCCTCGCAAGTTGAGAATCAGTGCTTTTTAAGGCGCCTAGCTTGAATACATCCTTACACCACCAGGGGGTGCCGTTGCCTCTTGTCTTTAGGCGCATAGTTCTGTTTGCGATGCCGCAGTTGTCAGGGCAATGGCGTCTTATGTTCAGGAAAGTGGTATCTGTAGCAGTGTAAGATTTAGGTTATTGTGACTACAGTGGCTAAACTGTCATGCAAATTGCATAACTTACTTATGAGAAGTTCAGAAAGACGAATTTCAATTACGCTACCATTCGCGAATACTGGCTGGATATATGGATCTACGCAGTACTGATTACTGAAATGACGTCGCAACGTAAATGAAAAAATGCAGCTAGCAAGGCTAGGATATCTATCTAAATGAATGTTGACATCCGTGACTGCGCTGCTGAGTAAGCTTTTTCTTATCGGGTTAGCTAGCTGGCCTGTAAGAAATTGCAGCTACCTTACTTGTTAATTAATCCGACAGTTGCAGAATATGTGTATTATTTACACTGCCAATTTGATTGTCTAGCTAACTAAATCCGTTCTTAATTTTGTATTTTTACTATCTTGCTAGTAGGATAAGCCTGTTGGCACTTTTGATTGTGTGGCGTAGCAGACAATTTAATTATGTTTATATTCGTTAACTTTTAGCTGCGAGAGAACCAGCCTGTCACCATCCGCGGTGTGCTAGGAAGCACGTTCTTTCCGTGTGGAAAATACGTTTAGTTAGTACATGAGTGCATCCAAACAAAATGTATCTTCGTTGATAATTAGTTAAAATGACGAAATTTCAGGAAAACACAGAAGATGATACCGCACCGTGTCCCCCACCGTTACCCAGAGAGCGAATCAACGTGCAGAAAAGCAACGTGTGCTCCCGGTCGTACTTCATGGTTGTCATGGTTTTCTTCCATGTGTACATCCTCAACGTTATTGCACTTCTTCTTTACGTGCACTACAACAACGCTTCTAACGGGGTCAGCTCCGACCTTGATTTCGCCGGCAGGACAAGCAATCACAAAATAGCAGATCAGTTGAATACGGAACCTCCTGCTGATACCAGGTTTACACGAAATATATACCTACCACGGATCGAGGGAATACGGGTTAGATTTAATTATTGCTTAAAAGGCAATTATGCATTATTAAACGTTATAATTAAGTTATAATGTCATTTTTATTTCTTAGGTTGGCCATGTCCAAAAAGTATCTCTGACGCCAGGAAAAACGCACGAGATGAAGACACTTAGTCTAAAGCCCCTGCTCTTCGGTAAATTCTTGTTTATGTCTGTCTCTTGAATTTTGATGTGTATTCTGTTGGATACAGAAGCATGAACATGTCCTTGATCCAAATGTCGTGTTGCTGTTGTGTGCGTGCGTGCGTGCGTGCATTCTTGGGTGTGCTGCTGCAGAAATCCCTGGTTTCCTCTCAGAGGAAGAATGTGTTGTGGTGATGCGCCTGGCTCAGCTCAAGGGCTTGACAGAGAGTCAGGTCATGGTGCCTGAGGGTCAGGAGGAGCTAAGCCAGCAGCTCAACCTCAGCTCAGAAGAGATCTTTCATTTGCTTGACCTCAATCAGGATGGCCAGCTGCAGCCACATGAGGTGTGTGTGTGTGTGTGTGTGTGTCTGTGTGTGTGTGTGTGTGTGTGTGTGTGTGTGTGTGTGTAAATGTTACTGTGCCTGTCCTGTGTTTATGTGTGTGTTAATGTTGAGATGATATGTAATCTGCATGCTGTTCCTACCCCCTTGGTGCAGATTTTGACACATTCCCGAGTGAGAGATGGAATCTGGTTAACTCCAGAGAACCTGAGAGAGATCTATGAAGGCCTTAAAGTCGACCAGGATAATAATGGTGAAAACAAATTTTGGATACTTTAAATTTCACAGTTGAACTCAGTCAATTAAGTATAAAACTTACAAACAAACAAAAAGAACATAAATATATGTATTTGTATACAGTGTGTGCGTTTAATATTTAAAGTGTGCTACATGCTGTTTGGTATGTTTGTGTGTTTTCTTCAGGTCTTCTGAGTATGGAGGAGTTTGGTCAGCTGAACAGTGATGCATTCCAGCGCTTCCTACTCCAGCGTGGAGTGAAGAAGAGTCACCTGGTGAGGAACAGCAAGCACACGTGGCTCTACCAGGGCCATGGAGCACACCAGGTCCTGCGAGAGCTCCGCAACAGGTAGCCGTCCGTCTGCTTGGGCCGTCCTCGGCTGCCTCCTGTCTCTCTCCTTTAATTAAGATGACACTTCTCTGTCGGGACTGTGTAGAGTCATGCGCTTGACGAGGCTTCCTCCGTCGCTGGTGGAGCTAAGTGAGCCCCTTCAGGTGGTGCACTATGAGCAAGGCGGTCATTATCACGCTCATCATGACAGCGGGCCGGTGTACCCTGACACGGTCTGCACTCATACTCGCCTCGCTGCCAACTCCTCCTCGCCTTTCCAGACTTCCTGCAGGTCAGCCAGTGGTGACCGTTTGGCTGCCAGCATTAACGTATTAAAGAAATTCTGGTTATGTTACAAAATCATATGTTCTAAATCTGTTTACATATTGGTATATTTTTAAGTGCTTTGTACTGTATCTGCAGGTACATTACTGTACTGTTCTACCTGAACACTGTGGAAGGGGGAGGGGAAACCACATTTCCTGTTGCAGATAACAGAACGTTTGAAGAAGTGGTAAGTCTTACTGACTCAGATTGTTTTAGTTTTTTTGGAGTTTAGATGTATGTATGTGTTGTGTGTGTGTGTGTGTGTGTGTGTGCGTGCGTGCGTGTGTGTGTTTGCTGATGTTTAATAAAAGTGCTGGTCTAAAAGCCAAGACATAACTGTTTGCCTGTATGTTTTCCAGTCACTTATACAAAACAATGTGGATCTGTTGGACACAAGGAAGCACTGTGATAAAGGCAACCTGAGAGTGAAGCCCACCAAGGGGACAGCCGTGCTCTGGTACAACTACCTTTCTGATGGCAGAGGTACTGAAAAAGATTAGTTGTTTTATAGTCTTTATTATATTAATGTCTGTTAATTTAAATGTCTGTAGGTGGCTGACAATCATAAAAAAAATGCACCTGAACTACAGTGGCTGGAGAATGTATTTGAATGCTTTTTAAAATAAACATCATAAATAACCACAGAAATGTTTTTTTTTTAATTATTGTGATTCAAATTGTTTATTATTATTGTTATTATATTATTATTAATAATAGCAACAACAATAATAATAACAATAATAATACATTCTTCTTATTATTAATAATAATATTGTTATTATTTCTCTTATTGGCCTATGTACTTAGAGCTTTGTGTTCTGCAATAAAACTATACTGAACTCTGGTGCCCCCTGTAGGCTGGGTAGGTGAACAGGATGAATACTCTCTACATGGAGGCTGTATGGTCACACGAGGAACAAAATGGATAGCCAACAATTGGATCAATGTAGACCCAGACTACCAACGGCAAGCCCGCTACCAACAGCTTGTATCACAGCAGCAGGAGTCTCCTGAACAGCAGCCAGACCTGAACGTAGAGCAGCACACAGGCAACCACCAAGAACTGTAAACACACTTATACATATATGCACTCCTGCATGCGAATATACACGGTCACAACAACAAGGCCTGTAAATGCACATATGAACATGCATGCATGTCCACACATGTCCACCTACAAACATGCAAGCATGCTCTATGCTATGTATAGAAACACAGAGCAATACATACATTCAACTGCAAAAACACATTGTACGATACCACACCATAGCTTGACCTACGTGAAGTTTTGGCTTCATTGTTTAAGCTTTTTAAGTTAGGTTCATCTGATCTAATGACCTAGAACACTTGTCTGTTTGAGTTACTGGGTAATAGGAATGAATTGTGTATTTTTTTTGAGTGACAGGGTATAGATGAGCTGTTTTCCAGGCTCATGATGATTGATTATTTGTTCTAAAGCTTATTTCCATGGTCTGTCTCATGAACAGTGTAGATTATCCCCACAGAGCAGCATGTCTCAGCAGTTGGATGTCCTTCAAGAAAGAGCTTCTTGTGTATCAAAACACAGAAGGTCTGGGGAGAATTGAGTACACATCTTTTTAATTTAGCCTGCTTTAAGTTGAGCTGAGAAGAACAATGACCTTTCACAATCCCTTTTAATAAGTTAAAGAACCATAAAACTTGTTAATATCCCCAAAGCTAAATAAAAGCTTTACCTTTAGTTCCATAGATACCTGAACTAGTACAAGCATCATATTTGATTCAGGAACAAGAGCCTTGATATTTATGCAACTGTGAATTTTTTTTTTTGTTGCACTGTCAATTTTACATTTATATCTGTGCATTTTGCAGATGCTTTCATCCAGAGTGGCTTACGATTTCAGCCATGTTACAGAGAGATTACAGAGGTATTTAGTAGTGTTAGGAGTCTCACCCAAGCATTGGTATAGCGTGGCGCACTTGTCCAGATGGGGGAGTGAAGTCCAGCCCCTCACAGATGTCATTATTTATTTATTTATGGGAATGCAGCCATATTTTATAACCTTTGTTTACATATTAATGTAAAAAAAGAGCATAAGAGAATGTTAACCTGAGTTTTGATAATTGGTATAAAGTTACTGCAGATGTCATCAACATCAGCGCATAGTTCAGCTACAGTTCAGTTTTTAGTTATTAACCCTTTCAAACATGGATCCATTAAACGTACCAAGAATGTTGTACATCCGTACACCCATTACCTCCGAGAGGAATAAATATGCTTAAATGATTCTTGCACAAATACTCTATACTGGGGTTGAGATTATTTATTTCTATTTATTTCATCAATACTGTAGCCTTTTTCACTTGTATCCAAAGATCAAGTTCAACTACTGTTTTGATAGATTTTATTTATATTATTTATTGTAACATTGTTTTCAGAATGTGTGCAGTGTTCTCAGAATACACAAATAAATACATAAAAAAAACTCAAAATTTAGAATTCTGTCATTTATTTATCTTTTACAAATACATTGAAAATAACGCAAAATTGTCACTCATTAATATAAAATTCTTCTGAATGATTTTTTGTGTTGTGTAATAAGTTAAATTTGTACATTTATACTGCCATAATATTTATTAGTAATTTGATGAATGAAAAGTACATCCATAATTAAAAAAATTCTGGGACCAGCCCGGTTTATGCTGTCCATGTTTCATTGTTTAGTTAATCACAAAAATAGAAAAATGTCATTTTGTATTGAACTGCTAAAGTCACACTCATGTTGCTGTCTGGAATGATACATGACTTCTAAGATACTGTCATTCAAGTCATATATGAGTACTGAGGTCTGGATGTGGTACTAGTGTATGTGTGTGTGTGTGTGTGTGTGTGTGTGTGTGTAACAGGAGACAGGTGATGTAGCAGAGTGCTCCTTATAGTCTGGTGTTGCTCATCTGCTGTAATGGAAAATTCCACACATTAAACTTAATTAACAGTATATATTATTTAGTGATACTTAAAACAACTACAAACTTTAAAACTAACATTAGAAACATACTAAATATATCAAGCGTCTATAACCAACACCTTATAACTAAACAGGACCCAGTATTCCTGACCTGATAAGTTGTCCAGTGATTTACACACGATCATCTGACACTTTGGGACTGTTTTTGATAAGCTCAGTAGAAGTTTGTAGAAAGGCTAGGCTCCTCAACTAATAGACAGATATACTCTGCTAGAACCTTTTTGTCCTGCTTAGAAGATTTCTATCCAGGATCTGTACACCTCCACTTGTTAGTAAAGGGTTCTACTAAAGGGTAGAAACCTTCATGGCTATATATAATTCTTTCATTGCAAGTAAAACAGTGTAAACACTGTCTTGAATGTATAAAACTCACCACTTTTGTTTCATAGTTTGACAAGGTTCTGTCACTGTGGCGGCTAAGGCAGTAAAGCACTGCATCATGCACTGTAGTGAAGAGATTTTCCTTGGTGATGTCTGAAAAGAAGCCCCCTTGTTCCAGCTGCTCCACAACAGGGGCTGGAGTAAAAGCAACAAAGAGTGAACATATGCACTGCTGAATCCAATGAACATATGCACTGCTGAATCCAAAGAACATATGCACTGCTGAATCCAATGAACATATGCACTGCTGAATCCAATCAGAGCACCAGAATGAACACGCTGGATATGCGACAACCATTCACACTTGTAAAAAATACAGCTGGAGAAAAAATTGCTGCAATAAAATTTTAACCAGTTACCTTGTTTAAATATACAACACCAAGATGGACACATATCAATCAGTCTTGCTTACCTTGGCAGCCTGCCATGTAGACAGCCACATCAATCTCTCCAAAATCATGAAATATCTGTATAAACAGAGGGCATTTTGAATGACAGTTGAGTTCATTGCTAAACATGTATGAACATGTGTATTAAGGTTTTTATCCCAACTGAATCTTGTCACTTACATTTCTCAAAGTCTTGAGGGCCACCATATCAATGAAGTTGGCAGGAGAAAGGTCCAGGATGATGGAGTGAATGTCCCAGGTCCACTTACCCAGTGAACCCAACGAAACTCTTTCCAGATCCCTGCTGAGGGTGTCCTCGCTGCTGGATCCGAGTGTAGTGATGTCCCCATCCTGCAAATCTGACATTGATCCCAGTGTCGTGGTTTCAGGGTCCGTACCCTTCAGGTACACCCAACTGTTGCGTGGGGTCTCAGGCATAACAAACACTGTACTGTTCTCCCTGTCTTTCCAGCCATGCTTCTCCTCTGGGAACTCTCCACCCCTCTCTCCTAGCTGCCTTGCCTCTTCTTCAACTGAGAACACAACCCCCTTAGCTCGCTGAGATGCTGCTCGGAGTGCTTGTTTCTGCACACATGCACAGAGAGAATGATTGGACTTGTACATAGTCTTGTGAGCATCCTTAAGAATTATGTTAAAAAAAGAAAATAAATGTTAAAAGAAAATAAAGCTTGTTCTATTAAACGAAAAGATTGTCTAAAAGCTAAACACTTATTAATGTATTGTAGTGTATGTACAACAATGAGAGCCTCTCAGTTTATTAATGGGTTAAATTCAGTTTTCAGACAGACTAATACTTGGTTTTATGCTTTGCTGGCCTCATCAAGCAATTTGGGATGCTGCCTTACGTGTCTCTTGGCTTCTCTCCTTGCTCTTCTTGCTGCTCTCCTATCTCTTTTTCTCTGCTTGGCCTCCTGTCTTCTCTTGTAAGTGATCATCTTGGTGATGTCCAAGCCGCTCTGCAGTCACGGTTATAACGCACAAACGTAAAAGTGAAAAACGACAATCCACAGCAAAGACGCAGCACATAAACGATATGTCACAGGCACATGTGTAACAAATGTGTACCTTTTGTTTCAGCGCTTCTAGGTAGAGTTCAGCATTAGCAAAGTATATGGTAGCTGAAGAGCGGAATATGGTGATGCCTGGTACCTCCATAACCTGTCACAAACATAAAACTATTCATATATAGTACTGTGTTTAAACAATTCATTACATTTACTAATACTTTTTTTTCTTGTGTTGCACTAAAACAGCTAAGTGGTTGGTTAAATTGTATAATAATATTTGTTAATAGGAAGTTGTGATTGTTCAGTTTTATTTTTAACGTTATTAATACACTCGTTCTTCATTCCCAATCCAAGCATGGAGAACTCAATATAAAATACTTTGGGATGTTATCATTTATATGAATATAGTAAAAATGTGGAATTAAACATTAAGTAATGACATTTTAATAACTGAACCCCATTTCATACAAATCAGACATACTGTCCAGGGAACAGTAAGTTTTAGATGGTGTAATATACTTTACCTCTGCATGAGTCCCTATGTCCAGATAAAGCTCTGTACCAGGTAGATGCCCAAGCACAGAGTACCGAGGACTATATGCAAGACAGTCATACTTAAAAACACTTATTACAATGTTAAAAACACTTATTACAATGTTCATACAACACAGATAAAACATGACACTGTGTGGATGGTTAGCTGAGTAAAAGTAATTTTGAGCAGAAGTCTTGAGATTACAAGGACAATAGATAATAGGGAAAGGAAAGGTGAGGATATCTAACCTCTGCGTTCTGAAGATAACTGTAAGCATGGCAAAGCTGACTGAGGCTGCCAGACCCATATCCAGGTTAAAGAGGAGAGTGGACACCCACGTCACTAACCAAACTAACTGCATACAGTAAATACACAATCCAGCACATTTACAACAATATGCAGTACATTAAACACTGAATATGCTACTATTACTACTACTACCAAGGACAATTGTTAATAGAATGTGAAATATTTTTGTGATGCATACCAGATCAATTTTGTTGCTTCTCCAGAGTGTGACAATGTCATAATACTGCTTGAACATGCCTTTTAGATTCACCATGACAATGGAAGCAAGAACCGCCTTAGAGAGAGAAGGAGAGAGAGACAAATTCAAATACAAATGTGGTAGCTCAATGTTTAAGGCACTCAACTACTAATCAGAGGGATATTAGTTCAAGCCCCACCACTGCCAAGTTGCCACAGTTGGGCCTCTGAGCAAGACCCTTAACCCTCAATTGTTCAAGATGTCTTCAGACGCAATTGTAAATTGCTTTGGATAAAAGTGTTGGCCAAGTGCTGTAAATGTGTGTCCAGTATTCTAACCCAGTGTTTCCCAGTGCAGTCCTTGAGGCCCACCAAATGGTTCCACGTTTTTGCTCTGTTCAGGTTGCCAACACATTAGGCTAGAACAAAAATGTGGAACTGTCTGGGGGTACCCAAGGACTGGGTTGGGAGACACTGCTCTAACCATTTAGACATACCTCAGGCAGTTCCTGAAACAGTGGGCCTAACTTCAGGACAGTCACCAGCACTATCACAGCTGATGCAACCCCTGCCATCTACAACAAACACAAGTGCAATTTAGGCCTGTGTGGAGGTGTACATGTAACTCAGTGTTCTCCATGCTTCTTACCTGTGTCCTGCCTCCAGTCGTCTCCTGTACGAGACTGCGAGACATGGAAGCACAGACAGAGTAACAATGGAAAAAACCTCCCACTGCATTACTGAGACCCAGAGCTACCAATTCCTACAAAAGAGAAGGCAAGCAATCAGTTACCTTAGTTAGAAAAACTCTCATTTAATTAAACATAACTGACATGCCGCATTTGCCACCCACCTGACTGCTGTCTATTTTGTAGCCATGTTTGAGGGCAAAGGTTTTTCCCAAAGAGACAGAAACGGCATAGCCAACAATGGCCAAAGCAAAAGCATCCACAACCACCTCAGAGAATATACTGGTGTCTGGAATACTGGGGCGCTGAATCCTGATTAAACCCCAGTGAAAAGCATGAGAACTACACAGCAGACTACAGTAAACTCTTGCAATATAATCATCTTTATTTATAGTAAGGATTATAGTATTTAGTTGAATTAGGCTTTATAAATAGTTGTAAATTCCTAAAAAAAATAACTCACCCACTAGGGATTTCTCCTACTACTGAAATCTCATATGTCTCATTCAGTCGAGCATAGAATGAAATCAATGTTCCCACTACAATCTAGCAAACACACACACACACACACACACACACACACACACACACACACACACACACACACACACACTTGAAAGGCTGGAGCTGTGAGCAAAACGTTATTGATGCAGTGCGGCGTAAATCAGAATAAACAGCATTATTCAACAGAGAGAGGGAGATAAAAGAAAAATAAAAGAAAAAATGTCAAATAAAGACAAGGAAACATACCACAATGAGCTCCACTGGTATAGGCACTGGTAGCTTCTTTCTGCATCTGTTGTTTAGTTCTTTTGCAGTGATGAGGACTACGATGGACAGTACACTGACCACCAGAGTGGGGAGATGAGTTTTTGGAAGTAGCCTACACATATCCACTAGTGTCTGAACGCACACAAAACAGGAAATGCACAGTGCAGGCTCAAAAACGTGATAACGTTTGTTACGTTCTGTTTGGCCATAAAATGGGTGGTGGTGGCACTTACATACACCAATGATAGAGGCCCACTGAAGCGGACAGGAGACACTTTGAAGATGTTTTTTAACTGTGCCAGTACTGCATGAACAGCCGCTGCTGAGGTATAAGCTCGCACTAGTGGCTCGGAGAGATAGGTGCCCACAAACCCAAACTTCATCAAACCCAGAATAACCTGACAGATGGAAAACACATTTCCATTTCACTTAATTTACATTCTCTGAGAACATAAAACATATGGTGTGTTTGTATTGTAATGAGTGTCAGGTGATGAGTGTCAATATGTATTATTTGTATTTCTACAAATCTACAATCTCCTACATGTGTTCAGACCTGAATTGATCCTCCCAGCACTGTAGTGGCTGCAGCAACCTGGACTCTGTACAGATCTCTAGCAGTGATGTCCACCTCCTCTGTTCCACTCGTTTTATTATTGATGAGAAAATTCACATCAGGGGCCAGCCTCTCTGTTACACCTCCCACCATAATACTGAGAACTGCAAATGTGCCTGCATGCACCAACATACACAGAGAAAGCAAAAGCTGTGAGACCCATGCAAAGCTCAGGAATGGGATTTAGCATGAAAAGTTTACAATATTGAAAAGTTTACAATATTGCACCTAACAAATCTTCAAACCCTTTTAGTGGTTTCTGTTAAATAACCCTCAAAAATTTCACTCTTACTATTAGTACATTTATGGTAAATGTAGTTAAAACTGTATAATCAAGATGCAATCAGCCTCCTCACCTATAGAAATATGTCTGGAGGAGCCAAAGAAAAAATAAACAAGTGCAGGATAAAAGGAAGAATAGAGTCCAAACACTGGAGGCAGAGAAGCCAGCAATGCGTAGGCCATTCCTATAAAACACACACAAACACACACAAACCAATGTGGCCAACCAACTCAGTCCTAAGCAACACAACCCCCCCCCCCCCCCCCCAAAAAAAAAACCTGCAACTGGAGCACTTCCTTTTTAATACACACTTATTTAATACAAAACAGAATATGATGGGACTTGTTTTTCAAGACTATAATAATGCTCCACAAGGGCTCAAAAAGGAGCCCAGGTTTGCACCCTGCTGTACTCCCCACAGCTTCCAGCTTTTATTTGAACCATATTCCTTACATATTTTTGCTCAATAGGAGTAACCTTTTGACACACCCATTATAACATATACATCACCATGGACGCATCCACCTTTTGGTCACATCTGCACCTCCAGTGTGCAGAGACCTATACTTTTTTCTAAAAATCCATTTGAAAATAACTTTGGTGGAGAAACTACAGGTCAAAGAGAACAGCCCACATACACCTGACACAAAAGTCACACAACAAAAATGGTAAAACATACATGTGAGGCTTCTCCTGTAATTGGTACAGAAGAAAGTCTTATCTAGCTGGATGTAGCCATGTAAAGTTCTTTTTCATGGACTGATAAAGGAGTTAGGAACACGCCACATTTATCTGAGAAGATTAAAAAACATGAGTGTACAAGGGCAAACGTGGAGAACATGGTCAAGCTATCCATGCAGAGTTAACATTGCTACGCAAGAGGATGAAGGCTAGATTAGTGAAGGCTAGATTTGTTAAAAGTCTGTGGGGCTTTTGATCTGGCAATGCACAGCAACAATGAAAATGTCTCCAGTTTGATTTTTGTTTACTTTTTTGTATATAACATAAGAAAATAAGAGCAATATATAGCTCTAAAAATTATACATATTTGTCTTAATAGGTTTTTTGCTAACTGTATTCTATGTTTCTGAACCAGGCTCAGTTGGTAATCTGATGATACTGCACTAATGATTCTTTATAGTGATTAGTGAGAATTTTTAGTGACTACTGAACAGAGCACTGATTTCCTGCAGTTTTTGTCAAATACTATTGGGATGGTTGCTGAAACTGACTGAATATAGTTATATGTTTCACCAGCTACTACTGATTACACATTATACTTGGATTTTGCAGTGCTTCTACAATAAGGCTATTCTAAAGACTTTTCTTTTCCTTTAACACTTGTAATTAAAGTGCATCATAACCAATCATTCGTTTTGGTAAAAAGTTAGGAAAAAGCTCCAATTTCAAGTGACACAGTGTTATGTTTATAAAACTTTCTTGGAACAAGATATAGGTCCTAGGTATTTTTTTATAATTAGTGAAAGAAACTGACAGCTTCAGTGTATGTAACCTTGGTGTGAAACACTTAATTAGATCTGTATTCTCTGCCTGGTAACAGGTTTTCTCTGTGAATATTGCCAAATGACAAGGCTAAAAGTGACTTACTGAGTTAACACATCATTAACACTCCTCTCTACTACTCACGTGTAGAAAGGGGGTGAGAAAGTTGCTTCAGTTTCAATACCTGTACTTTAGTCTGCAGAAAACCAGCTAATAAAATTTGGAGAAAATTAATTATTTCCTATTCTTTTGGTTTCAAGGTCATCATTCACTGAAATTACCGGAGAACAGCTACACCCACACAAAAGCCAGAACCGGAAACCATGACCCAAACTGATAGCACATCATGAGGCATGTGGTCTTTCACCTCAGTAATCACTACTATAACCTTTGACCTCTAGATCGCATTGATCCACGAACCCCTTTATTTACTGTCTGCTTTCAGTAGACAACCCCCAAGAGGTAAGACATACTTTTTGGACTCCAGAATCCACCAGCCAATACCGCTACTGATATGAAGCTTATCAGGGGACTCCTATCAACTGAACCTCAGAAGAAAGATTGATAGTGTATTGGGCTTCCCATCAGTGACTTAAGAGGAATTAACTGGGTCAGTTCATCGACATTGATCTGTGGGGGACACGGTCTTTGACTCTCACAACAGAGGGGCTTCGATTTAGTGTGTGACATGATTACAGTAATGAGAATTGTCCCTCCATCCCCCCCCCTTATCTCTTTGATAATCTTATCCACATGAAGCCGTTCTGTATTTATTCATATGCCATCATACTTATCCAGCAACTGTTGATACATTGTTTCAACTACTATGGACTCTACTACTTGTTTCACTGAAAAATAGTCTCATTATGACTGACAATTTAAAATAGTTGCTTTATACTTTTTTGCCTTTACAGGGCCTGTTGATGTAAAACAGTGAACAGCTTGCCCAGTTCTGGCACGGTCTTCTCTTTCTGTTAACATGAAAGAGCACTGAGAAGCACTGTGTAAGACTTTTGCTCCATGTTCAATGCACTTCAATGCATCATAATGTCATAAAGAGCCACATCAGGCAATTACACATGCATTATCCCTCACAGCACAGGAAGAGAGCAGCCTAACAGCCCAACACTCCCTTCCTGACCTCTGTTAATGGTACTCCCCCCCGCCCAAGTTCACTTACACCAGGCATCACATCAGTTTCTAACCCTCTATATTCTTGGCACTGAGAGCCACAATTTACACATGGTAAAATGCTAAGTATAAACAGTAAGCTACTTAAAGGATGACACAATGATTATTTATATAATGTTATGGCTGGTGTTATGGTTTTAGTGTTTTAAAGTGATGGCTGGTGTTTGTCTTTACACACACACACACACACACTTACACACACCTGCATAATTTTTTGCCCCCCTTGAGCCCCCAAAACAGCTCTAACCTGACTGATGGTGTCCTGGCATCAAAATGTAGAAGAAGGAAGTTGAGAGGAGCCAAGACAGGTCCATCGTCTTCTGGCCAACCATCAGGCACCACAATAACAACAGTACAAACAGTAAAGTCTGTCCATTTGCAGCAGTGAGTGGTGTTCAGTTGGTGAGACTCAAGCAGAGGAAGAGCATCAGGGAGGATCAGGCAAATTGGCTGATCATGATCCCTAGTATCTCCTGGAGCTTCAAATGTAGCATGAGTAGCTTGACTGAGTGGGAGGTGAAGAGAAGGGGGAGGAAGGAGACCACAAAACATTAGATGTGCTGTAAAACAATGAGTGCAGAAAATGTATCTACATTTGGTAGGTACTAAACACTGCATACCAGGTACAGCCTACAAAACCTTTTAGTTAAGCTCTGAATCATTTGTTTAGCCATCACAATTTGGCCCTTGTCAAAGTTACTCTGAGCCTTATGCTTGTCCATTTTGCCTGATTTCAACACATTGACTAATGTTTAATATATGCCACACCTTGACAGGTGCCACTGTAATGAGATAATCAAGGTTATTCACTTCACCTGTAGGGGTTGTAATGTTATTGCTAATATATGTATATTCAAAGAAGATTCCAGATGATTAACTACAGTGCACTGTAGTAAAAGTTGTAGAGATGGTCAGATTTGTAGTGCAGTACACAAGGTTTCCAGAGAACCAGAACATTTTGAAGAGGCATCCTTCATCAGGTGTGCAAACAAAGTGCAAAATCTGTTTAAAACAATTAAGATACTCCAAAATAATCGGTTTCTCTGGATTTACTATTTATTGGTATGTCTGAGTAAACTAAAAAGCTGTCAACCCCCCCCAAAAAACAACCAATTTTTACAACTTTTGCACATTTGACATTAAATATTGCTCAATATAACTTGGATCAAGTAATCAGTACTTAATTAAGCAAAATGAGATGTGCCTGTGAATTTAACAGCCACTGGAATTAAGCAGCTGCCACACATGTAGAAACACACATTTTTGAGTGGTTTCTAAAATCTTTTAAAGAGCCATATATGTATATGATATTGAATCTTTCTTCATATTTAATTTAAATAAAGTAAAACATGATAAAACATCAGTGCAGCATGATATGTGATAGACATTCAGAGTGTCTCTGTGTACTGTGTTAGTTCCACTATGCTGAACCCACATGTTTGAGAGGTAGATGACTGAGTGTTTGCTTTTTTGGAGGAAATAATAGAAATTGCCTATCTGGTGGTTATTTCCTTATAACAACAAGACAGTTCAATTTTTGTCCCCTTAAAGTAAACACTTTCAACTTGCCTCGATTCAAATCAACTGACACAGAATTATAATTTCAGCCCATTCTTATTACTTTCGTATGCTATTCTCTTCCTCTATTCTCTTGAGGCCCTGTGTCAGGAGGATTTTTAAAATGTTCAGTAAAAATAAACTCGTTCCCATTGTACATCACATTTTCCACAGACAGCTTCCTGATCAAACAGAAAACATTGACTGGTTTCCATAATCATCAGATGCTGCTGGTTACAAATATCACAGGGAAATTCTAAATACCAGCAAAACGAAGTCCAGATATTTGGAAGGTAAAGGCTCTAAAAGACACACTAACACATGATCAGAGATGTTAACCTTAGTTTTGATTTTTAAAGTCTTCCACATATTTCTGAGAAACCAGATTTTGAGCTTCCTGACATTCTTAACTCTTAGCTTCTGAGAAGGGTGATTAGCATTAGCATAATGCCAGTGGTCCAATCTCCTGATCAGGATTTAACCCATCACTTTTCCATAAAAGATTGACTGAAAGAAAATAAGCTTGACAGTCATTCCATATCTATTTCTGTGCATTTTTTCTTTCTTTTTCCTTTTAAGCTTATCTTGGGATTCAGCCTTACCTCTTATGATGCAGTTGCTACATCAAACCAAATCCCAGTTTTTTCTGACACTGTCTAAGCCAGGTTGAGCTCCCACACACAAGACTTCAGCCAGTCGTCTTAGAAAAAGGGCAAATTTATTTAAAGCACTTTGTCCCCTACATAGAAAAATATGATCAATTTAAGTCAACAATAATATTAAATAGAGTACCTCTTGCAGGCCCCGCTGACGTGTACAGTAGTACAATCAATATCCAGTTTTACAACACAGCAAAGGCACGGGTATGTACTGCACCAGTGTGCAGCCTACAGGGTGGATGGGAGGATGAGCAATGTAAGACGTGAACATTAACGAGCCAGTGAAATACCTCTGGTTGCATCCTAGGTTGGTTTGATCGTTGTGCGTGTTCTACTCTTTTGTTTTAAGCTTCCGTTTTGCCGAGTAGTGGTTACACTGCAGCTTGGCTGATACAGTAGTTCATTAAGTTTTCAGTGATGATCTATAAAGTGAATTATACAATCTAAATTAACGTCTGACTTCAAAAGAGAACAAGTAGGTTTTCACCGTTTTGATGGTCCCTAGTGTGGATCACTAAGTAAACCCTCATTAATATGTCATAGCAGTTGATAGATATTTTCTATTTTTCAAATAAATGTGTATTTCATTTAAATGTACAGGTTTACGTTTGAGTGATATCTGTGGACTTGAGATGAATGCTGATAAGAGCTAGGGAATCTAAACACTATGATGCTGGATATGGAATAAGCATGCCATAATATGTGGCAAGTTGTTAAATGAGAGTTATAAATGCAGCAATAACACACGTTGAGACAACAGATCATGCCCAACAGATATGAAAGCAGATATGTACTACTGGGTGTTCTTTAGTATCCCCGCTAGACAAGGTATGCATCTTCATAAAGCCTTCATTTTCTCAATCCCCTAAGGTACTCAATAAAAAAATGTGACTTTTTCTTTCTGTCTCATAACCAAAACTCACACTGCAAATTATCCTCCGTAATTCGTTTACAATATTTTTTTAAAATAAACAGAAAGCATAAATATCTTAAATAGTGAGGAAACAGTAAGGCTTCATCTGTTCCTTTAGTCTTGTCGATCTCTCCAGCCCCCAGTCCAGCATAAGAGGCTTTGGAAAGCTCACACGTTTTCTCCAGCTCCACTCAACCCACCTGCTCCACCGGATTCTCACAGTCGGGAGCAAAGCTACCATACGCCATAAACAGTTTATTTTTAGTGGAGAAAAAGCCCTGATTGTCAAAAAAAAGAAGAAAAAGGAAACATCTTAATGATAATCTGTGTGTCTATGTTTTTAAGTAAGTGGCATTCACCAAATTTCCATCAATATACAAACAGTAGACTTCATGTAGGGACCTGCTGGTCAGTAGTTGAAATGTTTGGTCAAGTATTAGCCATTCTTTTGGGCTTTCACCCTTTGTATCTCTCTCCAGTCTCTGACATACCTAAGGATAGAGTCAGTGTTGAGTCTTTGATGTGGCACCTATGTTCAAATAGAAGTTTACAGATCCAGTCTTCTGATCTGCATTCAGCAGATTCTACACATATGAAGGTGTGAGAAAGGACAGTCAGACACCCCAAATACATTATAGAGCAGCAATGTGGCCAATGGACATCCACAAACTGAACTAAGGTGTTCTGATGGATGTACGCAGACATAGGCTGAAGGTTAGATGTTCCTCTGAGCGGTGAGGTACTTCAGAGCAGCAGCACCGTACTTTCGAGAGAGATCTTGATGAAACTCATCCTTCAGCGTCGTCAAGCAGTATCGGTAACTCGCACTGGAACGGAACTTTGAAATGTCAAAGCTAGGTGCATGGGGCATATGGATCATGAAGGCATTTGGTAACACCATCAGATCATATTCCTGCAAGAGAACCAAGAGCACTAGGTAAGTGATCAATCAACCAAGAGTGACAAATGGTAAATCTTCAACTAGTACAGTTACCTGCGCATCAAGCTCCATGATATGAGACACTTTGTTCCAGCCAAAGCCCACAAATCTCTGGTCATACTCAGGGCAATCTCGCCTGACAACCACATAGGGTTCAAAATCTGCCTCCCATTCCACTTTGTAGGGTGTTGTGGCTGTCCTCCATTTGGCATAATTAGTTGGGGCATGACCCTTGGTCCAAACATGGTACCTGCTCATGATAAGATTATTATTTGATAGTCACTTTCAGCACTATTTATTATAGAAGTATCAAATTACAATGATATTTCAAACTTCATATTTTGATGCTATGACTAATTAATAATTATACAGAGCTGGCTAGTCGGAAAACCTTCCACCCTACCTGAAGGTGTAAAGCGTACCCATGTCTAGCATGGACAGCAGTTCAGCTTTGGACTTGGGGAAGGAGAGGCGGTATCTCAGAGTCTCAAAGGCCGGCACAACAAGAGCCTTTTTGGTGTTTGCCATGTCCAGTTGGACAATAGATTTTCTACAGAAAACAATGTAGAAAATACCAACAAGAGTCCAAGTTAAATAAGTGAAGCTAAAGCAAAGGAACAATTGTTAAAAGTAAACACTTATCCAGATTTAATTTAACTGTGCCTGACCTGAGGTAATCATAGAGTCCATACATAGGGAGGAAATCAATGTCAGTCAGAAACACATAGGGTGTCTTGGCATTCCGGAGAGCCATGTTGCGGACCATGTTCACAGGGTAGAACTGGCCCTCTTTGTAGACAATGTGGTATCCCACGTTCTTGCGATTTTTGAGGACCTCAGAAGCCTGGGCATAGCGCAGGAACTGCTGGGCCTCAGCATCAGACATGTAAAGAGCAAGACTGATGGGTCCCTCCCAGTGTTTGCAAATGGCCTCCAGCATCTGAAGCCTGTAGGACACCAGAAACAGCATCAGGACAGGCCGTTAAGGTGTGCTTACATGGCAAATGTCAGCATATTGTGAATTGACCTTGTAAAATCACCACACGTGGCTGTTTGCACGGTACTGACACGCACTGGGCGTCCATCTGTGAACGTAAACACTACGCACTGCATGGTCTTCCTCACCTGTCCATGGAGAGCTGGGCTACCAGCGTAATGTCCGTGTCGTCCTCGGTGGGCGTGTACTCGTACTGCAGAAAATACAGGTGCACACGGTGCACCATGATTCGTTCCCGGCGGAAATCGTAGCACTGGTCATCTTCGTCCAGATCCTCCAGCGCCTTTTGAAGCTGGAATACATGAATGCAAATGAGACAAATGAGCCAAATTCTCTTGTCACTTAGCTGTGACACCTGTGACATTCCAGACTTGATTTCACCTTTAAAGTCCATTCAGTCCTAACCCTTGTTGTTGATTATTGTTTGGATGTCACCGTTATGTGTCATCATTAAGTTTGTATTTACTTTCATTTTCATTAAACACCACTCTGTGACAGTTAAAAGTCAAATTAAATGAAAAAATCTGATTAGTATCTTTAGACTAAAAAACTTGTAAGATATGTATATGAGATATTCTTGTTCAAATAAAGAAGACCTTCAAATATGGATTATTTGTGTTAAAAACTAACTGTCCACACACAAAAAGAGGATAATTATGATTAAGCCTTTGCCTGGTTCAGGTGAGGAGAGTCATATGGATTGATGACTCACTTGTGTGCTTTCAGAGCTTGCCTGACTTGGACACCCAAAGAGTTCCCGCCGGAGAAGATTCCCATCATACTCCAGGAACGTCAAGTAAAGATTCCGGAAAAATTCCACATGCTTGTTTTTTACTCGCAGCTTTTTAGGAGAATTCCAGTGAATCACCTGTGAGAGAAAATTATACAAACAAAACCAAAAATGTACGATGGTTATATATGAGTGGAGCGATTTTTTTCATTTACTCTACTTGATTTTTCAGTGTGTTAAAGACGTAGTTCAGTCAAAAACATTTTTCTAACAGTGAATAAAACCAAAAAGGCACAATTTAACATTATTTAAATTACTTTATGCTAACTGGTGTTAATTACCTTCACCTTATTGTTAGCCATGTAAGCAAGCTACTTCTTTAATATTTAAAGCCCAATTAAACAGGTGCCCTAGGATGGGTTTACAAACAAAACCTGTGATAGGTTTATTTACATTTAAAGGGGTTCTACAACCTTTACTTCCTGATTGGGTATTTTATACTTTGTTTCTTACCTTAAGGTCTGACACTTCTGTGTAGCATTGCTCAGAGCGGGTGTGATCCGAGAGCTGCACGTTCCAGAAGCAGGGCAGCTGGTGCACGAGGACAGGGTTCTGCTTGATGAATGCATTGAATATATCCTGCACCCACAGTGCAAAGCCTATGTTATTTTCCATTATATTGCATAAAACTCAACACTGGGGCTTCAGATGTTATGCACCAATGCGCTGGACGCAATGGTTACGAGGATGTTACAGAGACAATGTTGGAGTTACAGAGACGTTTCGATTATAGAGCCCTCACCTGGTCAGCTAGGGAGGTGGACAGCATGCTCATTAACTCCCTCTCTGCCGTCAGCCTCCACATCTGCTCCCAGCCAATTCTCCGCAGCCTCTCCAGATAGAGCAAGATCACCCCTACAGTCATTGGGAATATTTTCATATTTCAAAGCCAAACTCTTACAACCCAGCAAGCACAATCCTGTTCTCTAAGTGGGCAATCAATATAGTAGATATTCATAAACCTAAATGTAATATCCATGTGTTGTTCTCCTCACCTGTGTTGAACCCACGTCCTAGGGCTGGCCAGGGTTTATGGTTCTTCCACAGGTTTCCTAGATACCAGTCACTCTGGTTTTCCACAAGCCCAATCACCTGTTTCTCTGCAAAAAAATAAACCAAACAAGCAAAAAAAAAGCATTATTGATTCATTGTGTCAAATGGCATGTTTGGCTCAAAAGGAACGGCCATTCAAATAATTACCTGTGAATTTCCTAAAGATGGCCCACAGCTCAGCGATGTCAGTGGCAAAGGTGATGTCTGTATCGAGCACAATGACCTTTGAAAGGTCAGAGGGCAGAGCTTTGGTGAGGGTGAGTTTCATCAGGCCATAAATTCCTGAATAGTGTTTGTTAGGTATCCATGACACTTCCGACTGAATGAGGAGAAAGAGACAAAAAAGATACATGGAAGAAGTGAGATAGACAGAAAAAGAAAATGACAACAAACTTGGCAGTCAGTTTCTTATTTTAATGACACCTTTAAACATAACCTTGAGACAGATATGCAGATCAACTGGACCACCTGTGGATCTTTGATTCAACTGTTTTAAAACACTATATTTGCTTCTCATGCATGGTACAGTGGATCACTTTGGCCATACATATTGAAAAGGAGTGGCTGGAGAAGAGCTGAAGGCCAGACTGGCACAGCAGAGCAACACTATGCACGTAGGAGAGGAGCTTTGAGCCACACAACAGCACTATCAGCAGAACCAAGGAGAAAGATGGACAGAGAAAGAGAGAGAATGAGAGGAGAGAGAAGAACAAGGCTGAAAGAGAACGGAAAGACAGAGGGAAAAGCAAAACAAAGCGAATGTGATGCGTAGGTATACAGAGAGCTGTATGTAATATGGATTTATGTAGGAAAAGTGAACCACAAAAGCACTACCACACAGTGTAACTGAAAAAGAAAACAGAAAAACACATTCAGAATAATTGAAATCAACTTCACTGGGATTCATGTGCCTCACACCGTCACTTTAAATGTATGGACAAAAATGGAATAAGTTTGAGTTGCGCTCCTCTTTGTAATGAGCTTCCCAGCTAGAAGCAAAAGACTTCCTGTAAAGACAGACACAAATCCGCTATCTCCACCTGTCCTTCACTGCAGCATCCTTCACTGGCCATGGGCCTTCTGACGCGTCTTTGTGGTCTACGAACACTGCTTGACACTTGAAGAGCAGGGACTGAAGAGAACAATGCTCTCTTCCTCACTTGTGTTGAGATGAGGAGGGCTGTATTCTGTCTTGTTGTCTGAAGGATCTGCAGGTGGTTATAGTTGGCTGCTGTGCTTTTTAAAGAGCCCTCACTAGCCCCTTGCTGTTACACTGAGGCATGGTTTATCCGTGTGCTCTGGACTGAGTGGAGAGGTTTTACCTTTAGTTCATCCGCGTCATAGAAGCTGATCTGCACCGACGGCACCATCCATGATTGGAACAGCGTGCTGAGGATCTGATTGGCCACTGTGTCGGTGATGAAATGGAAATGCAATGGGTTTCTCCTGGAAGCAGGTAGATCAGACATACCATCAGATTTACATAGGCAATACACTCCAAATACACAGGCTTATATGTTATATTCTCTATACAACTGTGTGCAATTGTTTCTGTATATTATTTGCATGTTGTCAATACTCTGTAAATATCCCACAGTAGTGTCTGGACAAATGCAACCAAATGTACAACACTGTTTGCTTTCATTTAATATAGTGCAGCGTCCTCACCTGTGGAACAAGATGGACTTAACCAAGGTGACCACGTCCCGGCTGGCGTTGTGACCAGCACACACACATGCCACGTGAATCAGCTATATACACACAGACAGAGAACTCTCAGTGAATTCTCAGTGGATGTACTGTATATAGCAGTTTAACAGATAAATGCCTTAGTTTCCTGGAGCCTCTGGGTCCCTACTGTTTGCATTGTTAAGAGTTTTATGTCCTACGACGGTTTTCTGTGTAAATATTGCCGCCTACGATGCTGTAGTGTTATATTGATGGCTATGTTACGTTATGCCCCTGTGACATGATGCTGTCTATAACTCTCACGAAGACTCAGTATTCTGCTTTTACGTCTCTCAGTGGGGCTGATGAGGCCTACATCTCCCATAATGCCATTGTGTTCCACTGATTTAGAGAGGACATCTGCAATGCCAGTTGTCTTACCTCACACTTCTCTGCTGTGGGTGAGCGGACGCAATCGCTGTGATTGGCCCGTTCCTCCGCAGTATTTTCCACGTCTTCTGGCCCTGTGTCTGCTGATGCCACCCACTGCTGGTTGCCATAGTTACCCTCAGCCGGCTGGGCGGCCAGGCCCTGTGATTGGCTGAGCTGGAGGCGGATCTGCCGGTTCTCTTCCTCAACCTGTCGCACCCGTGACTCCAGGACTTCCCGCTCGAGTAGACGCGCCTCCGTTGACTCCACCAGACATGGGGAGAGGAGCAGGGAGCGCCCGTCTGTCACAACAGTAAGAAGAGAGATTTCACAGATTGCGGATTAGGTACAACAAAACAATATTTGCACTACTGTTTGTCTTAGTATTACCATAAATGATGAGATATTTATTGTCTGTTGCTAGTTGTCCTTTACTGTTTAATGATTGTCTGGGTCATGCAATCCTGGAAAACTCTTTTTTTGTTGTTGCTATTTTGCACAGATTTGCAGTGGACATGACTTTAAAGTGGCCTTGGAAGTTTCAGCTGAAAGTTGACCGTGAGCAAGGAGACTACCCATTAATTTAGTCCTTCGTTTTTCTAAATGAATCAGAGTGGAATAATGTCTCTGCACTAAAATGCCCCAACCTATTTCTGTGGACGCCGGTTGTAAAACCGGCCATTTTGGAAAAAATGAACCTGTAGTTTCTGCTTCTGAAATGAAATATTCATCTCATAATGCCACACATATTGGCAATGTGAATTTAAGTGGTTTTCACACTGCACTGATAATTCAAGTGTGAAGCCATCAGAACACAGTACTCACTGTATTGAAACTGCAAAGCCATTCCTTTCTCTCGATTTACTCCTGACAGGAGCAGCATATTAGCCAAACCCTACTATAACACAAACCCATACCATAAACTGGCAAATCCACACTATACCAGGCCCAGTCACTCTATTAGAAATGCCTTGTACAGTTATTGAGTCTATCTGTCGCCATGCAGAGTAGGGGCAATCAGCAGTTTCTTTCCACAGGATCATTATTTGCCAGACCTTTTTGAGTGATACACCAGTCTCCACCCAGCAACAGTGTAAAAAGACCAGTAACAATGCCTTGTGTGATAACCTTTCATCAGCCTGGTATCCACAACTACACCATGACTGCGTTGTTGGTGTTAACAACGTCTGCCACCAAAATAATATCGACTCAGCAGTGGTCTTGTGGTCCAACACTGATTAGTGTTAAACAAAGAAAAACCTGATGAATTGCATAACCCACAATCTGTCCTGATTCACTAACAAGTTAGTAACATATTAAGTGTCCAGTGAGCGTAGGTGGATAGTGTTTCTAGTAAAGTTGGCACTGAATGCTCAAAGATCGCAGCAGTCTTAAAAGAAAATGCTTCAGAAAATGTTTTTAACTCTCTGTCCTCAAACAAATCCATTACATAGACTGACAAAAAAACTCCCAAGGAATAGTTTTACCTGCTATTGCTGATGTTTCACATCTAGAAGCCTGTTCTTTGCTGTGTATCATTACTTGGGTACATGTTTTATTCAGAGATGTACAGATGGAATACACTTTAAGGACAGGGATAATAAAAGCTAATGGTCTTTGATGTTTGATCCCATTACATCAGTGTCTTTTGAGGGGTTATAAAATCTGTTTTTTGCATTCAAGGCCTTTAAAAAAAACAAAAACAAATTCATATTATTTTTTGTTTTCTTTTCTATGTTGCTGTGGTTCTTCAGACTACACTTTTACTCCTTCATTTTAGGGAATGTGTCTGTACACACACCTGCCCCAAGGCAGCATTGTTCTTATTACCACAGGAGAGCGGGAGAAGCTCAGAAGGTCATACTGGCATTCTGCTCCAAGAGACTCAGTAAAAGCACATAATGCACACACACACACACACACACACACACACAAATGCACACAAGCATCTGCACACACACACACACAAGCACATACCGCACACGCGCGCTCACACACACACACACACACACACACACACCCTCTATCACTCTTGAAGAGTAATTCAGTGGAACTCATTTTCGTCCTCTGCGAGTGTTTTGTGTGTAGAGGCTGTCAGTCTTGTCTGGATCCACAGCTTGTTCATTTATAACTCTTATATGACTCTGTTTGCTTCATTACTCTTCCACACACACACAGGACAGGAGTGATAAGAAACTGAGTTTCAGAGAGGACCAGTCTCTCTCGATCATGATTATTATCAGAATACATATAAACAAGTTTCCTATCAATATAAATATATATCAAGGTGACAACAACACAATCCTTATCTGCAATTATCCACCTAAACCTAAACAGCACTGATGTTCAGATCATCTGTAGCATGCTGAGTTTTCCAACCTGATACTCCTAAAGGTTGACTATATCCCCAGAGTGGCATTGTATACAAATAGACACATACGCACACCCTCACACAGGGAAAGAGAGACAGAGTGAATGAAAAAATGTCTACGTTTCATTAACAGAGATCTTCTATCAGGTTGGTGCAGTTATCGACTCTCAGCCGTATGTCTGTGTAGTTCTTTCCACACCTGGCGAGAAAGCTGGAATGTGACAGACAGAGGTGTGTCTGCTAACTTCAGCGACTCATCCGACTCAACTTACTCCTCTACAAAACAGATACGGTTGTCTTCATTTACCCCAGCCTTTCTATGATCAATCGTTCTTGTTTTAATAACAATAACAGAATCATTCAAAACAGAAGAGGACTACTTTTTACTCTGGTCTGCTTGCAAAGCTAAAGTCTCCATTAAACCAGTTTTACTGAAACAGTACCCATCTGTATTACTTCCTAGGTTTATTATTACTCTATGGTATCTAATACTCCCCCTTTGATAACTGTGGTATTCATTTGACAAGTTTCCATGGGCAGGACGTTTGAAGAAATGTTTTGGGGTCCATTGGGTGAGATGATTGGGGGGGGGGGAACTCACTTTCCAGGTTGCCAGCGAGCAGGTAGAGCCAGGTTAGCAGGACGACAAAGCTCAGAGACGCCAGCACGAGCTTCAGCTTCCCCCGGCACGGGCAGTGCATCCTGGGAATGGAGGCAGGCGAGCGGGAGGGCGGAGGGCTCAGGGGCAAGGAGGCTTCAGGTAGGGCTCAGCCTCACTCTGGTTCCCTGCAGCATCCTCTTATCTGTAGCCAGGACAGGGAGTAAAGTATAGTTCCTTTACATGACTGAACAAAACATTTTAATGACTCAAATACAAATCAAATGAATTAATGGTTGATATATAGTGTGATCAATTATCACATGAAGCCGTATGGTACAACTTGGTCAATAAATTCGACACCTAGTCTGTCTGAGAAGAAATGTTATTGTCTAATTTTTTATTTGCAATCTCACTGAAGAGCTCCTTTCAGATTTCTCTTAATACCCATGCAGGCTTGCGGAGTTTGCGTTAGTTCAGCTGATCGATGTCAGAGAAGAGAAGCACGCTGTTCTCCCAGCTGTCAGCTTTTGGTTATGCTTTGGTCTCACCACCATGTCATCTTCACAAAAAACACCACTGCTGCTTACATCTCCCTTAATCAAAACACAAACACTGTGAGACTCTCTCCTTCACTTCCCAAGATGCACATAAACAAAGGTGAGAGAGAGAGAGAGAGAGAGAGAAAGATGCTGCATCCAACTCCCTGTTGTTATTTTTTTATGACCTTAATTAATCATGCTTCACTTTAATTAGACACCTGCCTGCAGGAAACAAGATTGGATGCTGCCAATAACAGAAAACATCAAGTTTATTAAAAGCAAGACACTATTCAGCAAGAGATAAAACAGAGAGGGAGGGGATGGAGTTGAGAGAGAGAGAAAGAGAGATAAAGAAAGAGAGAGAGATTATTAAGTTTTTGTCCATGGGGATCCATGATATGCCGTCTGAGGTGCTGACTCCGCACCTGAATTTTCTGTTCATTAATAAACAATTGAGCCACAGAACTCAGGATCGCGCTCGGATTGGCTGTCTCAGCCTCCGTGGGGCGGGATGTGGCTTGTGATGTCAGGAAGTGACACCATCCTGTCATATTAAACGAAATGCTCTTTAACGAGTATTGATGATGGACCCAAGCTGAACATATTTTTGCTGATCTGAAAATTACTTCAGTTAAAATCCCCCAAATTCCACCCTCCTCTTTCTGCTTCTGCCATCTGCTTCCACCACGCTGCAGTATAAAATCATAGTTCTATATAAATAAAATCACCTTTTTAGCTATAATATATATATATATATATGGCCACATGGATGAATTCTGCCCAAAAACACTAAAAATACTCTGTGAATGTTTTACTGGAAATCAGACTGTAATATAACATTTTTGTGCAGGATAGTAGTATGGTTTCATTTTTGGATTTTTTAAACAATAGGTGCTGTATAATAGCCTATTAGCCTATTAGTAATTACTATTATTAATGACTAATTAGCTGCTTGTTGTGTCACATTGTACTCTGTGATGTCCAGTGCTGTTCTCCTGAGTCACTCTCACACGCCGCAGCTCTCATGCATGCACACCGCGATCCTCTTTCAGCAACAGACTCTGTCTCCTCACTCTGAGCATTTGCTCTCTTGTTCTGATCGCCTTACTCTCTCAAGAACTCCAATGCCAGCTCTGACTGCCAAATGTCTGCCAAAACACCCGATAATAGTCACACATGCGGCATCACAGCACACTTTCTCAGGGACAAATGCATGGACAAGCAGCGAATAGGCAGAACTCAGAAGAGTAGAAAACCTCAGAGCAGGCCCACAGCCACAGTGAAAACCACAGAGCAGGCCCACAGCTACAGTGAAAACCTCAAAGCAGGCCCACAGCTACAGTGAAAACCTCAGAACAGGCCCACAGCTACAGTGAAAACCTCAGAGCAGGCCCACAGCTACAGTGAAAACCTCAGAGCAGGCCCACAGCTACAGCGAAAAACCTCAGAGCAGGCCCACAGCTACAGCGAAAAAAACCTCAGAGCAAGCCCACAGCTACAGTGAAAACCTCAGAGCAGGCCCACAGCTACAGTAAAAACCTTAGAGCAGGCCCACAACTACAGTAAAAACCTCAGAGCAGGCCCACAGCTACAGTAAAAACCTTAGAGCAGGCCCACAACTACAATAAAAACATCAAAGCAGGCCCACAACTACAGTAAAAACCTCAGAGCAGGCCCACAACTACAGCAACCTTGAGCAAAGAGGGAATCCAATAGCATAAGTGAGTTCTGACATCATTTTAAAAACACACACCTCATGCCCTTTTTAATGCAATTAATACCATTTTTAATAACCCCCAGCTGACCTGTCTTGATGTCTTCTTAGATACTTGTGAGATGTTTCTACACTTTTCTGCTGATAAGATCATTAAATGTTTTATCTCAGCCCATTCTTGACATATGACCCATATATCACTGTCACTGGCTGTGTTTAACCAGTGTGAGCCTCTGTCTCTCCTAAAGGAAATCATTGATTATATGAATTGGTCGGTGTTTCCCACAGACATTGTCCCTCCTTGACTAGACATTGTTGAGTCTATCCAAGCAATTATGAACAGCTGGCTTGTATTGAACCTGGTACTGAGGTACCAGCAAATATTAACTATGCAAATAATGCTTTAAAAAAATAAATCTAGACACCTCTGTCCTTTTTAAGCTTGTGCAATTTCTAAACTCATGTTTATTTCGAAAATCTTGGAGAAACCTGTACTGCAGTTGTAATTCAGGGTATTCTTGAAGTGTTCCAGTCTAGTTTTAAGGCCCTCCACAACACAATTCTGCATGTTTAATGTTTTAATGATCCTTTATTGGTCACTGATTTCAGAAATTCAACCTATTTTATGCTTTTAAACCTCACATCTGCTTTTGACACCATAGACCATAGTGTCCTCATCAATCTATTGTGCCACTGTGGTATTCAGATCCTACTTGTCTGACAGAAGCCTTCCTGACAGCCTTGGTAGTTCTGCATCCCCCTCAGTGCCTCTTCCCTGTAGAGCCCTCCAGGGATATGTTCTCAGACCAGTCCTATTCTTTCTTTATATATTCCTGCTAAGGTTCGCCCTTAGAAAATATGGTATTAAATATGGTAGAAAATAAGGAGATAAAATCCATTGTTAGACTGCCTTGAAGACATAAAAGCCTGGCTTTAATCTTATAAAATTTTAATGAAAATAAAACTGAAGTCTTAGTTCTTGGACCCACCTAGGAGTGCCTGTGATGCCCCTCAGATGAACTTCTGTTCCCTAGAACCTTTTTTGAGACCTGCTGTACAAAATTTAGATGTGATAACGGACAGCGATTTTAAATTGGATAAACAAATAAACTCTGTGATCAAATCTAGCTTTTTTCAACTGAGGCTCTTATCTAAGGTTAAGCTCATTTTATCATTTAATGACTTTGAAAGGGTTATACATGCTTTTATTTCATCCTGCCTTGACTGTAATATCATTTTTGCTGGTATTACACAGGGCCTCCCTTCCACTTTTACAGCTGATGCACATTACTGTAGCTTGTCTTTTTAGAGGAACTCATGGTATTGACCTCACTTCACTGGTTCCTGGTTCGGTTGAAACTGCAGCTTCCATCAACGTCACTCAGGTCCACTGACCGGCTCCTTCTGGTCATCCCAAAAACCAAGACTCCTTCTGGTCATCCCAAAAAACAAGACTCCTTCTGGTCATCCCAAAAACCAAGACTCCTTCTGGTCATCACAAAAACCAAGACTCCTTCTAGTCATCCCAAAAACCAAGACTCCTTCTAGTCATCCCAAAAACCAAGACTCCTTCTAGTCATCCCAAAAACCAAGCCCCCAGACTCTGGAAGCAGCTTTGCATGTTAGAGTGGCCCATGCATTACTTGTTTCTAAATCCCATCTTGCAGCTTGTTTTTTCACTTGGCTTTTAATTCAGTATGAGAGTTGTGCTTCTTTTGTGTTACTGATTTTGTCCCTTTCCCTTTGTCGGTGTTGTTTGTTTTTTGCAATTAGTAAAACTAATTTTTGTGCATTTTTGTTCTTTTTTTCTAGTTGTTGTTTTTTTTTGCTAATTTGATTGTACAGCACTTTGGTTAATTGCTCTTGCTTTTAAATGCGCTTTATAAATATATGAATGAATGAAACGTAACCGATGCTGTACAGGAAGCTCAAAGATGAAGTAACAGGGCGTTTCTGCATGAAGAGGCTTGAGCCTTGGGACACAGAGCTCAGATTCATTAATGGCCTTCATGAAACATAATCCGAAGTAATTAACTGTGAGAAGGCTGAACAGCATTGTTTATCGTAAAAGCATTCAAGTCAATTAATAACTGCACTCAATTACCCCCGTTACATATCCACACGCGGACTGAAATGAACATAGAAAGACAAGGTTAGTAAGACAACGCTTGATACCAGACACCTCCGATCTCCTCCCTGCTTCCTGACGGAGCACGTCTTTCTCCTGCAGTCCCCTCCCTGCAGCCAGCTTCAGCAGCTCGATTAGGTCCAGTCTGAGGAGATCAGATCTGGGCTCTTACATCCACGGGTGACAACAGGACCACTAAAGCTTGCTAAAACTGGCGCTGCTCTCCTGCCCTTTTCTGCACCGTCTGTGAGTCAAAAAGTCAAGAATAATAGCAACCTGACAAAGTCTTTCTCTCTCTCCCTCTCTCTTTCTCTTTTCTTTCTCTTAATCCCTTCTTTCTCTCTCTCTTCTCCCACCCCGCACTCTCTCACTTCTTCCACCTACTCTCTCTCTCTCTCTCTCTCTCTCTCTCTCTCTCTCTCTCTACCTCTCCCATCTTCTCTCCCTCTCTCTCTTTTTCCTCGACTTATCTCCCCACGATCACATACTACGTCCACCCCAGCGCGCCCCTCTAGCCATGACAAAAAGACAGACGGCTGTGAGGCCGAACGGTCGGCTATCAGCTACGCACCCCGCTGCAGCCAGAGGGAGCCTTTCAGCTTCTGCCTGTCTCCTCTTCTGCTGGCCCCCAGCCCTCCTCGCAAGGCTCCTCGTGCTCTGACACCTTTAATGACGTGAATGTGACAGGCGAAGGTAGAGTGGGGGGTTCTCATATGTCTCGTGGGAAGTAGTTAAAATGCAGATCCAGTGTGTGAATTACTCAGGCATGTGCTCTTCTTTCATTTTAGCTCAGTGGCGTGGGAATATAAGGCACTTCAAGTGATGAGCATCGGAGGCAAAATAAACAGCGAAGAAGTTCCTTGAGAAATAAGAAAACACAGAAAGGTATTTTCCAAGTTTTGTCCTACCTTTTTTTATGTTGAAAAGAAATCCGAACGGGATCGTTTACAAACGCAGGCTGAAACCTATTCTCGGCTTATGCAATGTTAACTAAAGACTTCTCAAGCGGGACTCCCATAACAGCCTGGCCCTCCCCCCACCACCCCGAGCGAGCTGCGTCAGCACAGGGAGCTCACCTGCCTGCCATCTCTCATCTCCTCTTCATTAGCATTTGCTGATAAGAAAATACAAGGGGGTGGCTGTGAGCCAGGAGACATTTGCCTCCTGGGGGAGGAGTGGGGGATTTGGAGGATGGAAAGCAGGAAGTCCCCATTGCCGTGGAGCCCACTCCCCGCTCGGCCCACTCCCCGCTCTGCCCCGCCCCTCTGCGATACGCCCCGCCCCCAGGTCACGCTTGTATTCGCACGCAACCACACGCATCGCATTCTACTTATTTATTTGAGATATGGCAAATCTGAAACATCCAAATGGAACATGGAAGCTGCCTCAGCCAAAGGACCAATGTGTACATGGCACTGCGATGCTCTTTTATACGCTTTTAAGTAATCACCGTGTGCTGGGGTCCTGAAACAGACAGGTTTAAGAGGGTAGAGGAGACCTTCGCCCCAGCCACACATAAAAAGGAGAGAGAAAACGAAAGGGAGAGGAGAGAAGGGGGGGGGGGCATGAAGATGTCTAGCTGGGCAGCTTTAATGAGGATCTTTTGTCGAACAAGCAACAAAACAAAATGCTTATGGTCCAGAGGGATGAAAGCTTTAGTAAAGTAGGCAGGAGGAAAGGCTGTAGACAAGAAATATAGAAGCCGAAATGCCCTGGTGACGTTTACAGCCTTCTTACTCCCCTCATGTGCGAAGGGGAAGGATGCACATAAAACTACAAAGGCCAGGGCATGCAACCTTTTGTTCCTGGTTCCAACGATCCTTCAGTAACTACCTTTCCCTTCATCACTGCACCTATACCTCTGTTTGTCTCTCTCTCTCTCTTTCTCTCTCTCTCTCTCTCTCTCTATCTCTCTGTTTGTCTCTCTCTCTCTCTCTCTCTCTCTCTCTCTCTCTCTCTCTCTCTCTCTCTCTCTCTCTCTCTCTCTCTCTCTCTTTTCAAGCTGTCACTGATCAGAACACAGAAGTGACCTTTCATGTAATGCAAAATACCACTGATAACAGCTCAACTCAAAGACGGACTGACCAGTGTTCAAGATCTATCATTCTGACACAGAGGGCAGGTTTATAGAGGATTTTTGTTGGCGCCGCCCTATAACATTGTGCCGCTTCTTTCGTGTTGGTGTGGAAGTGTCAAATGGTCCTTTAACGGCCTGCCACATATCCCAAATGTGTGGGAGTTTTGTACTGCTAAGGTCTTCTGCAAGTGATACACTCAGCTGGCACAACACATTGAGAACATACCAATTCCAAAGAGTGGACGGCGTGTTCAAATCCGCTATACTGTGTCACTTGGGTGACAGATTCACAGAAGTCCGTCAACCAAGTTAGCTTTGGACAACCATATCAAAAAACATCTCATGAAGTTTCCTTTCCCTGCTCCTGCTTTCTCTTTAACAGTGAGCTCAGTGGCAGCCTTCCAGGAGGGCTGACACAACCTCATAGCTCATGTCAATCAAGCTGCACTGAAAAGTATGATAATGTGATTAAAGTGGGCTGGAATAATCTCTATGGAGTGGACCCGGCATTAGTGCAGCGTTGCCCTTTTAAATGAGGGGCTTTTCAGCTGTGCATATAATCAGAGACAAGATCGTACTGATTAAGACATAATCACCTTGCTGCTCCCACATATACACTTCTCTGTCTCTCTCTCTCTCTCTCTCTCTCTCAAAGACACACACATACACACACACACACACACACACACACACATATGCATACATACATATTTGCATACATACATATACATGCATACATACATATACATTATGTCTATTAAAACACACACTGTTCTACAACCATCGACTCTTGGAAATCGAACACTTTGTCCTTTTTTTTATTTGTCACAGCAACTTCACATATGGTCAAGAAGTAAATAAACCTTTCTGAAGGTCACTTTACAATCCTACTAAAGCCTGGCCTCAACAGCAAAATAAACAATCAATACCAGCCATATTCAGTATCACGGTGAGCTCTGATGTTGGCAGACGTGTTAGTGTGTGAAGCGCCTAAAGCGCTTGAGACCTGTATGTCCCCAGAGTAGAACGGACATGCAGTAAGAACAACTCTTCTCTGGCTTTGCCTTGCAGAACTATGTAATCTCAGCCATCTGGAGTGGGTGTGGGAGTCTGTCCCTGAGTCTGATACCCTGGGCATTCAGCTAATCTTCAAAAACACTCTTTTGCCCCCCTCTCTCATCCTCCAAATCTTTTTTTCCATTCACTATCCTCTCTATACCTAGTTCTTCTGTTAACATCCCCTTCACATGCTTGAGATGCCCCTTTGAGACCTTAAAACCCTGTTAATCTGCTTCTCTTCTGTCTCGCCAAGTCTCACAAATCAGTTCCTTGTATCTCCCAGTGTCTTGGACCTCACAAATCATCTGCTCATATCTCCCAGTGTCCCGGACCTCACAAATCAGTAGCTCATATCTCCCAGTGTCTCGGACCTCACAAATCAGTAGCTCATATCTCCCAGTGTCTCAGACCTCACACACAACAATGGCTCAGTGGACCCAGAAACAGGCAGAGAGACAAATGAGAGACAGAGAGAGAGTGAGAGAGACTCTGACTTTTAAGATTGCATTAATGCATCAGGTTCTCATTTTATCCCCAAAGGTCCCGTAAGCACTCCATAGCAACTACGAGTCAACGCACTCAGCATTACAGCACACTGCCCCTGCCAAGAAGAAATTATACGCAACTATTCAGCTTCTTGTCAACAACACACCATAATGCAGAAAGACAGACAGGCTGACAGATTGGTCAAGAGGACAGAGTGAGAGAGGGAACAGACAAAGCGAAAAAAAGATGAAGTTGCCAGCATTAGAAGAAGATCCGCACTTTGACATCATTATGCCTCAGCTGTACATCAAAATCCCACAGAGAAATGCATTTCCCTCGGTCATGGGGTTACATTTCCTAATGCAAAATCCCACTGGTGTCTTAAGTGGCAGAGAGAAGCATCAATCAATCGACAGTAATTCTGCAGCTAGGAAAAGTCTAAAAATCTCTCTGTTTAGAGACGGAAGAAGGAAGAAACATAACGAGGCCCTGAAGTAAAGCTGATTTGCTGTCAGATCTAATGTAAAAGGGTAGAGGAGCTAAATTATTTCATTATTATTATTGATTCATCAGAATAAATGGCTTCTTGGCTAATTTCCAACTATATAGTATGGGGAGCGTTGGACAAAAAATGCAGCACTTTCCAAGAAGCTGCTGTTAATTCACTCCTGCTATATTAATCACTGCTGGAAGCATCAACCAAAGACATACATCCCCTAAATAAAGATTCAAGTTAGATAAACAAACGTAAGAACATTATTCTAAATGGAATAATCCTTAATAAATCCTTAAATAATTCAAAAATATATTTCCAAACATGTTTCAGTGATCACATTTTAAGTCAAACCTTCAGTCTGATCATAAAGCAGTCTATAATTTTAACCTGATCAAACTTATAAAGGTTTGTGTTTGGGGATTCTAGCATAAGTAGGGAAAGATTATTTATATATTATTGTGCACTTTCTATGTAGCTGATGATAATCAGTATCGTATGCATGAAGAATTTGAAAAATGTTAAGCCTTTGTCTAAACTCTTTTTGTTAGTATATACAGTATGTGTTCTCAAATCCATTTGTAAGACACACACATACACAGACAAATCTCTACCAACACTTTGTGCGCCTTAGGGAGACATAACACACACCTTTCGTGTCGTTTTAAAGCACAACATTCACCACAAGGTACATATATTGCATTTAAATTGAAGGAGAGAAGATAGAAAGTGGGACACAGCCTACCTCTACAAGAGAATATAGAGGATCATATCACTACTGAACGAGAGAGAGAGAGAGAGAGAGAGAGAGAGAGGTGAAACACAAAAGCTGCATTCAAGAGAAAAGCTACATTAATCTTTACCTCCATACAGGAGCAAGGCTGCAAGTTTTTTCTTTTTTCTTGGTCTTTCTTTCTCTTTTCTTTCTTTTTTTCCTTGTCTTTCCAGTTTGACAGCTGACAGCTGATCTACAGACTGACCTGCACCGATTTTGAGTCAATACGAGTTATCAGTGGCTGACAAACTTTGAACTTTCGTTCCTTAGCGTGCATGTGTGTGTGTGTGTGTGTGTGTGTGTGTGTGTGTGTATGTGTGTGTGTGTGTATGTGTGTGTGTGTGTGTGTTTGCATGCCCCTCCCTCTCTTCTTCCACTCTCCTGCATGCCTTGGCAGGTTTGCGTCTCACCGAGCGATCAAAGGCTCCTCCTTCACCTTTTCTCTCTTCTCCCTCTCCTTCTTTACATTCCCTCTCTCTCTCTCTCTCTCTCTCTCTCTTTCTCTCTCTCTCTCTTTCTCTCTCATTCCTGACTGCTTTTAAGGCTGTTTCATTGTTGCTGACTTTGCCCGGACAGAAAGAATCCTCCAAACCATTCTGTCATTCTGTAGAAATACACTACGCCCTTCTATAACACCACCCCCCCCCCCCCCTTTTTTTTCTGCAGTGAGTGTAATTCTACCCCCTTGCTTGATGGTTGACATGTATTCATGAGAAAGCAGGGTAAGAGAAAGGCAAGGTGGGAGTTGAAGGCAGGGGGGAGGGGAGTTTACACATGACTACTGCTGCATGACAAAAGACAGGAGTATGCTGGAATTCAGGAAGAGTGCAAAGTCCAACTCCACCATTAACCTGAAAAATGACCCGGAAGCCATCAGCTCTGGGTGTGTGTGTGTGTGTGTGTGTGTGTGTGTGTGTGTGTGTGTGTGTGTGTGTGTGTGAGAGAGAGAGAGAGAGAG
>JAOYMR010000026.1:13435012-13437512 GCA_025802075.1 Tenebrosternarchus preto
TGTGTGAGACAGAGAGAGAGAGAGAGAGAGAGAGAGAGAGAGAGAGAGAGAGAGAGAGAGAGAGAGAGAGAGAGAGAAGAGAGTACACTAATGGTAAAGAGTAGCTCATTTTGCTAATGCAATGCAGTGTAATCAAACATTCGTATCAGGCCTCGAAAGGCTTTGTTTGTCATTCAGATTACTTTAACACTGTCATTAAGCCATTACCCTACTGACGTTAGGTAGCCAGGTAGACTGTGAGAGGGAGGTTCCCAGTACTGCCACAGACCAGAGGTATTCCAAATGACTTTAATCCACCTGGACTCCTGGAATGAATTTTTAAAATTGTTTTATAAATATATGAACGGCATTTAATAAAAATTGACACTAAAACCATTTTCTTGTTACGATCACATCCCAGTTTCTAAGTCTTTGTTCTTTGGACCCTGGACACTTATTGTTCTCTCCCTAAAGGTTAGTGTAGTGGCTAAGGGTTGAGGCAGGGTGTGTGTTTGGTAAAGGCTGGTCCTCAGACACTGAAGAGCACCTCAGGACGGCAGGAGAGGAGAAGAGGGCGGAGGGTGGAGTGGAGGGGAGTTTGGGATTCCCCAAGAGAGGATTGAGTTTCACCAGCACCTGTTTAAGCTCTCCACACACACACACACACACACACACACACACACACAAACTCACTTTCACTCGGGGCAGCTGGTGATCCACAGTTCCATGTCCATAGCTTTAGTTGCCAGGCCCTCCCAGATCTGGTGAATTTGATATTTCAGCCAGAGCAGCCTTAAGTTCTCATAAACATCACACAAACCCAGTGTTAACAAGTAAGGGGTAAAATGTGTGATTTTGAGATCAATGTCTTAGAAACCTCAAAGTGTCATCCAGCTTTGTTATTTTTGAGTCACTAAATGTTCTATACACACAGTACAGGTCCTGAAGATGAACATCATTAAGATCCTGGTTCATAATAAAAGGTGTAGCAGAAGGGCACCACCCGTGCACCAAATTTAGGATCATATTATTTGTGGTACTTTTCCTGACATCACACAGTAAAATCTTTTTTCTCTATCAAGAATGCACCAGCGACCATGCAGACCAGTCTGAAGTGAAACATCTCCCAATCATGAATCCATTCCCATGTTTATCCATATGTGTGTGTGTGTGTGTCTGTGTCTGTGTGTGTGTGTGAGAGAGAGAGAGAGAGAGAGAGAGAGAGAGAGAGAGAGAAGAGAGAAGAGAGAGAGAGAGGGAGATAGATAGATAGAGAGAGAGACCCTGCAGTCAGCTTAGGAGATTCAGGAGCCTAATACACATTGCAGCATCACAGAGCAGGTTCCCAAGTCAAGAAGGTTAGGGTTAGGATCTCCAGCACAATGGAAATGCCTCATAAGATCAGTTTGGATTTATAAATGCCTTCTGGGTATAGAGCACATGTCCTTATGGGTGAGAATTATTAGGGATGCAATCACACACACACACACACTCACACACACACACACACACACACAAATTCTCTCACACACACAGTCAATTGCCACTGTATGAAAAGTGCTATAATAATACCCTTTCATTGTCATGCCTACACAATTGTCAATAGCAAGTAACATTATTTGGAAGCTAGCTGGGCTATATAGTGACCTGTCTTTAGTCAATGTCATTTTTCTCATATGTAACCCCCCCCGGATATAGTGTCCAAAAATTAGCATAATCTGAGGACTGTAATAATAACAGCTTTTCAAGAATAGCAAAACTATAGCTATTATAAATGTTAGAACTTAAGGATTTACTTTGGTACTTAAAATAATTTTCTTAATTTTGATTTACAGGTTCTTTGCACAATAAATGAAGGAGAGTTTTAAAACATCTGCATGGGCCAAGAAATTGTAAAAGACACACTTGAAATCACATTTAAATTGTTACTTTATTTGCAGTAAAACATAAAAAATGAATATAAAATTAGAGCTTATTTTGTGTTGGTTGGTAATGATTCCATATATTATACAGACTTTAAACATTTATGATTATGCAGCGAAATAAAATGTTGAATGACAAAGCATACTTGATATACTTTCATTACACATATTTATATATTGTTACGAGTGTACGTTTTGGTGTGCTATGAGGAAAACTAATCCGTATGAGCAATGGAGTGTAAAATAACTAAGTGTGCTTACACTAACATGGAAAGTAAAGTAACTAAGTGTGCTTACACTAACATGGAATGTAAAGTAACTAAGTGTGCTTACATTAACATGCCCCCTTGTTGGAACTGTTTTGACTCGCCACTGCTGTCGCCCTCTCACAAGTGCAGGAATAAAGGCGGGAAACGTCAGGTGTGAGGCAGGCGTTCATCACAATGCCCTGTCAGCCCCACTATCTCCAGCTCCAGATAGCTTTTCTAAATGGACAAGCATGCATCCACTGTATCTCTCCCCACCAGTCTCCATCTGATAGCCGCCTGACATCGGCATCTTCAGACATGACTGAAATAGCTCCGACTCACTTATCAGAC
>JAOYMR010000026.1:13440012-13446983 GCA_025802075.1 Tenebrosternarchus preto
GGCTCGGGACTGAAGAGCTATTATCTTTTTTCCAGAGTTCTCCACCACCATCTAAGTGGCTGAGGGAGAAAGCATTTCCTGAGGCTGAGCAATTGGAGTGGAAGTGTGCAGGGCTGAAGTTCGAGGGCATTCACAATCTTCCCGTACTGCCGCTAGAAGCATAGCGCGTGTCTGCTCCGCGCTCCCCTTCGACAGTGAGCGTCTCTCCTGTGACTCCTGTAAACAAGGCGCTGCCACCTCGTCCTCGCTGCAAGTCTGGGCTCCCTGGGGGGTGGTGGTGGTGGTGGTGGGGGCACCCAGCACTCTGTCCGTGTTGCCCGTCTGTCAGGCGTATCTCCGGGCACTGAAGCTGGAGTTTCGCGAGGGAGCGCATGAGGGAGGAGATAATGCCTGGTGTGGTGTGACTCCACAGCCTCACGAGTTAATGTTAACACACACGCACACACACACACACGCACACACACACACACACACACACACACACACACTGTAAGAATGTTTATGCTGTGCACACACACTAATCTCTGTGGAAGAGGCAGAAAGGCGAGCAAACCCCAGGCAGCAGAGGAGGAGGCGGGGTCAGGCGAGAAAGGGCAGGCTGGAACAGCACCTCCCGCTTCCGGAGCGGCGCGCACACGCCCTCGTAGCTCTGACCTGCCTCACCCCCAGTGCCTCCCGTGTAGAGAGCTCACATCGCTCCATCCAAATCACTTCCCCTTTATCTCCTTTTGTCTCCTTTTGTCTCCTCTCAGCCTCCGTGGAGCCAAAGGTCAAGGCAAGGGTCAGAACCCCACAGTGGCTAATACAACTCTGCGTAATTAAAATGAACAGAAACGTACCCAAAACTGCACTGCAGCGTAGAAATAGCATTGCATGAAGTGAAAAACACTCACACCTCACACTTCCCGCACTCGCAGCTTAGAGAGAGCACTCGGACATGTAGCTTATGTGTGCAGACATTTTGTTTTACCCTTTTTAAAATCAGACACAAAACAATGCCCAGGCACTGCTGGTATGCAAACTTGTATGCGTCAGAGGTGCACAGACCCATCCATCAGCATGCACATGCTGCAGGTAACGGATGAGACAGTATTCAACATTTGATGGATAGTCCACAATATCTGAAAACCAAGTATACTCCTCTGTACCAGCTGCTGGAAAGGACACGATGTGCATCTCCTGCTGAAAGCGAATATACCACACAGACCCCGATCAGACCCTGATAAAAGCCTCCACACGAAGAGGCACAGTAAGAGGTAGAATGTGGTCTCTGAAGGACTTAATGGGGCACCCAGTGCCATTACCATGGACAAAAGGAAAACAATGTGTGATGATCAATATTTCATGAGTGCAGCTAATGCATCCTTTTATAGGATCTGGATACAAGTGATGAGCCTTTGTTTGTTTACTGGTGGATGGGTAAACATACAGTACAGCTGAGGTTTAAGAAAACTCAAAGAGAGGGAAGGAGGCGGGGACTCCAAAAGCTTCATAAATAAATTTATTTTGGTTTCTTATTTTTGTTCTCTCTGTTATTATAGAGATGAATAATACCAGATGGTGTCTTCCATGATCAATTCTGTTTATCTACATGTTGTTTCCGTTCATTTCTTTCCACCCCCCACCCTTCAAAACAAAAGTGGTCTGTTCCTCCTGCATGCAACTCTATTGTGTCATATTAACTCTATTGTGTCATTTTTACATTGTTGACCAGAGACCAGTTAGCAGTTCATACCTGGTCAACATGAAACCAAAACCAGCATTCCAGAAACAAAAGGAGTGGAGAGATAGCAACCAACAGCTTAGCAGCTAACTTGTAAAAAGTACAATGTTAGTTCCTAAAGCATTCATAATCACTGGGGGAGAAAAAACAGGCATCTCTGTCTCTTCTCATGTTTAGGCCTTAAGTGCATACCAACCAACCTAATGTATTCCTCATATACAGGAATATAACAATATACATGCTTGTATTTTATTCTGCCTCAGGAGATGGGGGAGGAGCTCTGCTGTACAGTATTTTTTTTTTTTTACACCGCCACATCTGCAAATCCCTGTTATTTCATGGTCCCTTGGCGATCTTAAATCACAAACAAAAACAGAGTCATCCTTAATAACTTACCAAAACTTCTTTGTCTCTGAAGCAAAAGTTTGAGAATAAAGAAACTCCAGTCAGCTCCTCCAGACCTAGAAGAGAGGAGAAAGAAATGTTGCACAAGAACATTTCCACCTGTTTGTAACATCTGCTGAGATACGCCCCAGCAAGTTTGCTGTTTACTGAAGCTCTGTGGGAATAATATCCAAACTGAAGCCCACAGTATCTTCCAGTCCTCCGCAACGTCTGTGAGCACTGGAAATAAATGACTGTGTGTTTATTTTTTCCCGAGCTGTTTGCTTTCATTGTGTTTCTTGCGTAGAGTTCAAATATTGGCACATGTGCAGGATTTTAGCACGTTCTTCCTTAATGTAGACCAGCTAACAAAACAAAACAAAAATCATGAAATGAAACCTGGAGACAACAGCTCGGTGATTAAGGCCTAAAATAGCTTAAAAATAAAACAGCCCACATAAAAGAGCTCACATATGCTTACTGAAACCGGTGGACAAACGACAGAACATTTGGCCCTCTTTGGTGTTTTTTGTACACATTTGGTGAGCGAGCACACAACAATCACACACAAAGCCAATACCACACACATTCACTCCAGCTACCGGCCAGGTGCAACATGGCTGAAGCACAGGACAGTGTAGTTTTCAGGAATTCAGATTGAAGCCACTGAGAAATAGTGTGAGGATGGAGCCTTTACACTTGAAAATGTGATAACAGCTTCACAGGGTGTAAAAATACCATACTAGAGTAGGGAACAGTAGAGGGTCAATATTAGAATTAGTGCCCCTCACACACACTTTCTTTCTCTCTCTCTCTCTCTCTCTCTCTCTCTCTCTCTCTCTGACTAGAGTCAGGCTGCCAGTGAGAGGCTGAGTGGTTAAATGTCCAGTGTGCCTGTGCTCACGATTGCCCGCTACCCTTGTGACACTGCCTTTCCCTGGGGCTTTGTGCTAAACATAACCAGCCAACCAGGGCGAGCACTCTCATTTTTTAAGGAACAATCTTACCATACAAATCCAAGTGACTGAATCCTCTAGGTGGCTTCTCCTTTCTCTTACGAGCCAGTGTGTGTGGTTTGTTCAACTAATGTGGTTCCGAGTACCAAGCAGGATGACTAATCGATTGTAAAACCACCAGATTTCAGCAGAGATCCATGCGACTCCACCTACCCTCCACCCCCCCAACTTCGCTCCACAACACAGCACCCGCCATCACGTCTGTTTCTGTCCACCCACTAGCCACCAGGCTGTGATCATTATGTAAAAAAAAAAAAACTTCAACCTCCTTTCCAAAAAACTTTTGGATTAAATTCGAAAGTATCTTACCGCAGTGCAGCTCAGCACAGCCTGGAGAAGGAGGAGAGAGCTGATCTCCCAGCAGGTACACCCACAGCCGGGGGAAGGGAGGTGGCCGACCCCTGTGGAGATGACCTGGGAGGTGCTTTGTCACTTCAGGCTGGGGGGTCCACAGGGGGGCTGTGTTATTCTATCGCCTCCTTTGTTCTTAATTGCTCTGCGAACCCCCCCCGGTTTGAACCGCAAACAGCTCAATCGGGTGTGATTACAGCATCAGACTGAAGGAATGGCATTAGAAACCCAGGTGGAACCGGGCATCTATTGATAGAGAGAGAGGGCTGCCTTGTCTGCTACCCTAAAGGTGGTACGAGAAACGAGAGACAGGGGGAGGACAGCTGGTATATATGTGTTAAAGAGTGAGAGAGCACAAGAAATAGAGAGAGAGAGAGAGAGAGAGAGAGAGAGAAAGCACAAGAGAGATGAATGCCCAGAGCGTTTTGATTCCATTTGTCCTATATTGAGTGAATATACTTCACAAATGAGTAATCTAGACCACAGCCATTGAGCCCTAGCGTATAGTCTATGATCTCCAGTCTAATAATCAGTCGTGCAGCATACTGATCAATCAATAACTCAATGAAACACTGAAGACGTCAGTGGCGCGCCACGGCCGATCAACTTGATCAATCCACCAACCCCCAGACAATTAGCCATTTGCCATGCCAAATTGCTCCCAGAAGGCAATGATGTTGAAATCGCTGGGGTTTAAAAATAACCGTGTGGGTATATAGGTTTGTTCATGCATGTGTGTGTGTGTGTGCGTATGTGTGTGTGTGTGTGTGTGTGTGTGTGTGTGCGTGTGTGTATGTGTGTGTGTGTGCGTGTGTGTGTGTGTGTGTGTGTGTGCATGCTGCTGCACTGCACCCAGTTATGCTGTAGCACAGAGTCAATCTAAGACCTCACACAATAGAATGCATTAAGAAGGCAGAGGTCAGGTAAACAGGGTTCGTAATCAGACAGACAGAGCAGCTCCTGCTGTCCCTACAACCCTCTGATTCTTTTTACAGTCTCCACCCATACCAGGGCAGAGAATATCTGATATGTGTCTGTGTGGGTGTGTGCATGTGAGTTTGTGTGTATGTGTCTGTGTGGGTGTGTGCATGTGAGTTTGTGTGTGTGTGTGTGTGTGTGTATGTGTGTGTGTATGTGTGTGTGTGTGTGTGTGTGTGTGTGTGTGTGTGTGTGTGTGCCAGCAAATTACAACTGCAGAGGAAACACGCCTTGCATTTCCCTGCGAGACCCTGATATTTGCAGCTGCTCTGGGAGGGCATTGCTAAAAAAAAAAAAACCCCAAAAAACAACAACAACAAAACCATGTGATGCACTGAGTTAAGCTAAACAACAAACTACTGCATTTCTATGGCCTCAGACTTACAGCTCAACAATGGCGTCATTAGATAACAGGCTGTTCTCCTTTCAGGAGCGACCCCCGGGTTAATGAACATAACTGCATCTATTAATGCTTCATTAGGTCTTCACATCTTCCCACAGCACCAGTTCTACTGGCACCGGCGCTCGGCGCAGAGCTCCTCCCCGCACAAACGACCTGCGGCGGTTCCGGAATAACCCCCAAGGAAACACTCAGCAGTACCGTATGGAGCAGGTGGAGAGGACCATCCTCCATGACCGGGAGTCCGGTGGGAGGTGGAGTTAGAGACCTTAAACCTAACTAAACATGAACACTGGTCCCTAAGCAACACAAACATGTCTATATGAGGGTAAAATGCAAGAGATGTAACCATGCAAGGGCTATAGATCAGGGGAACTAGCAATATAACTGCAAACCAAGACCCTGTGATCAGTACGTTCAGCACTTCACACTCCATGCAATGCACTTTCTTCTGGTTACTTATTTCAGTACACCTGAGCCAACTCATGAATGGTTTGATATTTGACATTGAATTAGGTGTGTTAGCACAGGAAAGTATGAAATGGACAGAATGCCTTGGAGGAAAATACAGCAGAAAAAAAGTTTATATTAACCTTTATATGTGTGTGTGTGTGTGTGTGTGTTTGTCTGTCTGTCTGTCTATTTTAGGCTTTAACCAAGTGTTTTACTCAAAAAGGTAGAAATCACACACTCAGCAAACCACAATTTCCATTTGTGTCAATACACAACAAGATCCGTTTGAGTTCAATAGAGCTTAATTACAGTTTTTCTTTCTGTTCTCTCCAGCCTGACTCTGCTTAACTCTGTCCTGAATAGAACGACTAGAATGACTAATGCAACTAAATGGAGAGGTTTTTTTTTAATTGTCTAGCTGCTTGAGTTACCAGGAACAAAACAATGAACGTCTCAGTTTACCAGCTTTATAACACCAGCACTGGAACCAACAACAACATCATCATCAACAACAACAACATCTTTTAACTTGCTAAAAGAAGTTAATATTTTGGGTCTTATTACCCTTTTCTTTCTCCTTCACCCTCATCACACTCTCTGCCTTTCCCTCTGCCTCCCTCTCCTATCACCACCTCCTTCAGCCTCTCCTTCACTTCTCTCCCCAAATGCAATTTGACCATCTCCCAGTCGCTAAATTAGATCAGCACCCAATAGCCATTAGCTTCTTCATTTAAAGAGATCTATGCAGTCATAAGGGCTGTTTAGAGTTAATTATGCTGCCAGTGTGCGTGTAGCCCATGGCCACAGGCCACTCTGATGGGGAGATTATTGAGTTTTATCGCATCTGTAATGGAGCACCCTCCCTACCTTCTGCCCCCCCATTTAGTCCATAGGCAGAGCTGTAAACAGCCAAAGAGGCAGGGCTGTAACACGAAGCCCCACCCCCCCTACCCCCACAGCGAAGAAAAGATGATGTGAGGGACGTGTCTTTGACACGTGACGGTTACAGAGATCCAAAAGGCAGCGACTCCCTCGTAACACCGTGTTACGAGCAAGTAGCGCCGTTACACCAGGGATCAAAACGCCTGTCAGTGCCGCCTGTTTGGGGATTGGGTAACGGTACCTTGTCAGATACAAGACTGACTTCTGTTTACATGCCTTCAAGAAGGTCACCACCATGGCAGCCGAGCTGAATGTATGAAACAGGCAAGATCGGCACTTTGCTGATTACTTTCCTGATTACTAAATTAAGGTCAGATTTCTTATGGCTGATCCCCAAGAATACATTTAAAATGGATCATAAAACAAACAAAAAATGTGATAAAGAATCTTTAAGATCACTACAGGGAGCAAGACCCTCAGGAATGTTTCAGACAAAATATACAAGACAGTCAAACATGACAGAGAAACACACACACACACACACACACACACACACACACACACACAGGGTACAGCATCAAAATTTTCCTAATGTTTTCCTTTCATTATCAGAACATGTTAAATGTGTAAATGTGCTAAATACATGCCCACACATGCACATGCTTTCACAGGCAACTGAAGGAAATTCACCAGTTGAGATTAACAGACAGAGTGCACAGACACAGATAATCTACTCAGATTAACAGACAGAGTGGACTGACACAGAGAATCTACTCAGATTAAC
>JAOYMR010000026.1:13447083-13467480 GCA_025802075.1 Tenebrosternarchus preto
AGACAGAGTGGACAGACACAGAGAATCTACTCAGATTAACAGACAGAGTGGACAGACACAGAGAATCTACTCAGATTAACAGACAGAGTGGACAGACACAGAGAATCTACTCAGATTGCTGCTCTGCCCAGAACCCACTACTCCCCAGCAGTTGGCCAAAATGGATACTGAATAATTTAGAGCGGTGGATTAATCGTGACACACACGTATAGGACATGCCTACACACACAAACACACACACACACACACACACACACGGACTCCGAATGCATTCACACACACTTTCATTTCTCTTTCACCTCACTCTGCATTTTCACTGCTAACATCAGTCTTCAGAAAGTGAACCATGAGTGTGTGTGTGTGTGTGTGTGTGCGCACCTACCCATGCCTGACGCAGTTTTACCAGCTTCTCACCAGCTGCTACACATGTACACACACGTTTAATACACGCACACACACACACACACACACACATATGCATACACGCATAAACCCACATATACACGCTCGGATCCTGTTCTTCTGTTCCACAGCCTCAGAGTTGGAACGGGAGCGAGGATTCTATTTAAAAGTCTCATCTACTCCCACAGTCACAGTGAACGCCATGCAACTTGTGCTGTGTGTGTGGGTGGAGGGGGGGGGGGGCACTTAGCCCAGACACGACTGCCTCCACCACTCTGACACAGCTAGATCATTATGCCTTCAAGCGAAAATTACATAACACATTTCTGCAGTTAAAAATGTGCGTCTCCCTTAAAACAAGGACAAATAAAGAAATTGGTTTCATGCCATTAACAACAGCTTTAAAAGCTCTGAAAGTGAAAGATCACCTAAAGCCTAAAAAAAAAAAAAAAAAAAAAAGAGTCCATTTTGAAATAAGCTTCGAATGAATATGCCGCTAGCTAATGTTTTTTTAAAACTTAGTTTTGGGATTCAAGTAAGAATCTCAGTGAGTCACTCAAAGTGTAGTTGTCACGCTCTGTGTTGGTACGTCTTTCTCCTGGCCAGGACCATTAAAACAAACTTCCTTACGCAAGCGAACAGACACCAGCAGCGTCGGTCATCACGCGAGGGAACGGCGGCTCCCGCTGCCCCCGCTGAATATTTAACGTCGGCCGCCCCCACCGGCTGCCAGCACCCACTCTCTCAGCCTGTCAGGCTGGCCCCTAGTCAGCACTAAATGTCACCGCTTCAAGGATCCGGGCCGCGCCACGATTTGTCATCCGGGATGCCCCCCCCCCCCCGCCCCCCCAGCCCCCATCCCCGCCACTCGCACAGAAACGAGTGGCAGCAGAGAGACATCTGAGTTCGAGGCGTGAAGGGGGACAGTGTGCATTGCAGATCCTGGGGAGCAGAGGAGCTGTTCCCAAACCACCAGGCAGCCAGACACCTGACGCAGGAGACGGATGCTGCATGGAAACGTACTGCAAAGAAAAGCTGTTGAACGACAGTTCCAGGTTTCTTGAATGATTAATATCCAGATAAGTGGCATTAAAAGGAATGTAAATAAATAAATAAATAAATAATAACTAACCAAAACCAACTAATCCTGAGCCTAAAAGATCTAGGGATTATCTTAAGGTGTTTTCACACCTATAGGTCCTTTGCTCTGGTCCAAATCAGTTAACAGGTTTGTAAACTTGGAGAATTTCCCCCTCAGTTTGGTTTGTGTTCACACAGGGAAAAATCTTAAGTGCATCAAAGTTGGGGGCGAGAGTAGGAAAGTAAATACAGGGAAAAAATCCTGTGTTTTGTACCACTACATATTGTATTCTACTTTTCTGGTTAGCTGTCAAAGTTTAGTCAGTACTCTGTTTACAAGCTCTGCTCCATCCAATAATAGAAAGCCCACATTTGCACTGACTACGGGATGCGTTTAGCTCAAACCTGCGGTGTACACCAGATAGTTGGATCAAATCAAGGTAAAACCAGGCTCCCACCTCAAACAAACTACTCCAGATTTTGTTTGGGACTGGACCAAGACCAGTTGTTTTGTGTAGTTACTGGATTCACTCCTGCCCAAAAGAATTGCACCAAGGGTGAAAACAAACCAGGGTCCGATTTAACCGGACTCGTAATTGCAGGTGTGAAAACATCCTTAAACTAATCCATTTTCTTTCGACACTCAAACTAAAACCTGTTTCTTAGAAAGCTCCGCCCACCCCTGGCCCTCTCCTCACCTCCTGGGCCTCTTCATTTTCTCCATTCTCATTCATCTCCCTCTGAGCAGGGGGGGGGGGAATGGATGAATGTAGCTCGATATAGCCTCATAGCCTCCGTGAGTAATGAATCATTTTCACCGATGCTACATGTGGGCATGTGAGTTGCGGTTCCTTTCGAAAAACTACTGCAAGGAGATGACGAGAACATCCTTCTTACATAAATACAAGCTGATGCACCTAGCTAAACCAGCTAAAAGGGCTTGATAGCAATATGTCAGAAAAATAATAAAATTAGTCACACACATTAACACACACATTCACACACACATATATACAAGACACATTTTTAAGACAAAGAATGATACAAAGAATGAAAAGTGCCTATAAAGAATCTATCCATAGATGGGCTGATGGAACACATTCTGTAGTGCCTCCTACATGAAGACACACAACCCGGCCATATACAGGTCAACAATGGGCTTCTGTGCACATACACCGCCGAGCTCCAGTGAGTCGACTAAGGGGGCGGAGACTACGAACCTGAGGAGCAGCTGAAGCTTCACTTTGCACATGAAATGTCCGAATACAATAATGAAATGCGGTCTGTGCAAATTGATTTTAACTTGATTTCGACCGAATCCGGAGGAGTTTTTTGGTTTTGACCGGTTCACAGTATGTACTTTTAAATGTTTTGTTCCCAGAGGTCAGTTTTCAGAATCCTTTGACCTTTCTCGTCTTCATCTGCATCACACACTCACATATCTGCACCACACACTCACATATTTGCCTCTGGGCTCTGGTAGGAGCTCATGTTTCTCCAGGTCTTCATGCTCCGCTGGTGTTCAATGTTACAGCAGGCTGCTGTTCTGAAAATGATGTGTGTCCCCCCCCCACCACAATTTTAACTCAATGACTTTGACCTCAACAAATGTTACACCCCCTCCCCCCCCAACCATCCCTTCAGGCCCAACTTAACCTCCCCACCCCACCACAGCGCATCAGGGGTGACACCTCCCTCCACAGGCAGAGCGTGATCATGAAAGAGGAGCACGAGGGGAGAGGCAGGGCGCCTCCCGTCGTCCCTCTCCCCGGGCGAGCCAGGCCGAACGGTGGGACGATTAGAGCGATCCTAATCAGCCGCCGCAGGAGGTTATTGACAGCGGACGAGAAACGAGCATCACGCTCATTCATCATCGGCTTCGGAGCTCGATAGCCCCAGTTTGCCACTCCGCAGGAAGGCAAACAACAGCCTGTTACCGACAGAAAATAAAAATAAAAAATAAACACTCAATAACGCGTTCAGGCCAGAACACTGGTGTTTCATTCTTTTAAATGCAAATTAAAAAGTGTGACAAGAGCACTTGGCAAAGTGTTCAGCGCCGTCGCATCAATGTTTGATGAACGTGAGGACAAACACGTCCTAACGGCGTGGTTTTTCCGTCGAAGCACGATGTTACTTTTTCGTACAGCGAGGGAACAAAGGCAGTTAGTGGCTAAATATTTAATGGGAAGATTTATATCAATTTTTAATAGTGAGCAGTGTTTCTCCCCCTTTCCCCCCTGTCTGGCCTGGGTCCCGGGCTGAGTTGTTTGGCGTGCAAACATCAGGGGTACAACCGTCTAATGAAATAATAGAGCGTGCTACAGTGCTTGAAAAGCTTTTTCGCACTGTCTTATAAATCTGAGCGAGCTCTCAGTGACAACGCCGTAAAATATCTACTGCCGTTACTGCCTGATTGACGTGTGTTTGCTGTTTGTTTTTCCTCAGCCATTCTGGATTCTGTCTTCTGGAAGATACGGCCAAGCTAGTAATTTCTAAATTAGAACTTAAACCTTGTAAGAGATATTTCTTGTTTGTTTATTATAGAAGATATGATGACATACTAACAGTAAAATAAAAGACAACAGTCATATTTTAAGGATTTGTTTCTGTAAACTCTGCTGGTAAAACTGCGTCAGGCATGGGTAGGCCACTTGAACTGGTGTTGTCCTGCATACACTGTTTGCGCTACATACACCTATGTAATGTTATACAGTATTTCTGCATAATTGCATAGCCATATCTGACCATCCTCCCATGAGCCCTGACCCACTCGTTATTTCAGAAAGCCAGGGTGATGATCTGTGCGTGTGTGTGTGTATGTGTGTGTGTGTGTGTGTGTGTGTGTATGTGTGTTTGTGTGTGTGTGTTTGTGTGTGTGTGTGTGTGTTTGTATGTGTGCGTGTGTGTGTGTGTGTATGTGTGTGTGTGTGTGTTTGTGTGTATGTTTGTGTGTGTGTGTGTGTGTGTATGTATGTGTGTGTGTGTGTGTGTGTGTGTGTGTGTATGTGTGTGGGCAGGGCTGCACTCAGCGGACCTCGATGCTTGTCTCCAATCGCTGTTTGCACACAGCTCCTCGCACGCTGGAGCCCACATTGACCACTCTGATGCCTCACAAACACAGACTGAGGAACAGCCAAACACTTTAAAACAGGTTTTCAAAACACCTAGAGAAGCTTAAAGCTCTGTGCTGACCTCTGCGTAGGCTGGAAGCAGCTTTGTGAAGCCCAACGTTGAGTAATTCATCTCTGCACAAAGGAGGAGCCTCGTTGCTGCACCATGGGCCCCTGTGGCCGGTTTTCCATTAGGGTGAAAGACCGTGGCTGTGCCTGGCTACCTGCTAGTCTATTTATGCACAATTGTGTGAGACCATTCAGTGCAATCACACAACACATTTCGTCTAGCATAGATTCAGATGTAATCTGTATGCGTTGTGTATGTGTGTGTGTGTGTGTATGTGTGTGTGAGAGGCATTTCACCCATGAGCCAAATCTTGGCAATCAAGTCTTTGTGCGCTAGAGCATATGTATGACATTTCTACTAAGAGAAGGAGAACTGATACATAATGAACAGGGAAGGCTGCTTGAATTTGACAGTAAAATAGAAAAGGGGAATTGAATTAAACATGTCCCATTATCTGATAGTCATAATATAAGTGTAGGTCTCAAGACTGTATTGGTCAATTACCATTAGAAGGTAAAACTATGGTTGTGGAAAGATAGTGGTGGGTGTGTATGTGTGTGGCCTTTTCAAAATACTTAATGAACAACATTGTGCTAGACAAATGATAGACTCTCTGCCATATTCTCTCTGTCTAGGGAAAGCCATCTGTCATTTTGTGTGTGTCAGAGGAAAAAGTTAGCAGGTGTCCGCTCACCCAAAGCTAAACAGTATGTACATGTGTGATTGTGCGTGTGTGTGTGTGTGTGTGTGTGTGTGTGTGTGTGTGTGTATGTGTGTGTGTGTGCGCAGTAGGTGACACATAACTGCTTTGAACCAAACAGAGCACCTTATGACTTCAATAGGATGAACTACTAAAACTGAATTATCACCAGTCTCTTCTATGAGTTCCTTTCACAGAGGCTGCCTGTCTCTGACCAAATAACAGAAGATCATCAGAGAAAGGAATTCAGCAAGAACATCTCCCACATTTACTCCTACTCCTGTATCACTCCAACTTCCTGAGAAATGGAGCTCCAGAACAAAGGGACGGGCATGTGGATCGGTGCCAGGGAACGTGATGTTTAGTGAGAGGCAGAGAGAGCGAGAGAAAGAGATAGTGATGAAGAGAGAGAGAGAGATGGAGAGAGAGAGAGAGAGAGAGAGAGAGAGGTGATGTTGGTGAAAGACAAAAAAGATTCAGACAAAGACCAAGAAACTCAATCCTCCACAGGCTCTTCTTCATTAGCAGAGAAGAGAGAAACACACCCACTTCACAGTCTCTCCTCCTTGAACATACACACACAGACACACACACACACACACACACACACACACACTTCTCTCCGAGAACACAGACATGGCAAATACACCACACACACCGTCTGTGTCAGGGTGCGTATGAGGTGAAGAACAAATCTCAGTAGAAAGGGAGATGTGTCAGACCCGCTAAATGCCAAGTTACACAAGTGTTAGAAAAGAGAAAAACAAAGGAAGAGAAAGAGTGAGAAGGACAGAAATAAAGACAGAGAAATGACAAGAGAAAGAATGGAGGGGAGAGAAAGAGAGAGAGGGGGAGAGATCGAGAAAGAGAGACAGAGTTACTTCTAAGGTGTTCGCAGAGTAACAGCTGCTGTTGGCTCACACTGGGAGATCAGCATTTTGTGCTCCACTGGAGAAGAATGTGGTTTAATTAGCAGTAACCTTTCCCGTATCCAGAGGCCAGTCCATCACATAGCTCTTTACACACACACACACACACACAAACAAACAATCACCAAACTGTAGAGCTCACTCCCTCAGCAAGTTCTGATTAAAAATCCCTGTAGCTTAAAAAAACTGCACCTTACCTCCTGGAATATGGTTTTCTGTTACAACTCAGCTAAGACAAGAAGTGAAAATATAACCAACATGCAGAACGTGACAGCTGGGGGAAAGTTGAGGCATATCTCTCTTACCTTGTTTCCCCGTAAAACTCTCAACCTTTAAGTCAAAGTGAGAATGCAAAGGAAAGACCCCAAAAATCCAAAGTAGGAGAGAAGAAGCTCTTAAATCCAATGTGCAAAAACGTAGTTACATCCACGTGGGTGCTTTTCCAGATGTTAACATCTGAAGTCCTACAGGATGATGGTGGAGAGCTGGAGAGAGAGACAGGTCCAAGGCTCTTCTTCCCTGAATCACACACACACACTCACACATGCACACACACATCCACACACACACACACACACACACACAGCTCTGTCTCTTTGGGCTACAGCGACAGCACACAGCCGTGCTCTCGCGCAGTGCGAAGGAGTAACCTCATAAAGAGAGATGAGGTGCGTCCCGGACAGGATTAAGCTGAGTGGAGGAGTCTGTCCGTCTGGGGAATCAACAGCGTGGCCCCTACCATGTGCAGCAGAGACAGAGGAGCCAATGCACACACTCTCTCGAGCACACACTCTCTCGTGCACACACTCTCTCGTGCACACACTCTCTCGTGCACACACGCTTGTGTCTGAAGCTGGGAACCGCTCCGAAGCCTCTTCTCCCCTTCTCTCGTTGCTCTTCTCTCTCCCGCTCAAAGCTACTCGTTCACTGTTTCTCTCTCTCTTTCTCTCTCTCACTCTCCACTGTGTTCTGATCTGCTACTGAAAAGCTCAGCCAAACCTCGGCCCCTCCCCCACCTCTACTAATCCAACCCCCTCTTTGCCGGCCCCTCTCGACACAGCCAATCGGAGAAAGGCTTCTTCCTCCAGACCTCCCCCTGCCTCCCCCCCACCTCTCTTTTTCTGCGCTACTGAAGCAAGTGCGGCTACAGGTTGCCAATGTATCGGTCACACTGTTATGGCACAGGAAAACACAGAGTCACGCTTGGGCTGCCCAGGAAGAAGCACAGGGTAACTCCACCGACCACTGTGCTTCCCTTCGCCAAAATCGTTGTGTCCTCATGCAAAGCTCAATTTTATGCTGTATTTTTGTGATGAAGACAAATTTCCCTAAAATACACACAGGTGCAGTGTTGTTGTTCCAGGCTTTTTTTTTTTTTTTTTTGCATTTTGAAATGCAAATTCTCTCATTAGCATAACTAAGGTTAAACAATAAAAAAAGAAAAAAACTCCCTTAATCATGATGAATGTATAGCTTAGACAGCAGAAGGTGAGAAAACACTCACAGCCCTTATGGACCTGTCATTACAGAGTGCAGGAAGGTGGCTGTGTGTGTGTGTGTGTGTGTGTGTGTGTGTGTGTGTGTAAGAGAGGGACGTGTGAGGAAGCGAGTGGGTTCTTTTTTATGTCCAGAGAGATTCTGAAGTCCTCCCCTCTCGGTCTGTTGGGACAGAGCTAATGAATGCTCTCCTGTGACTCTGCGCCCTGTCAAGTCTCCTTCTTCGTCTCCCTCTCTTTCCTTCTATGCTCTCCTCTTTCCTCTCTCATCCTCCCTCCACCCTTCTCTCCTCTCCTCCTCTCTTCACAGTCGATGATGTATGTGTGTGTGTGTGATTCTGTGAGCAGTCAGAAAGACTTTTTAGCTAGCCAGGCACCACAAACACTGAGCCACAGCAGCCCTGATCAAACATAAAAGCCACAGCCATCCATGACCCCCCTCTTCCCTCATCTTCACAGACAGACACACACACACACACACACACACTCAAACAAACAAAATCACCTAGTTTGTGGACTGTGAAAATGGTCCGTTTGTTGACAGCTGTTTGCCAGGCCACAGGTATTGATTATCTCGAGGGGGGTTGTGTGTGTGTGTGTGTTTATGTGTGGTGGTGGTGGGGGGGGGGGTTACATGGCTGGCTTGCTCTCCAGACTCTCCTCTTCCCTTTCGCCTGCCTTCTGTCTATCTCTCCTCCCACATACCCCCCTCCAGATGAGCCTTGAATGTATATACGTCCCCAGTGGCACCACAAGTCTGGTAACGGCTATCTTTAACATACAAGCCCAAGATCAAAGGCCTGTCATCCGTGGTCCAGACATGCTGTATCAATATCCCACTACCATCGAAGCCAAATAATAGAAGGGCATCATCATGCACATGAATGTATAACAAACAACAGTATAACAAAGAGCCCAACAGTCATGTATAACAACAGTATAACAAAGAGCCCAACAGTCATGTATAACAACAGTATAACAAAGAGCCCAACGGTCATGTATAACAACAGTATAACAAAGAGACCAACAGTCATGTATAACGTCATGTATAACAACAGTATAACAAAGAGCCCAACGGTCATGTATAACGTCATGTATAACAACAGTATAACAAAGAGCCCAACGGTCATGTATAACGTCATGTATAACAACAGTATAACAAAGAGCCCAACAGTCATGTATAACGTCATGTATGACAACAGTATAACAAAGAGCCCAACAGATGCATCATAGAGACACCATTATTTTGGGGTTTATGTCAAAGTTGTTATTAGTTGTGTGTTGTGCGTCGTTCTTAGCCATACTGCTGTGGGGGTGTATACTCCATCATCTACTGATACACAACCCCATCCATATTCATCTCTCTCTCTCTCTCTCTCTCTCTCTCTCTCTCTCTCTCTCTCTGTGCATGGCCTCCATTTAAATTGGAAATATCTCTTTCATGTGCACATAGAACCACCCAGAGGTGTTGTGTATGCACACAATAGCATGAGGACAGAGCTACTGTATGTGGTCTGACAGGGATGCAGAACATGGAAGAAATTGCTTGGGCACAAACAGGAGACGGATGCCTCAACAACAAACAACGGCAAGCGAGAAAAGAGGAGAAAAGTTTGAGCAACCATGTGTAACCTTGCCATCCCTTGAGTAAGACTGTGATTTCAGGGAGACAGAAAGAACAGGGGAGTGAAAACAAGAGAGAGAAAGAAAGAGAGAGAGAGAAAACAGAAAAAAACAGAGAGACAGAGAGAGAAAATCAGAGAGAGAGAAGCACACAGTTGCATAGCTCTGCTTTAACACTAACAGAACCAGAATCTATTAAACTTATGAACTGCAAGAAAACAAAACCAGTGAAGTCAGCTGTCTGTGATTAGAAGCAAAATTCTGAAATTTTGTATTCTTTATCTATTTCTCTCTCTCTCTCTCTCTCTCTCTCTCTCTCTCTCTCTCTCTCTCACTCACTCTGTGTGTCTGTTTGTGTATTTATACCATGCCATTACCACCAGCTGCAGGTTACTAACAACAATGATTAGACCTTCACAGAGATCAAGAGAGATAGAGAGAAAGAGAAGAGAGAAAGAAAGGGAGAGAGAGAGAAAGGGAGAGGAAGAGAGAAAGAGAGCGAGAGAAAGAGAGAGGGAGAAGGGGTGAAAAGACCAGCCCCAAACAACCCTGAGGAGAGGAAGGAAGCTGAATAACCCAGCAACCTCCACTGGATCTTAATGGAGCAGTGGGTGGTGTGGGGCAGGTGTGGTGAGGTGGTGCGGGGCAGGTGTGGTGAGGTGGTGCGGGGCAGGTGCAGGAGCAGAGGGTCGCGAGGGGCACAAACCTCGGGCTGCACGGAGAGGGACGCGCTCTGCCCTGCGAAACACGCTGTTCAGGGATCATAGACCACAGCACTCCAGACACCAGCAGCACAGGGATGCAGCAGAAGGACGTTTAAGGAAATGCTCTTCTTCATCGAATCTTTGACACGTTGCACACGCAGCGTCTCCTAAAAGGAAGTGGCGGCGTGGATCAGCAGACAAAATGTACTGAATCCACGGTTTAAGAGATTTTAAATCTCTGGGATGGCTCTTCAAGTGATAGAACAAGAGTCTGATGCCAGCGTATGGTGCAGTACAGTAAGTTTGAAAAGTGGGTGTAGGTTTCTTGGTGTGGGTGGCCTGGGAGAGGTGGTTTGGAGGCCTGGAATGTCACAGCAGATGGAGGCAGATGGTCATTCATATTCCTGAATCTCATTACCATCTCCCCGAGTTTCATATGATCACAATAAAATCCCCAAACAGATGCAACAGTCCATCAGTGCTCTGCCTATTCAGGCATGTAAGGGCTCTTTACTGACCAAGAAGGGCACTTTATACATGTCACAGCTTCAAACACTTACCCTCTCTATCTCACTCTTTTCCTCACAAAAACACACACATGCACACACACACGCACACACACACACACACACACACACACACACACACACACACACACACACACACACACACACACACACACACACAGACACATACACACACACTTGAAGTATTGCAGGATGAAGGGTGCTATCATCCTAATAAATAAGCAATACTAGGAATGCATTCGGATTGAATATGACAGAGTCCCCCTAACCCTTGGTGGTTTCACATCAAACAAACTCACCATTTAGATGGATGGATGGATGGATGAGAGTCAAAGGCAGCTCTCAGCTCTTAGCTACTCTACCTACAGACATTTTTCTCCTGGAGGCAAATTAAAAAACAACATGCCATATATTTTTAAACTGGCAAACTAGCAAATGTTGCCAGTTCTAATGCTACTCACCAGAGTGCCTACACTGTTATTTTTCCTTTTAAAAAAACCCTTTGTCTCTTATAATGCAGATGGTGTGATATTTGTACTTCAGGCTTCGATACTAATGTGTAGACAGCTGATGCCGCATTCAGAGAGAGGAGCTCCAGTGACCTCCTACTGATCTGCTGGGGGCATTTCAGAAAAAAATGGCAGTAAGGAAACCTTCAGCACAAGGCTCTATTACAGGCAGTTCTGAATAGTGCGCTGGTTGCCAGATCTTGTTAATAATGCCACAGTATATGGGGCATTCTCCTTACATACATTTGATGTGATTTACAACACAACCCTGTCATTTTTCTTGACATGCATCTGTTGCAGAAACTGGGTGACTTTAGAATTGCCTATATAAAGCATTAAAATAAATGCAGTGATTTGCTACTAAGCAGAAGTATATTTGAAGTAACGGCCAGTGGACATGTATGCAAAACACTTTGGCTTCTTCCATCCCTGCTAAAGGAGCCCCCTGTTTATGATTTCCACAGCTTACTGTTGGTTTCCATGGGGCAGATCTGCATAAATAACTTCATACAGAAATAACTTATTTCCTCCTGGCTTGTATGCCTACTGTCTCCGATGGTAATTAAGGCCCTTTTTTAAAATCATTTAGTTCTTGCATGCGTTTGCGGAGCATCTGTTTGCCTTGGGTAGAACCGAGCTGTCGGACGAAAATAGTCTGGGTGTTAAAGCTCGCTGATGGAGGTGGCGCTTGGAGGCTGGAGAGCAGGTGGACAGCACAGAGTGCATCCCTAGAACATGTCACGCCCCCGTGAATGGGTTACTCTTGATCCTGGATCCGGTCCAAAAGGGTTCTGGGCTTGATTTCACTACAGTGATCTCCTCATCTGACAAAGTTTAATCACCTCACAAAGGCTTTGTTGAGCAGCTATTGAGTTGAGTTGGGTGTGTTTTAATGAGCTCTAGAGCTGTTAATGGACCTTAAGTGTGTGCGTGTGCATGTGTGTGTGTGTGTGTGTGGTTTATTTATTATGATCTTCTAAGACATGCAGCACAAAACCATTCTACCACTTTTTGCACCTTACAAATATTGCGCAAGTTCCATTAGCTCCTAACTACTGACATCAAAAAAAAAGTTTTAAAAAATCCACACATTCACTTTTTTGTTTGTTTGTTTGTTTTATAAATCTGAGCGCCAGAGGACTGGTGTGTGCTTATGGCTATGAACATAACTTAAATTCTATTTGATGTGTAGAGACCATTTTATGTTTACTACATTTATGCTCTCCTTTGCTTTTGGAATCTTTTTTCCATATTTTATTTATGTCCCATGGAGCTGATGAGCAGCTCTAGCTCTTTTTCAGGACTGGAGAGTTGAGCTGAGATTTGAGCTGATGTGTCTGGAGAGTTAATCTGATATTTGAGCTGATGCATCTGGAGAGTTGAGCTGGCCTGATAGAGTGGAGCTGAAATGTCTGAGACGAGACTGCTGTTCGGTAGCACCTCAGGAGCAGTGTGGGCTTTGGGTTTTAGTTCAAGAGCAGCAGAGTTTTGAAGCCTGGGCTGAAGTTGAAACCAAACTTTTGTTTTACCCCTGTGGACAAGAATAAGGCTGCAATCACATTTGCCGTCTTGTTGTCTCTTACTCTCATCATATTGTGATATCGGCCACTGGATCTAGGCCCAGCCCAGAGTGGACATGAGCAAACAAAGACTCCCAGAATGCTGTGCATCTCTCTTCTGACTTGATTTGTTTGGGTTTTTTATTGTTTGTTTGTTTGTTTGGTTTTTATGTTTAAAGTAGTTGTTAAAACTATTTATTTATGTGTATGCAATAATTTTGTCCAGCTGTATTTTTTTTTTTACTCTAACTCTGGTATTAGGAATGTTTTAGATTTAAAGCTTCTTTATGTTTTCTGTTCATCTTCAGAAGAGCAGATCAGAAGCTGGTCCAAGATCTGCCTCACTCATAAGCTAATTGTGCTTTTTGCCAGCATTCTTAGTAACCCCAGACTTTGTGGATGATTTGAGGCCTTAACATTTGGCACAGTCTTGTACACACCCCATTTAAAAGAATCTCAGTGTGCCATCTGCATAATCGGAGAGTGCAAGGGCTCAGCGGGTGGTGTCTGCTCACTGCGAGCGGGTTAGTGAGGTAAGCAAAGCTGCTCACGCATTCAGGGCGTACAAGCGCTAAAAGGTTCCTGATGTGAGCGCGAATAAGAGAACGGAGACGCCCACTGTGGCAGCAGTCCGTAGACTCACATATCCTCCGTCCGCACTATAGAGACAGAGACCCTAAGCGCATAAACGTACGTTTCTATCTGTGCGCTCGTGACAATACGATACACGCTCGTCCTCCGACTGGCAGGAACATTCTGTTGCAAAATAGCATATCTTCACCTCCTATGGCAGATAAAAGCCCTATCCACATTTCAGAAGACAAATGCAAAAAAAAAAAATGTTCTGAATAAGGAGGGGCGTAGGAATGGTCAGAAAGATTTGGTGCCTGGGGCTGAAGTCAGTGACTACACTCTGCTTTTCTCTTTATTACCTGTGAGGGTTTCTCTGACACACATCCATTAAACCTTTGACAGATGGTAGAAACTTTGAACTCGGTGCAGTGGAGACTGTGTTGTAAGAGGATTGCAAGCAGGCACCTGCTTCCCTCTCTGTTTCTGCCTGACTCTCTCCTCTATCGCTTATACCACTCTCTCTTTTCTTTTTTTTCCTCTTACTTTTAACTTTTTTCTATTCCTTTTCCTTTTTCAATATGCCTGGGGACTTTTTTTTTTTCCATCCTATAATCTATTTCTTTTTCCCTATCACCTCACTCCTCCTCTCTCACGCTTTCCCCTGTCATTTCTTCTCCCTCGTCTGTCTCTCTGACTGTCTCTCTGTCTTCTTTCTCTCTCTCAGTAATCTCCTCGACTGCCCCCTTGTTCCTGTGCCTGCTGAGCCTCTGACAGTGCCCCAAGTCCAGAACCTGACCCAGCTGCCTGGGATCCTTTCTCTCCAGAGAGGAAAGGGATTATGAGTCCAGCTAATCATACACCTGTCCACTCCGGAGAGCCACAGGCTTTAGTGATTGACAGGCGCACTGTGCTAATCTGCACCTTCTCTTTGTGTTTCTTCTCTTTTATCAGGAGCCCAGTTACATCACTGAGGAAAGCCGAAGCAAATATACAGAGCTTTATACAAGCCCCCCCCCCCACCCCCCCCTCCATCACCACCCCTGAGACTAAAATCACTTCCCTCCACGTGATGCCTGCCTCGCAAAGTCCACAAGGCTAAGGGTGGATGTCGATATCGGAGATGAACGGAAGCCCTCCAACAAGTCTGCAGGGCCACTGATCCTTCAGAGCACACCAGGATTTTCGATGCTTGCTTCACCACATCGTTGAACGAACCTAGTCCTGGCTGCTTTTACATGGCTGACAGTCTCACATAAAATGTTCTGTGATTCAAAGGTGAGATCTGGATTGTTCGGTGGTTTAAAGACCTCTTTCTCTGTGTTTTCTTTAAAATTATAAACACATGCATACATGAATAATCATAAATACATGAATACAGGTGCTGAAAATAATAACCACTCACAATGCCAAAATGTCCAATAAGTAAAAAAGGTAAATGAGTTTAAAATGCAAGATACATATTTCACTCATTGGATGCTCTTGAGAAATTATTTAGCATGCAAATGTTAAACCTATGATTAAAAAAAATCTGATATTTGTGTTTTAACAATGTTTCACAATGAGCAGAATACATGAATACATCAAAACATGCATAAATCACTTATGATTTGAATTTTGGTTTGGTTTTGTTTTCATTAAAATGTTCAAACTTTTAATTATTGTTGTTTCTTCAATACATCTTGTGCATTCATGAATAATAATGAGGCCATTCCTTAATCAATTGCAATTATCTCCAAATAGAAGCTTTGACCTTTGTGTCTATGTGGGTATGTGTGCATGATTGTGTGTGTGTGTGTGTGTGTGTGTTTGTGTACGTGGTTATAGCAGTGCGTTTTTGCAGTTACTTTGGACATTACTGGTATCCCCAAAATTAAGAACTGCAAAATCAATAAATCAATGTAATATCCAAACTATTACAATACCCCAATCTAGAAAGTTCATAATTACCACACATTAAGAAGAAGTTGTAAGTAACTCATAATGAACAGTTCTCAGAGTGTTATGGTTGTAATCATCCTAGAGAATCATTCCTTTCACCTGGCCTTAATCAATATATACATATCAATACAATTAAACTCATACACATACAAGCAATTTCATGCTTCATAGTTTCTAAATGTAAAATCCTATGCTGACGCAGGGAATAAGCAAACGTAGCTAAAATACCAAGTGCAGGTCTCCATGCCATGGACCCTTTCCTACATAACTATTTACTGTAGTGAAAAGCCAATTAACATGGTGTAAAGATTTTCACAGACTTAGACAGGAATATAAGCAGTAAGCAGTCTCCCATACTCTGTGATACATTAACTCAGAGACCAAATCTGAGACTTACAGGTTGTTTACACTCACTTGATATCATTGCAGAGGTATAATTAAAAACTGTCAAAACACAGAATCATTGAATCAAGAATCATTGGACGCTTATATTTTGTAAGGTAAATATTTTGTCTACCTTTTTAAAATTAATTTATGTACACCTGGGCTACTTTATTAGTAACTCCATACTAATACTGGACTGGTTCACCATTTAACACATATTCATACTGCAAGTATATGTCAGGGAGGTCACTGAAGTACCCTGAACTCACTGAAGTACACTGAACTCACTGAAGTACACTGAACTCACTGAAGTACCCTGAACTCACTGAAGTACACTGAACTCACTAAAGTACCCTGAACTCACTGAAGTACACTGAACTCACTGAAGTACCGTGAACTCACTGAAGTACACTGAACTCACTGAAGTACACTGAACTCACTGTCACTATCATGGAACTATTTTGAGACTTTGTGTCATGACACTTGTGCTGGGAGTTTTCATGAGTAAATGGACATACTGTGGCCTGAAAGGCAGCAGTTATACTCAGATAGTCTGTAGCATTAAATGTTGCTCAATTTGTATTAGGGACCCGATGTCTGCCATAGAGCTGTTCCCTACACCATTATAATACCACCACAGTTGATATATGCAACAATTTCAATAGGAATTGAAGATAAAACCCTGAAATATGTTAATATACATGCTTTCTTTGATCTACTCCATTGTTGGCTGAATCCTGTATTTTACATTATTATGCTGGATGGCAGTTGACCTTGTTCTGAGTTTTACCTCAGAGATATACTCCCTGACATACTGCTGTAGGGTGTCCTCTACAAGACCCTGAAAAGACAAAGTACACCATTATACTCCCTCCATCAGGCTTCAAAGTTGGGACGAGGTTCCAATGTTTGTTCGTATTCCGCTTTACAAGCAACAGATGGCAGGCGTGTTGACCAAAAAGCTCAACTTGTCTCAACTGCCTGCGGAGCGTTGCTTCAAAATGGATGGGGAAAAGAGTAGTTCTGAAGAGCAGTGGTCTCATGTGGCAACCTTCAAGTGAATGCCCTGCTCAGTGTTGTTCTTATTGTAGATTCATGAACTCAAACGGTATAAAACACAAGGTCTGTCTACAGAGCCATAGCTCTCAAACTAGTGTTCCATGTCACTTGTTAGCGAAACTGTGGACATCCACATGCAGTGACTACTGCAACTAGACAGAGCAGCAAAAAAAGCTGAACTTCTTCAGTCTGAAAACCATCTGCCTGACTGGACTGATGGCATCTCAAGGCTTTTGAAATCCTTTTGCAACACTTTTTGGTTTTCTTCCAAGGTCCTTTAAGATCATCTATATAGAACAACATCCCACCTAAACTGTTTGCAACATTTGACTCCAATTACCTTCTTTTAAAGAGGTCATTTTCATAAAGGGTCACACACCTTCCAACAATGACCTTGATTATTTAAAGCATATCATCAATATAGATAAGGCAGAGTAGAATGCTGTTCTTTTTTTATTAAAATACTTTGGGTTATTATTCAGACTAATTTTTATCTGAATTATTTGTTTAATTCAGTAAAAACTGAATTAAACAAACATACACATATACAATGAGCTCCCGGCAAAGTCAAATGTTGGGTGATTTGCTCATGGGTTTACTGCACAACCTTCACATTAGCATATAAACAGAAAAGGGAGAGAGCTAGTGCATGCACTGCCATCATCTGGGCATCACATCTCTCACAATCACCTCGCCTTACATCCATTCATCCTCATACTTCGTAGCTTTGATGTCCTGAAGTACCACAGACCATTCCCTGCACCGCATTTGCCAGTGTTTTGACACTGTTGGTTACCCACCAGATAAAGAGCAGTCGGATTAACTCTTATGCTGATTGTGTTTGCTTTTAAAAGGTTGCATTAATTACCAAAGCAAAGACTGAGTTTGCAGTAACAACAGTGGGAAAGGTGTAAAGACAAATGAATTATAATGGGAGAACGGCAAGGCATCAAAGCCTAACACTTAACCATGTATGGCCTGTGTGTGGGACCCAGATGAAGTCCTGGCCTTGTGTAAACCATATCGAGTTAGATTGGGTCTCTATCTCTTTTCATCTTGGACCAGGGTTAATGACTGTTTGAGAAGCTGATGCCTTTTCAGAATGTATGAGTGATTCGAGTGCATTCTCAAGCAAATTAGCTCTAAAAACTAAATATGGAAGAGTGAGAATAAGACAAAAGGAACACAGCTGGAGCCAAAGAGTGAGGATGAAGAAGGTGTCTGCACTCCCTCTAGCTCCCCCTCTTTCTCTCTCTCTCTCTCTCTCTCCCTCTATTTCTCTTTCACTCTCACTCTCTCATATCCTTCCGATTGCTCCTGAGGTGATACAGTGGTCTTCTATATCCTGCTATAGTCTGAGAATACATTATCAGCCAAAATATGGTGCTCGATATGACATTAATTAACCTGGTTGAATTACTGCTTTTGTTATATCACCTGACATATGACCCAATATCTTCACAGAGCTCAGGTCCAAAGCAGACTATGAAAGTTTTAATCAGCCCTAATCATATCAGCTTTCATGCTTCACAACACCTTTCAAAACTGCTACATTAAGAGAAATGATGCATGCGTGTGTCTAGCCCAGAGTGTTGATGGTTTCTCTGTATTGTTTGGCAGTTTGCTTCCAAACCGTTGCATTTTCCCACTAAACTAGCAGGCAGGACAATTAGAGCAATGATTCTTAATTGACTGCCTTGCTTGCTAATAACGTGTTGAGTGATTTCTAAGTGGCCCTACTTACTCATCAGTTTAGAGCAGAGTGACTTCTCATCGGCTGCCTTTGCAGATATAAACGTACGAAAGGACGAACGTCATAAACGCTAGCTGACGTTTTAGAAGCAGACTTACGCAATAAAACAAATAACTTATAGAGGTAGGAAGATACAGCATTACTCGGTGAAGAAGTAACTTAATGAGTTTAAAATAGCTGTACATGGTTTCGTAAAAACGTACCACGAGTTACTGGGAAATACAGTCAAGTTGGTTAGTTATTGTTTAAAATTCTATTATTTGAATGTGTTACAACCATGTTTAAAAAGCAAATTGGGAACACCTAAGATGTAACCCTTTCATCTGGAAGATTAGCCGTGGTAACTGAGTGACAGAGAGGAAACTTTTTATTGGCTCGCAGCAATAAATCACTATGCACCAATCACTGATGCCGATGAGTTTCACACTGGAGTGACTCATGTTTCACGCGTCACTAATGCTGTTTCTCTTCTCTCAGAAGATAAGCGTGTTTGCCTTCCAGTTTCCACCTCTCCTTTCCCATCTCTTCTCTCACTACATATATGTATGTCTGTACATATCATATGTGTGAATGTTTGTGAATCTGATTTTCTATGTACAAAAAATATGCAAACAGATCTGTTTCAGACAGTTGCTTATTTGAATCCTGTGGCAAGTGTCATGTGAATGAGGGAATAAAAGCCTCTCAAATATATTCAAATATATATACTCTAGTTCAAAATATACTCTAGAACAAATACTCATATACTCTAGAACAAAAAGAAATCAGGTGCTAATGAAGCTGTGGATTTTGAGGTAAGTGACAAATCATTTATGCTTTGTTACCATGTGCCAACTGCCAGTATTATGACCTCAAAGCAGAGCAAGTAAAAGCTGATGGAATTCTTTATTGGTTTCTGAATAGCACTTTTTGACACCAGCTGATGTTTCAAGGAATGGATTGAATCAGTAGACATATGGAAGCATGTTACTTGGAGAGACCGAGGCCTAACTTTGACTTGTTGCTGTTTTGCTGTTTTTTCAAAGCCGTCTTTTACGCCTTGCTGAGAATCCCTTGCTCCATTTTTCTGGTTTCGATCTGTACAGTAACAAGAGCTCTGCATGTCAGGAATGCCTTAAAAGCTGAAAAAGCACTACTGATCTTTTTTTTTTTTGTCGTTTAATGTGACAAACAGTCTAGCTCCTCTAAACAGTGAAACAATACGCTCGGACAAACACCACACAGCACCACAGTCTTTGTTTTTCAGAAGAGGAGCAGATCTGAGATTTCAGTTTTGTTTTCTTAGAACAGAAACCAGAGTTGTTCTCCAAACCTTCAAGAAGAACTAGGGAGTAAAGGGAGGAGAGGAAGGAGCTGGAGCTAAATGCAGACGGATGTGGTAGGGCAGGGGTAACCAGAGAAACCGCTGACGGAAGGGAATACAATAAAGCAAGCAAGCACTGTTACGCTGTTTGTTAAAGTCCAATAATATCTTGGCTCAGAGGAGAGGAAGAGGACAACTTAAGGTTTTACACTAGGCTTCCTCCCTCTAAGCTCTAACCCTTTCATCTGAGACCTAAATCCTGGCACTGACCGAGGACAGGTGGCGACTCTGCTGTGTCCGGCAGCAAAGCAGGAAGTGAGTGTGTAAAGAGGGCAAACCACGCTAAAGCCATAATCCTTTGCAAGCAAAAGTAGGGTCATCGAAGCAGACAGACAGCAGCTTGTATGGAGGAGAGACTTTGTATGGGATCTGTTTTTCACTGGAGGAAATGACCAGATTGTCCCCAGGTTTCTAAGCACTTTTTTTAAAATATAAATTGCATTAGTAAAGTGAGAAAAAGAATATTCCAGCTACTTTACTGCCCTTTTGTAACTTCAAACAAAGGTGTTATGGTGCAATTTGCAGTTGATGGAGTCATTTCACAAGTGAGTTATTTAACATTTGATAATTGAAATTGATATGAAATTACATGTAATCACACTCTGTACTCTATAT
>JAOYMR010000026.1:13467787-13491789 GCA_025802075.1 Tenebrosternarchus preto
TACGGATCATGTGTTTACTGAGCACAGAGATTACGGATCATGTGAGATTACGGATCATGTGTTTACTGAGCACAGAGGTTTCTTTATCTGCAGGTCCATGTCAAAGAGAATAACAATAACAGGAAGACCAGAATGAGAAACTTTAATCAAGTCTGCAAGAGGAGCTGAGGAAAAAGAATCTACTGGTAAGAAAAGTGTAACACAAATCTGGATAAAATGAGAAAAGATTTTTGTATTCTATTTTATAAGTCTTTTTCTTAATAAATCTTATTCTATTTTATAAATCTGAAAGGTGTGAATTAGAGTAAAATGATTTAAACAGTTGTATGAGGTGTGAGTTGTGTGGAGAAGGTTTGCTTCACCTGCTGGTGTCATTTTCCGATTGAAGAAGTTCTTCCTGCAAGACTTCAAATTCACAGAACAATTAGTTTTTTCTGCCGGGGGATTAGGAGAAAATGTGTTTTGAATCCTGCTTTTGGAACATTCATGCTTTATGCTTGAGAGAAATCCAACACAGCTCTGATCTTGATCTGAATAAACCCTAATGAAACATTATTGGCTAGACTGTCATGCCATCTGGATGGGAATGTGAGTGCGTGCTTTCCAGTCACGCTGCACTACAGATCTCAACTTATCTCCATCCTATCAGACATGTCTGTCCTTGAACATGATTCGATGTCCCCAAGAGCTGGCCATTACTGTCAATGCAAAGAGCCTTTAGGTAGGACAAATGTACATTTAAGAAAAGGGCCTTAACAGTAACCCATCCTTTCTGGCACGGCTGTTCCCACCCGCCACCAGCCGAACCCCAGAAACCACACGCACCAGCTGGAAGGTGCGTCACAGGCCATGAGGGGGGCGCATGTTGAACAAACAAGTCTAAAGGTCAGCTCCGTCCTCTCCCGCAGACCACACAAAGACACGGGTCGCGCTGCGACGGTCCGAGAACAAAGGCCATGGATCGGGTCCGGCTTCTGTCCTGCTCGCCCCGCTGCGAGCCTTCGACCCAAGTGAGCTCCTCCACTCCCTTGGAGTGTTATCGCTTAGCAACCTTAGGAGTGATGAGGGTTGTTTTTTTTGGGGGGGGGGGGGGGTTGAACCTGCTCACTGGTTTCCCTGCACTGCCAGGTAGAGAATAGCAGCTGAAGAGCCCCGCAATGTGGCTGGCAGACTTCACATCCGGCGTGGCAGCGTGTGCTACATCTGTTCTCTCATGTTTGCTGCCACAGCAGCACACAGACCTTACAAGCACACAGAGCTTACAAAGGCTACACTGTGTACATATATATGTGTACTCTAACACTTCATATAGAACTTTTGATGCTCATTAGATGCTATTAGAAATAATAATGCCAATAATAATAATAATCATATTATTATTATTATTATTATTATTATTATTATATGGTATAGCGATCATGTTCATTTTAGTTTCAAAATCACAAGGTGTTTAATGCATGACAACATAAACATTAAGATTATAATTAAAAACAATGAACACACTACTAATTAACCCAATAATAAATAATTAACACAATAAAGTAAAAATCAAATCAGCTAAAACAATGGCTCCCTTCTCCTACACCACTGTCATTTAGCCTCCTCGCCATGTGAAAACTGTTATTAAATCTGGCAGTGTTTTGTCTCCTTGTTCTGTGAAGACTGTTATTACATCTCCAGTGTTCCCAGAGTTCTCGCATCCTCTGTGTTCGACTTCAATTTCAGCGCACCACTGCCGTAGACGTTTCTCGTAGACGCTGCTTGTTGCAGTCAGACGCATCCGGTCCTCCGTCCTGCCATGGTCTATTTCAGCGGGTGTCGTTACCTGCTTTCCCTTGAGATTGAGGCACCTCCTCCACGCTCTCCTTCAGGCTGGGGTGGCCGTGCCTAACGACCAGTGAAGCGTCGACGGTTGGATATCTCAGGACACAGAGTGGAGCGGTCAGAGTGTTCAGGGGCCCAAGCCTGAGTGAGCTCCCGTCACAGGAAGTGATGCGATCGCTCAGGCATGAAACGGCCCGGCCCTGCTCCGATGCGGAGGGGAGCGGGTGACTTTTAACAACCTGTGCCACCCATTTTAACAGTGCTACCCATGGTGCTCTTCTTACTGCCTGAATAATTCAGAAGGGTAGCGACAGGGCAGGAAGTAAACGACGTCGCTGTTCCTTTAAGAAAATGTCTGAAACAGTCAGCGGAACTGATCTGCACTTGGGCCCATGATTACATTAACCAGAAGAACATCCAGCAAACGGAGCATTTGCTTCAGTAGAGAAATGTAGTCATATAACCTTACTTAACCGCACACACGTGGGTGTGTGTGGGCTTCAGCCCCTTAAGAGTAATGCACCATGAAATAACAGTGAAACGCATGAAAATAGAGAGATATTTGTCAAAGACTGATGGATGCTCCTCTGTGAAGCCCTCACAGTTGATTTCACTCACGTTCTTCAGCCCCACAGCTCTGTTCATTTGGCAAAGGCTCTAAATGGAATAAAAGGCAGTGTTCTCTGTCTCCCCCGCCTAACTGTATAAGGCACAACAGCCTGCACACATTTATACTTCTGCTTTGTTTGGTTTCCTGAGATGTATATTGACCTTTGGTTCCATTACAGCAGATGGTAAACGTACCATGCCTGCCTTAAAAGTTAAAATTCAAAAATTCACACATTCCTCTGAGGGTTAAATAGGTATAGCCATCTTTATAAACAAGATCAAACGTATGGAAAGACGCAGTGGGAATGAATAACTGACAGACACAACTGAAACATGGTGAATGCGAATAAAACTTCCCCATTGTGAGATCTTGCAGTGGAATTTCATTTAGATGCTAATGTGATTATGTTCTATAAAGTTTCCCATACATCAATCACTGGCCTCAATCAAGCTCCTCACAGTAGTTCTCAAATATTAATAAAATATTCAATATGTGTCTTAAGATAATGAAATTCAAATGCAAGATTGCTTGGTTTTTTTCCTATTACTTTCAGCCCATAAATTACCACAGGCTAAGCACATAAAAAAAAACTATACAGAGAGACAGACCAGTTACATATTTCAGACCAGCCTGTACATAAATTGGCCACAGTGTTTATGGCTATCTAAATTCTATCATGACCCCCAGCTGCCACTTAAAGGTGTTGGCATCAGCGTTAACGGGCTGTATAATACAACATGACAGCATGTCATTCACTGAAATAGGTTGATTAGTCACAACATAGTTATTAGGGATGTGTGTGTGTGTGTGTGTGCGTGTGTGCGTGTGTGTGTGTGTGTGTGTGTGTGTGTGTCTGTTATACCCAATTTCCACATATACGATTACAGTGCATGATTGTTGCATCATCTCTATATTCTCCTGACAAGGCTCATTTCCTGCTAAAAGCCATTTTATTCTTTTCATGCTAGATATGCTATGAAGGATGGGACATTACACATATGATATTGCCAGTGGTTTTCTTTAATGCTGATACATAGGCTAAATGTGAGCTTCTTTTTAGAAATGAGACCTTTAATTAGTTATATGGGAGGTGTACGGAGTTCAGTAATGAGAATAAAATGAAATGGAGCAAATGTTCATCTGATATGAGCACCACGCAGTGATCATGCCTGAGTACACAAGAGTCTGCTAGGACTGGGTGCTGCTTCCCTCTGCAGCTTCCACCTACTGCATTGTAGCAATGGTGCAAAGAAAGCAGAGTTGGAAGACACGACGGCTCCTGCGTACGCGCTAGCACGTTAGCCCGTTAGCACGTTAGCGGAAGCAGAACAGACAGCCACACACAGTGGAATAAAGGACTCAAGACTAGCGGGGAGAGAGGGGGAGGGGGGCTAAAAAGACAGACACGCACGATGAGGGTGGCTCTCTAAAAATGCTAATAAACGAGGGAAGACAGACCAAGCTATATAAATGCACAGATATACACACACACACACACACACACGCACATGCACAACTCTTTCAAACAACATTAAACATTAATTTTGAACTAGTTTACAAGCTGCAGGGAGGTGAACAGCATTCTGGGAGTTCCCACCGTGACCAAACCCTCCCTTCTCTCCCTCTCTCTGCTGCTGAAACCCCCCCCCTCCATCAGCTGCACCACACAGCCTGTTACCCTGCAGCCAATGCCCCGAGCTGCCTACCGTCCAGCATGGAGATGGCAGAGTTCCTCACAGCTCACAACATCAAGTCAGAGGGGGCGACGACTGCAGCTCCAGCAATCTTCTCAACTACCTCTGCTACTCTCCATGTTCTCCAAGTTCTCCGTCATCCATTTACAATGACAGTGACACTGCTCATGGGTGCTGGACCCAGATCCCGGAGATGCACCGACCAGCTCTGACGCTGCGCGTTCAGCTCCTTCAGAGCCACCGGCTTCACCCACAGAAATTGGGGTCGATCCTGCCAGGGAGACCGGGCTCAGCTGTTTGACCGATAACGCCGCCGCCACCTGTCCAAAACATCGCCCGAGGGCCGCGGTCGGTACCGCAAGGTCGTCATGCTGCTCTGACGGCAGATCTGTGAACACCTGTAGTGTCTTCCTGTCTAGCAGCAGACACAACTGCATTTCGGTGATGGTCTTTATTCTAAGCAACTACTTGCATCTGTATCCTAGATGCCCTCAGTGTTGGAAACCATTTCCTCTTCATGGAGCAAGGATGTACACTGTCTCTGCCAAAGCCATCTTCTCTCTCTCACTAGGAGCAAGCCAGGCTCCCCAGCTGAGCCTCAGCATACTGCTTGCCTCATCTACCCCAGCCTCGCTCTCTGTCCAGGAGATGGCAAGTCTTGATGCGCTGATCCATCTCTCTCAGTTTGGCGCGTGTATCCCACGTCTAACACCAGTATTGTGTGAGAAAGAAGAGTTGGAGACATCATGACTCCAACATGGCAGCATAATTAGTACCGCTAGAACAATTGGAACAAGCAAAGATGGGGAAGAGACAGGAAACTAAAAAGACAAAGACCAAGCTAAATACATTTGCTCACACACAAATCAACAACTCTTTTAAACATGAATTGTTTACTAGTTTACAGACCTCAAGTAGTACTGTCTTAAAATGGTAAAAATAACAACTTGTAATAAACGCTAGATTTTGATTTTAGACTTTAGCTACAGCATGAACTGGAAGCATCACAGACAGGCTGAACATTTCTGAGCACATGGAGCATTTGATCATTTGACTGGCGGCTTTGACGTGTTTGTGGCTGAACCTAAGGGTGAACCTTAAGCAACATGGCTGTCTGGTGTAACGAGACACGCTCTGCCCGACAGACAGATAAATGGCTGGCGAGACACACCGTAGCAGCACTCAACAGCGCTTTTTAGTTACCCTGTGGTTTTCGAGTTGAAGAGCGAGCACTAAAGAGAGGACAATTCCAAAGCAAGCTTCATGAACATCAGCTCACAGCATAATTCCTTACACAATTACCTTACACAACTGGCTTTCCCTTGCAAAGCAAACGCATCCCGTTTTTGTGATAATCAAAGTGTATATTCAAAGCTCACAGACAGCAGAGACAGAGATACCACTGCATAGTGCATGCTGCCACCTATATCATTCATCTTCTCTGGGCCACATACAGACAGTGTTCCCATGACAACCAGCTATGACATGAAGCCATTTTGTGTAAACAACATGTTTCGGTGCAGGGACAGGCACCAGAGGAAGAACTCAGAGGAGTTGTTTCAGACCAGGCCAACATATGACTGGGTTTCAGGGAGGCTCCTTGCCATCTGTTAATAATGGCAGTGTGAAAAACCCTGTCATCCGGTCATACACAAACACACAAATACACATATGCACACACTCACTCTGCTACTTCCCATCTACAAAGCCAAGCACCTATAATTACCACATCAGATGAATGAAAGGATCATGTGTACAAGTGAATAATGTTGGGCTTTTGTTTCTTCCTGTGAAGCTCTGTCTTTCTCAGCATACTCATTTCAAAGTAGTAAATATAGCTGCTCCCAGATACAGCTGATACCATCCATGGCTATTTGAAGGTGTGACTAGGCAATTTTAGAGGACTTGGGCATGTTTTTTTTTTTTCTGTGAATCAAGATGAAATTACCTGAAATATTTTTCTCAATCTTTCCTTTTATTGTGTAACTAATGTTTTTTGCATAAGTATTTGCTTTTTTGGAGCTGACTGTCTTTTTACCTCTAACTCGATATCTCATATCGAGTTAGAGGTTTTGTAAAATTGTAAAGTCATTTTTAATGTACCCCAGGTATTTTTTGCTTAATAGCAACTTAATATATTTAAAGAAGAATGTATTGTTTTTCTTCTATCACAATGCCAGCAGTCAACAGAATTATTGAAATATAGAGAAACCCACTACTTAAAAGCATGACAGGAGGAAGCAAACCAGTGGGTGAGGATTATTTTACTATAGATTTCCATACGGGCCAGATCCAAACTGTTGCCATGGGAAGTTGCCATATAGCCTTTGACCTGTTTCTATGCAGAGTTGCTATGACATCACAGCAACCCATTGATGACCATATTATTTCATTATTAAACACAAGGAATTAACTATATGTAATAGCAAGGCAGTGAAATATCTCTACACATAATTGGGGGAACTGTAAACCATGTTTTCATGGCAGCCCTAGTAAAGCTAAACTAGGATTGGCCAACTCTAGTTCTAGAGTTATATGCAGCCCTGCATAATTGATCCAGACAGTCAAGGTCGTCAGCAGTAACTGAATATTAGAACTCAGTTTGTTGGAGCCAAGAGATATTTAGGAGAGAGTTTTGTCTTCTGGCACCATGGATGGTTAAAACAGCCCTATCCTGAATATCATAATATATAATATAATAATATACTGAATAACACCTTGTCTGAAAAAATGATACAATTGGTCTATGGTGTCTGATCACACTTGGACTAAAGTGATGACCTTCACAGCTTTGCTGCACAGTTCGAGAGATGGTGTGCATTAAAGCCCTGGGCTGGAGCCCACTGTGGGGGTGATGTGTGAGACGTGTGAGTGGAAAGAGGGCCGTGCCCCCACACTCCTGCACTGCGGCAGGGCCCAGAGCGTCGGGTCCTCTGGGTCGCCACACACGGAGATCTCGCCTCCTCTCCATTCCTGATCCACAGGACTCGGTTGTGTCTAAATCTCCCTGCCTCTTTTAACTCTGGGCTCCCTCACACTTCACATTTTTACGATGTCAAAAACTTGCCCTGCTTCCTCCCAGTCTGAGAATAGCTCTGTAATAACTTCTTATTTCACAGTGCCCATCTTGGAGAGCACAAAGGATTTTAGGCAGGCAAACTAATTATTGGACTATGAAATAAAGAAACATTTATTTAACAGTGCTATAGTGTATTTTACCACAAATTAACAGGAGTAATATTTTGGGCCAGTGTGAAATTAAAGCTACTTTGTTAATAACAAAACAAGGGTATTTTGAAGGACACATAGGCAAATATATTACAGCATAAAAGTGAAGTTAAACTGGTGCTCATCAAGGGCACTAATTAGTTTATAATTAGTAAATCTACAATATACAAAACATTCTGTTCTAGAAAAGTCAAATCTTGTCCATAGATTTGTGTTTACTTGATCTTTTATATTCCGTACCTGTTCAGCTCGCAGTTAAATATAGAAAAATCATGTTAAACAGCTGACAGTTGGAGGACCACACTGTCATCAGAAGAATGAAATGCTGTAATACTAGTCCTGAGCCACGAGGAGTGGGATATCAGGCTGTTGTAGAAGAAAATTCTCCAGTTCTTTGAGGGATGAAAGAGATGCAAGTCTTCTTCACATTCTGAACTCCAGAATTTTCTATATAGGTTCACAGGTGCTTAGATCTAGTGGCTGGGGAGGCCACAATAGTTGTTTTGTTTACACACAAGAGTTTATAAAATCTTGAACTTTTCAGCCATGTGTTCACAGGAAGAAGGAAGGAACACAGGGAGGAAATAGTGCTGTAAAATAGCCTCCTATTTCTCAGGACTTTACACCACCACACGGAGCAATCACTGGACGTAATGACTCCCACCAGACAGCTGCCCGTGCCATTATGGATCCACCATCATGTGTAATGGTCAGCGGCAGACATTGTGAGTTGAAGGCATCCTCTGATGTGAACACGTAAACAAATACAGGTGTACGAAAATGGCTGAAATATGTGTTTATGTGTTGACTGTGAATGCAAGCAGTTTCCAGTTTTGTTACGTAGTTATGACTGGCTACAGGTCCATCTGTAGCTACATATCCATCTGTAGCAATGAGCTCTTCATGGGTCCCAATCACCAAGTTGTAACTTGCCTGTGATGTTTTTCTTTGAAATGCACTTTTCCATATTTGTCATGTGCTCTAATAATCTCTAAATTCTGTTCTTTTTGATGCAGTACAAGTTTTGCAGTTTTGGCAACTGATTCACTTGCAATTCATCTACCAAGTATTTGGTTTGTGGACTCCTATTACTTGCCTCATGTTACTTTAAAACCTCATGTAGTAAAGCGCTGACTGTCAAGCCTTTTACTAGTGACACATGCTGTTAATTTGGCATTCAGCATACGCCTGACCTGTGTCGCTGCCTTCCTCATTTTGATGGAGCTACTTCAAAGTTAAAGTCATTTTTTATACAGTGTTTCCATTATTTTGTCCAGTCTGCCTTCAGCCATTTATCTTATGTAGTCTGATTTTTGAAGCATTTATTTGGCGTGTACAAATAAGCACACCTGGATCTGCAAATGTCTTTATACTGTTTAACATTTACCATTAGGGATGGTAAATCACCCAGAAATGCAATCACACTTTCTCTCGCTTCCTCTCAGGGTGCACAGACACACACACAGACACACACACACACACACTCACACACACACACACACACACACACACACTGAACTTTATTCTTCATGATCATTAATTTACTGTGGATTTCTGCAGTGAAATGTTTCTGCTTTAGGCTTTGTTCCTGACCAGGTAGAATAATCCATGTTGTAACACTTACTGTTTTAAACTATTACAAATTCCATTACAAATTCCATTACGGACGACAGATACACACAGTTACAAACACATATCACACCTCTTAAGTTGCATTAAAATGCTCAGAAAATAAATAGCCCAATGCCAGTGAAAGTCTTTACAATTTCTGCAGATTTTTCATGGTCTCCTCTTTTCCCCAGATGATCCACCCACCCATAAAAAAGACCAAACTAACAACAATGACCTTAGAAATGGCTGCGTGCCAGACAAAAAATAATAAACATTTTTCAAAATGTTTGGTTTCTTTCCAGTTGTGTGTTTTGTTTTTCAAATTAGAAGATAGTAGGAACTAGAAGTAGTAACAAACTTTGATCGCTTGGTTTCTGGCCTTTTTGTAAAAATAAGCGTAGGTTTTAAGCTTCAGTATAAATTTGACCAAGTGAGACACACACAAAAAAAAACTAGGTGTTTCCAAAAATGGTTGCACTGATAGAGTAAAGACATCAATCCATCCTTTTGAAGCTGGCATAAGGTCATCCTCTGAATCATACACGAATCAGTCTCTGTAGAGTCCTGTTCAGCTCCACTCATCTCTTTACATTGTGTCAGGGAGATGGAAAAATGTTAAATTCACTATGTCTGAATTTAGATGTTTAGAGAGATTTATAAAGCTACACTGCAACAGGGAGATAAAATGGGCCTTGAATTGTAGCATCAAAGCATATTGTAGAGTTCAGAGTTCATAGTTCATGATGAATCATTGGACTTCACTATGTCAGGCAAGTGCCATTACGCATCTCTTTGAAAAGGTCTAGCAGCACCAAAGGGGAGAATACATCCCTATATATCACCTCTACAGGAGACAGGGCAACTCCAGCTCCTCACAGCAGCTTAGAAAAACAAACAAGGCTTTATAGAATAGAAATCATATAATTATATTGTTTTCACTCCTCATAAGAGACCACCAATAGGGGAGCTGATTATATAAATCTCTTGAATGTGATAATATATGCAGCTCCTGCAGTACGGCATGAGGAGGAATTTGTATTTGTGATAACTATTGATTCTTTTTTGATAGCTATTGTAGTCATTCTGTTAATACATTTACATGAAGCACATCTACAGCAGTTGCAGGCTACAGAACAACAGTTATTATTTGACAGGTCGTTTATCTTGTTCTTGACAAGAACGTCTGTATAATAATGGCAGAGGCTCCCTAAAAAGTCTGTCATCCTGAAGGATTCCGAAGTGTTTAAGTATAATATTAGTCACTTTTAGTTGTAGGATAAGAATGAGCAGAAAAGACATACTTGTTGTCTTGTTACTTATAGGTGTCACGGTGGCCACCCTGGGGTTGTGCTCTATTGTCGTATCAGGCTAGTGAGCGTGCATGCATGTGTGTACGTCAGGGTGTGTCGTGGGTATGGCGTGTGTAATTGGTCTCGTTGTTACACGTTTCACCTGTGTCTCGTTAGGGTGAGTGTATAAAAGCATGTATGTGTCACTTGGTCTTTGTCGACGCTGGGTCTATTGGTTCGTTAGTATACGTTGCTTGTTAAAAACGAAACAAAAATTAAACGTTGTCTTTTTGTTCCGTACTCGGCAGTCCTGCTTCACTTTTTTGCAGCTCACCGGGACTCCTTCCGTGACAATAGGTCAGTACATCTGTTATCTAATTAGGTTACTGCCAAAACCATCTTCAACATCATTAGGATGACAATTCACAGATATGACACTATTCATGCAATTCTGGAATAAAGTCTTCATTCTCACTGAAATGTGTTTAAGCCTTTACTTTTGTGAGTAAGGGATTGTGTTTTAACATGCTCTGTAATGTGAATAGTTGCTATTGCAGTTAAAAATGGAAATGTGAAAAAGTATAATAGATCCAAACATCCAAAAAAAAAGTCTTAATCTGGTATCTTAATACCACAATATGCTATACTCCATGTATTTTGCAGAGATGGTTGAAATTTGGAGAAGGAAGAAATAAACTTGATAATGATGCCAAAAATGTATATCAATATGTCTCAGACATACTGTTCCAATATATTGTTGATAAAATGTTTCTCAGTACCCAGCTAGGCCAGTTCCCAATCATCCACCAGTTACACACAGCAATCACTTACAGTCATGTGAAAAACATTGTATATCCTCTTTTAATGGTTTTATGTATCAGGACATAAAAAAACATCTGGTCCACAGCAGGTCTTAAAATTAGATCAGTACAAACTCTGATGAACAACACTTAACAAAAACTAATAACCAAAATGCAGAAGAAGTGTGTGTGAAAAAAAGTACACACCCTTACTGCTTCCATGGGAATTAGCAGTAAGCTGCTGCTAATAAAAAATGGCCTTCATTAACTGATCATCAGCAAGTGTGACCGGCTCTATTAAAGCAGATGTTTTGGCAGTTTGCTGGTCTGAAGCATTCAGGTATACACAATGCCAAGGTGGAAAGACAACCGCAATGATCTTAGAGAAGCAAGTGATGCTGCCTATCAATCTGTGATGGGTTATAAAGCCGTTTCCAAACAATCTGAAGTCAATCGTTCTACAGTAAGAGATTATTCACAAGTGGAAAACATTCAAGACAGTTGCCGATCTTCCTAGGAATGGATGTTCCAGCAAATTCACCCCAAGGTCATTAGCGTACAATGTTCAGAGAAATTGCAAATATTTCAGAGTGTACAGGTTTCTGTTAGCATGTGAAATGGGTTTAGGGTTAGTACAATCATGACAGTACAATTAGAAAAAGATTGAATAAGAACGGCTTGTTTGGGGCTGCCACAAGAAAGTCTTTCCTTTCTATAAAGAATGGCATGGCATATCAAATTGCATCTGAACAAACCTCAAGACATGTGGAACAAAAATGTTTGGCCATAAGTTTGCCCAAGTTTGCCACATAATTCACAGAGTACAAACGTGTCATGCCAGTAGCATAGAGGTGATTTGTGCTTGTTTTGCAGCCACGGGACTTGGGCATCATGCTGTCTTTAAGTTGATTATTGTATGCCAAAGTGTTCTAGAGTCAAATGTGAGGTCATCTATCCAACAGCTAAAGCTTTTCCAAAATTGGGTCATTCAGCAGGACAATGATCCCAAGCACACCAGTAAATCGACAACACAATGGCTGAACAAGAAAAGAATCAATGTGTTACAATGGCTCAGTCAAAGTCCAGACCTCAGTCCAATTGAAATGCTGTGGCAGGACCTTAAGATATCTGTGCATAAATAAATGCCCACAAACAACAATGAACTGAAGAAACATTGAAAGAAGAGAAAGCCAAAACGTCTCCAGAATGATATGGGAGACTGAAAGTCATACAGAAAATGATTATTACTTCTAAAAGTTATTGCTGCTAAAAGTGGTTTTACAAGCTATTGATTCATGGGGTGTTCTTAGTTTTTCACACATGGATTTATTTTATATCCCGATACTTATTTTATTTTGTTTTTCACATGCCTGTATCGAGTCTCAATCTCCTGCTTATTGGTTGTTTTCCTCCTTTAAGTTCACACGTCCCCATTCCTGATGCTATGAAGCGTGCCAGCAGAAATAATGCTCTGCTGCTTCATCAAAAGGTGCTCTACTGAGGATTGTGACGTTCATTTTCTTGTCTTTTGACCATTGCCTTTTGCTTTAGTCACCTGTTTAAGTAAACTGTGTTCATTACTCAAAGTTGTGCCTCACACCCTAACCTCACTTGTATCCAGCCATATCACACAAACAAAAAGATTAGCAGACGATGGTTTCATTTTAGTACGCATATTAACTGCTCTTATTTGTGAGTAGGATTTGTGAGTTAAAGCTGAAAAGCTTTAAAGTTTGCACAACTTCTGACAGTTTTAAGAGAATATATGTGGGAGAGTTCTTCTCAGGTCTTACATAAAAAATGCCTTAATGCTCTCTCATCTTCATTAGAGATGAATGACTTTGAATAAAATTTTTATGTCCATTGAAAAAAGCTGGGGGTTAGGAAGACGTATCTATTCATTCAGGAGTTTGATTTTTTTTTACAATGATTTGTAAAAAAAAAAAAAAAAAAAAAAAAAATTGTAGTCTGGCATTTGAGGGTAAGAATTGAGCAACAGGTTGGGAAATGTGAGAAACTGAGAAACTGGGATATAGTTTCTATTGGGCAGGAATAAGCAGGGACAATTGTTCTATTTTCCTTATTGAATTTTAGGGAGAAGACAGAAAAGGTTACAGCACACATTATCTAAAGTAAGGTTCAGTAGAGAATCTAGGAGGTGCCCTGTTGAAATGGGGTGAATAATAGTGGACTGACTGGAGGACTGAAATGACTGGAGCATGAACTCTACAATCATTTGCAGATACTCTTTCCCTTATCTGGAATATCTCTTGCTCATCTGCAGACCATTCTACCTGCCTAGAGATTTTACTGGTACAGTTATTATGGCTGTGTGTATACCACCACAAGCATTCACCAGGCTAAAACTGGTCAAGCAACAGAACAAGTATCCAGAAAGGGTTTTTATTACTGCTAAAGACTTTAATCAGGTTTACTTCAAGACCATCCTTACAAAATTTCATCAGTATGTTGATTTTCCTACCAGAGGCAAAAACACACTGGATCATGTCTACTCAAATATCATAAATGCATGAAAAGCCCTCTCCTCCCATTTGAGTCAGTTAGACCACATCTCTTTGCTTCTCATTCCAGGTTACAGACCACTCATAAACGGAGTCAGATCATCCACTAGATGGTTAGGCTTTGTCCCTGGGTGCACTGTCTCACTTTGAGGACTGTTCTGAATGCAGAGTAGAGTATATTCCTTCAGCATGAAATGCAGGCATTAAAGAAAGCACAATCATTAAAGAAATCACCACTGCTTTAATGACATGACTGTAAACAAATGCATTCGGATTTTCCCCAAGCCAGAGGCCTGGAATGAACGTTGCGCTCTTGAATTTGCTGAGAGCATACAACACAGACTACACACCCTGTGATGTACTCTGTTGCTGGGTCCAACATGGAAAAGGGTGTGTTAAAATGACTCCAGTAAAATGGATTCAGTGATGCTTCACTAGTCGAGAACCTCAACAGCTTCTTTGACAGGAATAACATGGAAATAGCAACCAGAGCTCAGTCCACAGTATCAATCTCCCTACATACACTACAGGCACATGACGTAAACCGAACATGCAATGTACACTCCAGGAAGACAGGAGACCCTGCCAGGATTCCTGGCCGAGTGCTGAAAGGATGTGCTCCTCAACTAACAGACGTATTCACCAGAATTTTCAACTGGTCCTTGTCACAGACTGTTCATCCCCAAATGCTCCAAGACATCATCGTTCCAGCTCTAAAGACATCAGGTGCTATGTGCCTCAATTACATTCTTCTTCAATCCCCACCAATATGCATAATGTGTTAACAGATCCACAGAGGACATAATTTCAATTGCCCTTCATGCCCACTATAACCTACCTTAAACACCCAAATACTACAGTGCACAATTCAGTACAATTCAATAATCAGTACTTCATTTGACTTGGGGTGGATTCTGAAATTCTCAATATGCGTTTCACTTACTAAAGACAAAAAGTCTACCAAAACAAGCAGTAACTGAAAAGAGCTCAGAAGAGCATCAGTAAGGAAGATTCCCACTCTTTAATGATGTCAGTGGTTTGCAAAAGGCAACGTGTCATCAGTTTCAAAGGTTTTGCAACCAAGTCATCAAATATATCATATATAGCAGTTTTATTTTATGATTGGGTTAAATTGTCCAATGACTTATCATTGCCTGATATGGACTATAAATGTAACTGTTTCTGATTTGGTTCTCCCACTGCAGATGTACTCATGGATGATACTCTCCACCTCAACTTCATACCCTCTGTTTTAATTTAAAATCCATTGTGCTAGAGCATAGAGCCAAGAGAGGGGAAAAAATGTTAGTGTCCAATTACTTACAGTAATTACTTACAGGCTGCACTGTACATACACTCAAGCATACATACAAGGCTGATAATTAGTAGACAAAGGATGAATCATCTCTTAGGAAGAGAAATGAAAGGCAAGAACATTACTGTGGACACCCAGCCAATATGACCGTTTCAATACTTACACTCACTTTTGCATTTCTGATGCTTTCCCTTACACCATATCTGACTGCTTGTACTGGAAAAGGAGTGGCGATCTGAGGTAGAGAGAATCAGAATCAGATTCTGATTCTGATTCTGATTCTATTCTAAGGCTGTGATTATTTCTTTTTATGGTGTCATATTCCTGGTTTGAAAATCATGGATAGATAAAGGAACTCCAAGTCCAAATAATTATCTGTTAGGAGGCATTCTAAATGGTACGTTATGGTAGTCCCATTCTAAATGGTACGTTATGGTAGTCCCATTCTAAATGGTACGTTATGGTAGTCCCATTCTAAATGGTACGTTATGGTAGTCCCAGACATAAAAAAAAGTTGGTCATCTGTCACACAATGAGGGTCTGCACAGCTTCGCACTCACAGTTCAGCCACATATTCTAATGTCACATGACCTTCATCCCAACCTGATAGCATTTAGTACTGGGTGGTCCACTAGTAAACACTGGACCTCAGATGACTAAGGAAAAAAACAGCTCATATATATGAGACACAGTAATGTCTGTTTGCATCTTTACGTTTTTGAACCTTATAGGTAAAGACAGGTTTATTTATACAGCACTTTTCATATGCAGTGACAATTCAAAGTTCTTATAGTGCTTAAAGAGAAACTTACCAAGCACACGCAAGCTAGCAATCCATGAACCCACTCTGAGAAATGACACACTTCATGAACCATCTGCTTAGACTCCAACAGCAACTCCACTCTGAATCCATATGGCAACAGGAAGAGAATGTTATGTATCTGTGTTGGCTATTCCCTTTTCCAGGGCAGCCAGTTTAAGACGGTGACTTCCCCCCGTAATGGGAATCACTGCTGCTATATGCAGGTTGGGATGCTTAGACTCTCACTAGAGACAGCTGAAAATAGAGCTTGTCGTGTCACACTACAATTAGCCTACCATCTTTTAAACTGTCACACACGAAAGGGCTTCAGCAGAAAGTGCTCTGTGGTGCATTGCCCTGCTGAAGGTTCCAGACAGAAGCTTTTAACTCTGGAGCCCCAGAGTCAGTTTTCACATTGTAACATATACCTTTATGTGTCTGTGTTATAGCATGAAAGCTGCTAAGTGCTCTGAGTTGAGTGATGTTGCCAATTGTTGCTCTGTTGACAATGGCACATAGAGACCAGGGCGTAACAGCACAACAAACCCCAAACACTTTGGGGGGGAGTTGTGTAACACACCTTTGTGAGACTGGTGTGCAGTATGTAGAATATTCTACCCTATTCCTGCTTTGATGCATTTTTGATGCAAATTGTACATTTTTGTTTCCCAGTTCTGGTCGTTGAGTACATTTGAACAATTTTCCTGCCTCCAACTCATCAGCTAATTAACAGGTCCTTTATTAATCAACTCATCAGCTAATTAACAAGCCCTTCATGGGTTTTGAATGACTATGATGTAGAAGGGAAGAATGATCAAATGCTGGGGAAATATTGTTCTAAAGCCAACCTCCAACTTTAGAATGTCTGTGATCCTTGGTGATCATTGGTGGATTCCATCAAAGGTCAAACTGTTGAAGAGCAGAAGCTGTTTGAGGGCCTTACCTTACCATGTGTTTAAAGCAGATTTAATTAATAGTGTGAACGAAAGGACGAAAGGCCGTGTGATATGTGTGGGTATGCTGTAATCTTCCTGACATGGGTTTTTATAGCAGTGCTGATTTCATCAGCTTGTTTGAAGCGGCATATTCCAGACAGTCCAAATATAATAAGCACACAGTTTAACCACGTGAAAGATGAACTACCAGCTCTGACCTACAGAGAATCCATGCCAATGTTTCATTAATCACCTACTGGATAGTCAGAGTCATCATGTGGACACAGGCTGGTAAACATATACACACAGACACGCACACACACTCACGCACTCACACATACACACACACAGCCACTGATCATACATGCATGTACAGACACATACACACACACTTCCAAAAACTGACACAAACCCAGAAATAAGATGAGGCCAGCTGTTCAGGGACCTTCGAGGAGGTTATGGTCCCTCACCAATCACCTCCCTGTGTTCTTTCCTCTCTCCTTGTGCTCTCTCTTCCTGTCACACTCTTCCTGCTCACTAGCAGCTCAGCAGGCCACCCAAAGCCTAATTCATTCTATAACTATTAATTGCATCCTATCCATGCTACATAAGCAATGCACGCAAAAAACATACAAAACACACACATACACATGCAGAGACGTTCAAAACTAGGACCCTATGGAAAGCTTTCAGGCACTGTCTGTACTCATGTGTGAAGGAACCATCATCCTTTGCTCCATCTAAATACCAAAGAAAATAGAGAGGACCAGAGAACTCCTGCAGTGAAGGGCATGTCCTCAGTAACACAAACACACACACATACACACACACAAATCACGACCAGAGAGATGGAGGAAATCACTGTCACTGGAGCACCTACCCACAGTCACACCACAGGGTCTTCCAGCCATAAGTGGGCAGGAGGGCTGGGATCCAGCTAACTGTGGAGTGCTCTGATTCACACAGTCACGCCTGTCTGATTGCAGAGAAGCAAAGGACAATCTGAAACCCTCCAGAGTGTCAACCTCTTGCACTCTCTCAAAGTTTACCAGTGGCCACACACTGACAGATCCAACACATGCAACTAACCAGGAAGAAACCTGAACCTGAGCTATCAAGTGTATCCAATGAAAAATAAGCCTCATTTTCCAAATACGGAATATGGGTGGCAGGAGGATTTGTGCACTTTTGAGAAAGGCTTATTACAGATTCTTAGGACAGCAAGACTTTTCAGCCAATATGTTCACTCAGATGAGTGTAACAATGGGAGAATATCAGCAAAAGGTCCATCTTCTTAAAAGTTACATGCATGTCTCAGAAAAAAAGCAAAGATACAAGACAGAAGAGAGCAAGAGAGACACAGAGACAAAGAGAGAGAAAGAGAGAGAAGGACAAGATTTATTTAGAAGTTATTAAAGTGCGGCTCATAAAGGGCAGACATATCGTTAATGGGGTATCTTAATTACTGGTGAGAGGTGACAGCATGAGGATTTGATTGGTTGGGGAGCGGCCTGGCGACCGGCGCGGTGCCCGGCTCATCACGCAGGAGGAGTTTATCCACTCCCACCCCCCCCTCCCCCCCCGCAGTCCAGCAGAGCTGCAGAGAGTCTGGGAAGGGCGGGAGGTAACGTGCGTCCTCTCTCCGTCAAATGAATGGTGACAGCATAGTCACTGCTGATTAGCCTTTAATGAGCACAAATGGCTCTTTAAGTGTTTTGTTGGCTTTGTAGATGCAGTATCGGCTCTGGGAAAATCTCTCTCACGTGCCCTCACACACGTGCACACACACACACACACACATACTCATTCATACACAAGCACATAGACATACACACTGCCTGTCTTCTGCCTCCACACTCTTGCTCTCTCTCGCACATTCTTTCTCTCTCACAGTCACACACTTATTCCCTGTGGGCACTCTCTCACACCAGCACACACACACACATTCACACACACTGTTTGCAGCTCACTCACACTTACTCTCCCTCTGTCTCTCACACACAAGAACACTTGCAAACCCACAAAATGATTAAAAAAGGCCTGCATATATGCACATTCATGCTGTAATAATGAAAAATCCCTCACATTGCTAAACCATCAGAGCAATCATTGCAATGTTCTAAAGCCCAGCTGATATGTAGTGGGAAAGTCCAAGTTTATAACGACATTTATATATAACAAGATTACAAAGTCTCCCTTCTGCGCAATGATTTTAACTCTTCTTCGATTTTTGTGACTTTCCATTCATCACATAATTTCACTGCGTCTGGAGAAACAGGTGAAAAATGTCAAACCACAGCAGGTACATAAAAATGGCTGCACATACACACACATATAGACACCCACCCACACACACACACACACACAATATGAACGTATGAAAGGACAAAAGAACAGCACAAATCCACAAATGCACTGCGCTGAAACCTTCTCCCCATTCAAGGCCTTTGCTCTGTGTCGTCACTGCACAAACAAAGGCCAGACATCACCGTCACCACCACCACTCCTAGTCTCCCTCAGAAACCTCACCGTCACCACCACCACTCCTAGTCTCCCTCAGAAACATCACCGTCACCACCACCACTCCTGGTCTCCCTCAGAAACATCACCGTCACCACCACCACTCCTGATCTCCCTCAGAAACATCACCGTCACCACCACCACTCCTGGTCTCCCTCAGAAACATCACCGTCACCACCACCACTCCTGGTCACCCTCAGAAACATCACCGTCACCACCACCACTCCTGGTCACCCTCAGAAACAGCGAGACGGTCACACCCATAACGGTCTTTTGCATACACCCCCAGGCCCAACTCCAACACACACATACACAACACTGCTCCATCTCCTCAGCTCCATCACCCCATTCTCATCAGGACTGAATCCCTGCAGTTTGTGGAAATAAAACCCTGAAAGCGGACAGGACTGTTCAAATAAAGTATATGGGCAGTTTGTCCCTTTCGTATCTCTGTTCGGGGGACCGTTTGTGTTGACGTGTGTGTGTGTGTGTGTGTGTGTGTGTGTGTGTGTGTGTGTGTGTGGACTCACGGTTTGTGATTGGTTTCGGACTGATTCCAGGGGAGTCGGGGTCAGTGGCAGTTTGTGAGTGTGACACGTGCTTCATCTGTGGAAACAACAGATCCCCTTAAAACTCCAGTGCATCAGCCAGGACGGCCCTGCCACCTGTTACCCACTGGCATGTTTACAGATTTCAGAGGTGAGAGCAGCCGAGCTGAAGTCTGCACTGCTGTCATCAATAAGCGACTGCTGACTGCTTCCTCGTCTCCCACGCACCAGCCTCTCTGTTTCTGCTTATAAAAATGTCTCCCCAGAGAGCCTGGCCTGGACACGATTCATTTAGTTAACAAATCGGCATGATTACAGGCGCAGATTGGTGCTGAGGTAGGTCCTTCGTCATCAGAGACCGCTCAGAGTGCAGAGTGAGCAATCGCAACATTGCATCTCAGACTCAGACAGCCCTGCCCCCCTGCCCACCTCAAACCCAGCCCTACCTTTCCTTCTCTCTCTCTCTCTCTCTCTCTTTCTCTCTCTCTCTCTTTCCCTCCTTCCCTCTCTTTGTCATCCTATATTCTCCACTGAAGTCTAGCTTACAGTCTCCTGCTTTTAGCTGACATAACATAACACTTTAATTAGTGTGCTCATTGAGAAATATCACCTTCCTCCTCACTGGTGAGTGGGGAATTTGAATTATTTCCCATAATAGGCAACATGAAACTTTTTGCTTTTAAACAAAAGAGCTGAATTGAGCTTTAGTGAATTTGGTTATCCTGCTCTGAAAATATACCCATAGGGTTGGACGCATTCTGTGGGTGTATGTATGTAAGTGTATTTGTATGTATTTACTGTGTTACTTTCTTTGTGAGGAATAGTTGGTCCTCAACAATAAGAAAAATGAGGGGAAAAATATATTACTTACAGTCATATTTAGGTAAAAGGAACAGCGTTGGGCTACAGTTATGCAGTCAGTCAGCTCAAGAACACCCCAAAAGCAAAAGGAAAACCTTCTAAAAACAACAAAAGTGTGTGTGTGTATGTGTACTAGTCCATCAGACCCAGCATCAATCCAGCAGATAAGGATCTTTCTAAAGTAGACCTGTGAGAAAGCTTTATGGAATATATTTATGAAGACTTATCATTTATCATAACAGACTATTAACCACTAATAAGCAATTACACATGGACTTGCATGTATGCTATTTCTTTTCTTTTCTTTCTATCTTTCTTTTTTTTTGTCAAAATGTTTAAGTATTTTTGTCCTTCTTGCACATCCCAAAGCTCCCGGCGCATGTGGAAGCTCTCCATGCACATGCATTATTAGTGTTGTCATGGGAAACCCCTTTGTTTGGCTAATCACATGCACATGTGCTCTGCAAAATATGTATCACAGCCTGTAGGTAACGCAGCCTTTAGATATCACAGCCTTTAGGTAGCACAGCCTTTAGATATCATGGCCTTTATGTAAACACAGCCTTTAGATAACACAGCCTTTAGATATGATGGCCTTTACGTAAACACAGCCTTTAGGTAACACAGCTTTTAGATATCATGTCCTTTATGTAAACACAGCCTTTAGATAACACAGCCTTTAGATATCATGGCCTTTACGTAAACACAGCCTTTAGATAACACAGCCTTTAGATATCATGGCCTTTACGTAACACAGCCTTTGGGTAACACAGCCTTTAGGTAACACAGCTTTTAGGTAACACAGCCTTTAGGTAACATGACAACCTTTAGATAACATTACCTTCAAACATCACGGCCTTTAGGTAACACGTCCTTTAGGTAGCAGAGCCTTTAGATATCACAACCTTTAGATAACACTGCCTTCACGTAACACGCAGCAGGTGGAAGCTGACACCAGCTACAGGGTATTCACACTCTCCATAATAAGCACCTATTTAAGGATGCAGTTGAGCTATACTGGTTGTGCCTGAATCCAGAAAGGACTGGAACCATAAAGCTTAATGATCATCCCCAGGAGAGGCAGCTGAAGATGTTCTAAATGTTTCTTTCATGCCTTTAATTCAAGCAAAATGGCGTCGTCTCGTGTAGCATCATACCCGTGAACATGAACAAGAGTAGTCAGCATGAAACTAAACTATATAGCCTCTGGTCAGTTTGCTCAAATTAATAAAAAAAAATCGTGCTTTTTCATTTGCTGAGTCAGTTTTATTTCTTAGAAATACCACAGGCTGTTCAGTCACGGGAGTGATTTTGACTTTGTATGACTTACTGCCAAAAAGCATGCCAGTGTTGTTCTGAAACCTACTCACAAATTCCTCTTCCACAGGGAACGTCACCCGAATCGTCCCGATTCAAAGCGGACGTGAGGGACAGAGACCAGCTCGGTTTCACATGCGTGGCTCAGCGTAAGAATGACGTGTTAATACTGACAAGCTGAGCCCTCCGTCCCCCAGACTGAGCAGAGAAAGACAAGCAGCTGGTGTAGGCTGAGAGAGTGTTACTTTACACCACAAACACACTGTCATATTTGCATTTAATAAATGACAAGGCAGAATTGTGTGTGTGTATGTGTGTGTGTGTGTGTGTGCGTGTGTGTCTGTGTGTGTCTGTGTGTGTATGTGTGTGTGTGTGCATGTGTGTGTTAGTATACATGTATGTGTTAAGTCATTACTAAATGCTATAGTGTCTATCCTAAACCATCAGCTTCCATTTGCTAGGTCACAAAATGCCATTCGACTGCTTGAAGCAGAGCATGTTTTCATTCACTGCATTCGCAGAGGGTCTTATATCCTCAGTGACATCACACACTCACAGAAGGTCACGTTACCAGAACTGACACACCACTTAAGTGTGCTCCTTGAAGAGAGAGAGAGGGGGATATTTCTAGAACAAGTTTGTCGGCTTACTCTAGCAAATCACATAAGTGGACAGGTGTGTTGCAAAGTTGGAAAGCTGGCATCGCTGAGGTTAACACTGTCAGTCCTGCGTGTGTGTGTGTGTGAGTGTGTGTGTGTGTGTGTGTGTTCCCAGAACTTGTCAGAAGCTTCCACTCTGTCTGAACCGTGCCATCATTGCCTGACAGCATCAAGCCACAGCAGGGAGAATGAAAGGAACCTCATGGTGCGATATGTTGTCAAAGAGTTATAAATCTATGTATTGCAGTGTCTTTTCCAATATACTGTGTTTTGAAAGGACACCCAGACAGCTATGCTTTCAAACAGGAAATGGTTCCCCTTAGGTGTGTGGGGTTATGGGGTAGGGGTCAGTGACTCAGCACTGACGAACTTCTGTATGACATCAAAGCCCCAAGGAGACTGTAATTAAGGATAATTGGAGGTGAAGGGGTAAGAAACCTGTCTCACTAATTGCCTAGCAAAGTACATTGACTTTCTTATATAACTCCAATAGTGTTAAAGTGCATAATGGCTGATTGAGAGACTAACTCTGTGGTTACTGTGTATCAGTCACTCATTCAATAAGGTCTGTCTAAGCTCCTGTGTCAGTCATTCCAAGAAATCATGGAAGCCTTTTCAGAATTTTTTGGGTGGTTTTTGAGCAGAATGTCTTCATTCATTTTGGTTGTCTTTTGAATAGAAAAGTTTCATCCATTCTTGGGTGGTTTTTGAACAGAAAGGCTTTATCTATTTTGTAGCCTGTATGCTTTTCCTGACAAGACCTCTTTCAGTTACCTGAGATGCTACACAGGATCTTAATTAACTTAATTAACTAAGTTAATGTAAACAGCACAGCTCTTTCTTATAACAGAGTCCATATCTCCTTTCAAACTAGCAAACATAACTGGCAGGAAATGCACCCAACCCAGTGTATTTACACCTTAACACATCACATCAAATGGGGGGGTCACCCATAATCTTAGTATACCCAGTAGGAGTGTTCGGGAAATGAACTCAAGAACATAAGCATGTGACTATGAAGAAGCCTGCAGTTTGGGAATCAAACAGCACAGTATATGGTGCTTTACATTGTCACAAGGTTATTAGCATTAAAAGGTTCCCGTAAGCATTAAAAGGTTCTTGAGTGAAATGCTTGGCTCGGCACATCTTAGCGGCAAATGTCTCAGATGAAGTATCATTGGGAGGCATGGGATGTGCTGGATGCAAATCAGGATACTGACTAATGAACACATCTGAAATTCTGATCTGAGAATGGCTTTGAGGCCTCCAATTAAGTTGAGCTCACAAATGCCAGCCTGATGCCTTTAATACATCGGCTTTCCATTTAAAAAAAACCCTCCCTCCAGCACTAACCCCTAAATACCCCTGCGAACACCCTGTAGCAATCACTAGTCAACAGATTCAACCCATAGTATACATTCTTATATATACTTATATAGATTTATATATACTTATATATACGGGGGG
>JAOYMR010000026.1:13499800-13518719 GCA_025802075.1 Tenebrosternarchus preto
GTGTGTGTGTGTGTGTGTGTGTGTGTGTGTGTGTGTGTGTGTGTGTGTGTGCGTGTGTGTGTGTGTGTGTGTGTGTGGGTGTGTGTGGATGTATCTGTGTGTCTGTGAATGTCCGTGGTTCATAACCCCACATCAGTCAGTTGAACTGTACAGATTACAATCCTCTTCAGCAATCAAATTTTCCAAATTTTGAATTACAGTGTACCAATCCCTTCATGTTACAATAATCCAACATCATTCATCCCTGATGTTCAAACAGTGCAACACAAATGATTCTTCAAGAGCCCACACAGTTCTCTTGCATTACTGATCTAGCCATGGAATCCCATGACCAACAGCTTTGCTCTTCGGCACTTTAGACAGAAACAGTCTTCCTTCATATTCGTGTTCCATAGTCCCCAGATAACCTGGAGCTGGTTGCTCCCAAATAATAATTACTCTAGACTAGCCTCTATAGGTTGCAGACTATTCATCAATAAATAATTAATCAGTTAATTAACTACCTCAAACCTTACTCTACTCTACAATATTATCTCACATGACAGTCTGCAAATAAACATGAGCCACTGTCACTGATTGATGCCCTAAAAACCTGAGGGCCACGAATGCTTGGAGATAAATGTCACCACCCTCCTCTCTAGGAGTCTTAGCCAGGTTGAAGACTATTATAATGTCACTGCCAACTGCCTGACAAAGCCCCAAATTTGTAAAAGACCACACAGCCAACTAAAAAAAAGCTTAATTCTCCTCTCGTTCCATTCGCTCCCCTTTATTCCAAGTTCCAAATCCAAGTCAAGAGGCCTTACTGATCAGCTTCAAAAGATTGAACTGTTCCTCCCACAGCAGGAGGAGGAGGGAGAGGGGAGGAAAGCAAAAACTCTATTGAAGAAACTTTATTTGTTCTTTGAACTTTGTCCTCCAATTCATCACCATGGTGACAGGGGGTTAGATTGGATTGGTGTGGGTCTGCTGAAGATGTGTTTAATGGGGGCGTGCAGGTCCCTCACTGTGGCTGGCAGGTGAAGACACTGATAGAGACTGGCACTGCTCTGCCACACCTGAAGCAGGACATGGACAACTTAAGTGTTTGGTCCTGTTCATCTGCCTGTGTGTGTGCATGTGTCTGTATGAGTGTGTATGTGTAAGTGTGAGTGTGTGTGTGTGTGTGTGTGTGTGCATGTGTCTGTATGAGTGTGTGTGTGTAAGTGTGTGTGTGTGTGTGTGTTATTTTTTGTTATTTAGCAAACAAATAGGTGTAAATGTAATAATGTAATAAATACATAATAAAAAATAATGTTGGTACTGTTTATTTATATATTTATATTTACGTTATTTATACATGTGTACACTAACAACTAGGAGTGAATGTAAAAGGTATGTAATAAATACATAATTAAAAAGTTACCTTGCCGCCACTGCAAAACCACAGCAGAAATAATGTGATTTTACCAAAGGCTGGAGGCAGCAAGGCAGCAGTGTTGAGGTTCCTGGCAGCGCAGAGCCCAGTGTGGGTAAACATGTCCTGGAGCTGCAGGAAACCCACAGTGAGGCAGGAAACCCACAGAGAGGCAGAAGAGGCACAGAGAGGCAGGAGAGGCACAGAGAGGCAGGTCTCACAGCACCACACTTAAAAAGAACAGCCTGACCCAGTACAGCTCTGTTTATAGACCTCCCCTGTGCACCCGGCGTCATCGAGAGGGACGTTTTCGCCACACACAAAAGTCATTGTTTCTCCATCTATCTATCTATCTATCTATCTATCTATCTATCTATCTATCTATCTATCTATCTATCTATCTATCTATCTCTCTGCCACTCTCTCTCTGCCACTCTCTCTCTGCCACTCTCTCTGAGCCCCCCCCCCAACATCTCTCTTTCTCTGAGCAGCTGAACCACAGCCTGCCATGTTTAAGAGGGGATTCGACATTCATGACATCAGCATTTATGTCAAGGGGGGCAAAATAAAAACTGGCACAAAGGGAGAAAAGAGGAGAGAAAGTGTGAAGGTGGAGAGAACTTGTGTTAAACAGCAAACTCGGGCGTGGAGTCGGGGAGGGCGGCTCTCTGAGCCATGCTGACGACCTCCTGTCAACAGGGACAATGAACCTGCCTGACTGAAGCGCCGCAGAAGCATTCCGACACAGCGTCTGACCCGGTGCCAAGGGATGTGGTCAGACATGGGAGGAACAGAGGGAACACTGCAGGAGTGAACGAGGCTAAACAAGGCCCGTCCGGATTAATGCCTTTAACAGCCGAACCGGAGTCAAGGGCAAAACAAGACTCCAGCACACAGGCAGCAAACAGCTACAGGAACCCAGTCGCCCCAGACAGGAGCCAATTTCAGGTAATTTCACCAAATGAAAATCATTTGGGGTCACCCTGTCAGATATAGAAATGTTGAGCAGAGGACATGCAGGATTTTAAAATAAGATAGAAGAGTTTGTCCTTTTAGGTGGCAAATCACAACATGTTTTTTTTTCCGTTTCCCTAGAGAAACAGACAAATAGAGATGGATTCTGAGAAAGGCAAGAACAATAACACCAGAGAAGAGCCAGTGTGACGCTCCATTAAGCACAGGCTGGAAACTTCAAATCAAATTTATTTTCCAGCCTCAGCAAATCAGCATATAACTGTTTTCTGAAATGTGTCCATGCAGAAAAATATATACTTTTAGTTTAAAATATAATTATAAAATATGAATGAGATATATAAAAAAAACATTAAAAAATAATTAATACTACTACAACTATTACTACTAATAATAATTAACCTGTTTAGATTAACCTATACTAGGTGAGTCATTTTTAATGATCACAATCAAGATGTTGCCATGGTGACATCATAAGGTGGTGTTAAGATGATAATAAAGGGGCTGGTCTTGATCTAATCCACTCAACAGGAAATGAATGTTGCAGCAAAACTGGTGAGATCAAGTTCACGAAGCATGAATATTTAAAATATGACTCCCTACATACACACATGAACATCTAGAAAATGTCTTTCGACCCCATCTCTTACACAGTACACTTACACAGACACTTTACAGTCATACATCATATACCTCGTAAACCCACACAGGTACACATGCAGTGGCCAGCCAGCAAAGAAGAAGAAAACCTGAAGAATGGAAACAAAGAATAAAACCCTGATTCTTCTCTCCATGGTGTTGTTAAGCGTGAGTAATCCATAGAGGACTTCCCTTGCAGTGGGTAATTATTTTCAGTGGCATGTGGGTGAAATCCCCCAGCATGCAATCAGTCTTCCTCAGCCAAGCTGCTCAGTGTCAGCGAAGAGTGCCAACGAGGCCTGGCTCTCTGCTGCTTCAGCACCAAGCTAAGGCAGGTTCCTCCTTACTACCAGCCCTCTGCACATGACTACAAGCTAGCTAAGACCAGAAGAACCTAACAGGAACATCCTGAAACAAGCGAATCTTTTCAGAACATCCTGCAGGGCTGTCAGCATTAGCTCAGGGTTAGGGACAGTTAATTTTGCAGGATTTTCCTCCAAACATTCCAGAAGCATGTTTTTGCCCCTCTGTTTCCTCCCCAGAGGAGCAGCAACACTATTGCTAAGGTGTGATGAGCAAATGTTTACAGTGCAGTTTCAGTGAATGTAGGAGCTCAGCAGATTTGCTGACTTTACTAATGCAGACGCTGAGTGTCTCAACTCTCTCCTCCTCTCACCTCTTTTCCTATTCACTCAGGTTCCTAACATCTGGAGGAGCAGGCAGCTCTTGGCCAGTAATGAGGAATTCGAGCTCTAATTGGGATCCTGGAGGAAAGCAAGAGTGGAGACTGAAAGGGCTGAAATAATGGTGTCTAGAACCCTACACATGCTCTCTTCCCTGCTGGAGACATGGGCAGAGATGGTGCTCTGCAGGACCATGGTTGCAGAATCATGCTTGTTCTGACCTGCTTTTTCCTGCAAAGACAGTTTGAATATTTTGCTTAGCACCTCACCTCCTGCTTTCAATGTCTAGAGCCAAAACAAGCTCCGCACTTCACTGTTCTGCCCTAAATGCCCTGAGGTGAATCTCAAGAGGAGGATTCCCCATGCTTGGCCAGAAATAGCTGACAGACAGACTGTGACAAGATCGACAGAGCAATGCAAGGGCTGTGGAACGTGCCAAAAGTCCTCCTGGGTTCCATCCAGATGCCACAGAAGATGTTTGCTCATTTGGACATCCATTCGATTTTCAGACTTTGTTGACACGAAGACGTACATCTTTAGTTTCGGTTCAATATCTTGCCCAAACCACTTTCAACGCCAAGAAGCAGTGACCAAAGGCAGTTCAACGGCCGAGAACTGCAATGATGTCCAAGTTAAGAAACGCAGTTCAACGACCCAGACAGAGCATTGCGCTGGAGCTCCAGTTGGTTCACAATTCCAGAGTATTTACAGCCCACCGCAGTGCTTGCTGTGCTTTACGGTCTCTGTAATACGGTCATACTGATTCATGAATGCACACCCCAAAAGAGGTGTACTGCCCAATTACAGCAGCTGGCTTCACATCAATCTTCTTTCTCTTCTAACGGGGCAGCAGAGAAACGGGTCTGTATTTCACATGAAGGAGATGAGTGACACTGCACACATTTAGATTAGGATCCAAAGAAGGTTCATTCAAGTTTACAGGTCAACTGAGCACTCTGGACATATGTCAGAGTATGTGATTCCTTACTAAGCCAGGGTTTCACAATGGGATATATTGGGATATATTGTAATGGGATATATTATCAATATATCAATGGGATATATTGTAATGGAATCTTATCTGGTCTCCCTGTCAAATGACTCAACAGGTTAAAATATGTTCAAAATCAACCTGCTTAAGTTCTTACCCAAACTAAGAAACCAGAACATAACAAATCTATTCTGAAAAATCTTCATTGGTTTCCCATTTCATATCAGATTTGCTCATCACTTCTAACATCATCTAATCTGAGCTCCTACATTCATATCTTTCATCCATAAGGTCAGCTGAGAAGAAACTCCTGTTTTTCTAGACTGGCCTCTATCATATCAGCAGCTTTCGAGTTCAAATCTTGTCTTGTTATTCAGATCCTTTTCATATATTGCGTTCGTTCTTCTACTACTGCCTGTGTTCTGGGTTCATTTAAGCTGTTGACAGTCTGTATCTCTTTATCTGTGCCTGTATTTGTTATTCTCTGCCTGGGCTAAGTTTAATGTAACTCTCGTCTTGGCTTGTTCAGCAATGTTGAGAATGTGAGTGTTACAACAAAAAATAAATAAATAAATAAAAACTGTTGATAATTATAAAAATTACCCATATTATTTCCCTTGTTATGTAACAATTTTATAATCATTGCACCAGTAATTCATTTGTACATTAAAACATTGTAAACTTAAAAAGTTCTGTGTTCTTTTTATATACTTTGAAATAATTAAGCACAATTAATAAGTACTTTTTGTTCTTTTTTAAATGTCTAACAAATAGTTATAAAAAAGTATATTCATATCTAATATAGTGTAGGAAATAATCACACATAATTAACCACTACAATATTGTATTAAATATTGTATTAAATACAAAACCACACATAAAAGCAGTGGAAAATAAAAAAAATAATAATCTTAGCATTTGTATTTTTTCTGACAATGGACCTAGAAAATTCCATGTTCGAATATTACCCATCTGGGGTTCATAGTGTAACGTTGTAGCGCAAAAAGGGCAGGAAGCCGAGCACGAATTTTTTACGGTTTTATTCGGATCTGCTACCACACGACGAGACGAACACAGTAGCAACGCTCCTCAATGTACAAAGGCCGAGAAAGACACAGGGCCATGCACACGCTTAGGTACACACACCCTCGACAAGACGCAGGTGAAAGGAATAACGATAACAAAAACGAAACAAACGCCATGCCCCACAACAAGCACACGGAAACACACCGACACACACACTCACACAACCGCCACGACACAAGAACACACCTCCACACAGACACAGGACAAGGGAAGAGGCAGGGTCGTCCACCGTGACACATACCTCATAGGGTTAAATAGTTTGTGTATTAGGGATGATCACATCATATCACACAGAACTACCATGTTTAAGTGCCACTTCTGTTTAAGTGCCACAGGTTGTTTTGATTTTCTGTGTGTTTATGTAAGATAAGTGTTTTAAAAAAAAGGTAAGCAAAAAAATAAAATTTACTCTTCTCAGTTTGGTCCAAAAAGTATGCAAATAGAATGTTCTTATATGTTATCTGAAAGGAACAGAAGTGCACAGACTCACACACTATAGAAAGTGTCTACAGGAAGTGAAAAGGGGATCTGTGTGGATTCAACATCAGAAGCAGCAACACAGATCTAATCTGAATCATTTCTCCTGCCATTAGAGAAATCAAAGCTCTGCTTAGAACTTTGATATGAAAAGAATAGCCTGGAATGGCACTTTGTTTACCAGAGATAGAATATGACTTCAACTGACCAACCTTGGGCGATTCTCTTACACTCTGACAAATCAAAGAGGAAGGCTAATATATGTTGTGTGGAGTGGTAACGGAGAGATTTTGTGTCACCCATGAAGCACGACAGGACACAGACAAACAATTCTTTGCAGCTCATCTCCTATGAGAAAGGCAGAGAAGAACATGAAACCAGTTGCAAAAAGACCTCAAGGGAAGACACTGTTTACTGCGTTGTATCAAAGCGGCAGCGTTAGAGTTTGGATTTGAAGGAAACAATGCCAGAGCCCCCCCATCACCCTTAGACTTCACACGTCGCAAAAATCAGCGACAGCAATGCAGACATGAAGGCGAAGCAGCTGACAGGCTTGTGCAGTATGAGAAGAAAGGAGGATTCTAATATGACAGCTAAACAAATATACTTCATACACAGGCCACTGTAGCACCACATTTCCTGTCACTCAACGTCACCGAGTGCATGCAGAAAACACACGTTAATCTGCTGTTTCCTCATATAGCAATATCTCTCATGATTACTTTCTCTGTCAGTCCTTCTGTTATGGTCTTTCACTCACCCTTTCTGAGGAGGGTTCAGAGAAAATTGTCAGTGTTAATACCTTAATGTTAATACCTTAATCTCCCTCATTGTGCAGAACATGGAGAATGAAAAGGGTATTTCTGAGTTTCCACACTTACAGGACAGTTAAATGGACACTAATCCATTTACTTACATCTTACTTGGAAAGGGTCATTCAGTGTTCATGGAGAGGGGGGTAATTTAGTAATTCTGTCACATAGAGGGAGACAGAAGAACATACCTTTCAGACTGGCTGACTAAGGGAACCTTCTTTTGATTAGCACCCCCACCCCCCCGAACACACACACACACACACACACACACACACACACTTTCTCACACAAGGGGTATCTTCAGGGCCCAATTCATATGAGTCCTATCACACACACCCATCCCCTTTACGTGTCACCTAAACCTTTGTATCTTTCCAACCTCGTCAGCGCCAATGTATCTGATTCCACAACCTTGACTTACTGCACACTATAAAATTAAACTGAGTTTTACGGTTTCTTGATTGAGAAAGGCCTCAGCAGAAGAGCAAAAGCTAAAGGTGTCTGAATGGATAGAAAGAGCAGGCAAGCACTTTTCTCTTACCAAAGTACATAAAAGCTGCGTCTAAAATAAAAAAAAAAAGGTCTATAAAAGAGCCTGACCACTCGGGCTCTCATCTGCAGGAGTTAATTATCCAAAGAGTAATAACGTTATCAAGAGTGTGAGAGCTACCCGTCACAGTGATTTATACAGCCTACCTTTCTTACTTTCACTCACACCCGGTTTATCCAACTTCTCAAAATCTACACACACACACACACACACACACTTTCACTGAGTACCTCTCTGCCCTTCCGGACACATAAATTCATCAACTAGCAGAAATGGGTCCTTTTCCTTTAGAGGTAAGTTGTTAATCTTCCATGCACTGAGAGTTACTCTGAAGTACCAGGATGCGACACTGGACAATGCATCACATGAGAACTTAATTCTCTACACTAACATACATCACATTCCAAGAGTGGTCAAGTATGATGGAGCCTACACAGTGTGACATATGTATACAGAGTCAGACCACAATATGCTTAAATCTGTGTAAAATACCATACTGTATTCTTGTGATACACTTTATTAAAATTGTTGTTATTATTATTGTTATTATTTTGAAAATATGCTTAGACATACAGTTTTTTAGACATATAGTATACTACAGACATATAGTGTGCTTAGTTATCATTGAACTCTTCTCACCTTGTGCATCTCTTCAGTCCTGTGACTGTCATCCGTTGTCATGGTTATCTGAAACTCCCATGACAATGGTGCATAGCTTCTTCTGATGAGTATGTCCAGGTGTGGGATAGTGCCTGAGAAAATATCCATTGTCTAAACTTCTTTCTGCAGGTCTGCTCAAAGTTTGGGGATTAATTACAAATACAGAGCAATCTGAAAGTATGATGAATCTTTACAGATGACCAGAGCAACTCACAAAATGCTAATGGAGTCCTGTGATTACAGTGAAAACGTCCCGCCCTCCTCAGTTCCGCTGAGTGCATGTTCCAACTTTGCTTCTGTAAATGTACTTTTGGTTAACAGTCTATAATACTGAATGCAGAGGTTTTATTTAAGATGAAACCATTTTTTTTTTCAGGCAAACAGCTGTCTTGGTGAAAAACCCAAAAATCTGGTCTATATCACAATTGAAAGAATCAATCTGATTCAGACTTCAAAGAAATAGAGGGGTGGAGTAGGGAGAGAGAGAAAGAATAGGGGCAAGTATTTAATCTGGATCTCTGGGAAAATAAAATTAAAGCTCAGCACAAATTTGAATGCTTTAGGATCTAAACTGAGAAAATTGACTGTCCTTTATCAGAGTTAGGCAGATGAGCCAAGCAATTAAAAAAGGACGGCTGATAAAGGAGAATGTGTTGGTGAAGATGATGAAGATGAGACCTGAGGTTACAGTTCGTTTTAGGAGCAGGGCTATATGGAACAAAATATGGAGCATCCAGCTGTCATTTGAGAGAGCGAGAGGGAGAGAGACTGAGAGAGAGAAAGAGCGAGAGAGACAGAAAGAAAAAGAGAGAAGACAGTGAAAGAAAGAGAGAGGGAAAGTGAGAGAGGGAAGAGGAGAGGGAGAGAGAGAGAGAGAGAGAGAGAGAGAGAGAGAGAGAGTATGTGATTGTGTCCCTACAACAATCCTCCATTCACAGACTTAAATAACCAGGTCCAGCAGTATTGATATCTTCTTTGTCTTTACACCACTGACATTGACTATCGATGTCAAAAAATGTAAAATAATCGAGTCAATATTGCCCTTTGGATGGAACTGGATTCATTTACACTGAGATAAGGAGAGAGCAGGACAGAGGGTAGCAGTGGGAAAGAGTGAATCAGCCTTTACACATTAGCTTCCTCATCCTAACTGCCCCTGTACCTCAGTAATTGATCATTATTCTTAAACTGAATTGCCCTGCAGAGCAAAGACATTATCAGCTAATTATTGAAGAAAAGGCTAAATTAATTGCCGGTGTGGCTGATGGCTTCAATTACACAGTCACATCTCTATTAAAAACTTCTCCATTACAAGAACCTTCTCCAAGGCCTGGCACAGCTCTGTCCTACCTGCTGCAGTGACGTGGTACCTAATCAGCTAATCAAGCTGGCGACATTTGGACTGCTGTGTGAGAGTGTGTGTGCAAACGCGAGGGGAGGTAGCTAGCTCTGTGTGTCAGCTCTTTAGCAGGATTGCTAGCACCGTTGCATTCAGCCGATCTCCCCGTACCTTGGCCCAGGTGGGCCGGTACGTTCGCTTTCATTACATGGAGATTGGCCAGGTGTGTGTGCGCGCGGTATATTTCATTAGCGTGAGATTGCTTTCTCAGTCGCACATCACGGCTCATGGCCACACACATGCACGCGTGTACGCACATGCGCACACACACACAAATATGAGCATACAAGCAAGCAGGAGAGGGTGGCGAGAGAAGATGGGAGCTCACAGCTGGCTCTGTCGCTGAGATTCGACATGGTTCTCCATTTTCATTGAGAAGGAGGTTTAGGGAGAAAAAAACCATCGTGGTGGGTTATCTGCATAAAACATCAGCGCAAGAAAGAGGGACGACAAAGCAGATGGCTGAGGAATTTCAGTGACATTCCCTCATTTAAAATACCTGATGAAAGAACTGAGACTCAATGCTCGTGGGCCTGGACTGAGTATCTGCTTCGTTTATCTTAACGTACTTTATTTATAATGCATGTGATCACCCCCGTGGAAGAGATTTTGGTCTCTAGGGCTTTCCATGTTTAAAAAAAACCAGAGGTGTTTCAGCATGACACATGCTGGAGCCACACTGAGACCTGCTAACCATGTCTCTGTGTCTATTTCAACTTGGTTTTTGGGGTCTGGTAAGCCAAGGACTGTGATGACTTTTGAAGAGAATGCTGGGGGCGTAAGTTTGCAAGAACTCTAAAACTTTTTAGGTAGTCAGCTATTGATTTTGGTTTGAGGACCACCTTGGTTCTACATACGTTTTTAACAGGACTTTAAAGTTTCTCAGCAGTTGTTTGTCTGTGAAGAGAGGGAGCAGCTGCACCTGAAGCAGATTTTCATCGTCTGTAATCCAGAAGCAAATATAAAAATTAATAAGAGATTAAAATGTCACATAGTTAATATTTTATCATTCTGGTTAAGTAGATAGCAATTAATTATTTACCACAGAGGCATAAGCCATCAGTATTCCTACTAATCAGAAAGCCTCTCCAGTGAGGTTGGTTGTGTCTAGTGGAGATTTCCCTCTGCAGTTGTACGAGGGGTCACTTTTACTGCCAAAGGTTGACAACCAGTGCTAATACATACACACAAAGTGATTGTATATCCCAGAACTACCCTAGAAGAAGCTTGAGGAAATTTTCATGCTACAACCTTAAAAAGCAAGTACATCTTCTTAAAACAAGTACATTTTTCTTTCATACTGTTCAAAATGTTCAAAAACATTTTATTAATAAATCCAGTAGATTTTGCATAATCCATCTGTGAACACACAGTGGTATGAAGTATATAATATAGTATAATATACCTTTTGATTTCAGTATAAAATAAACTGACCATTTCTCCTTTTTTGCCACTTGAAGGAATACTTCTGCAGAACATCTATGTGCAGAACAAATCAAGCAAATATCACATAATGTACAGGAACAGTGAACAAGACTGAACAAAAAGCAGCACTGTGAATAGGACTCTGAGAAAGTACTCATGAAATTGCTTTTCCGTGTTTAGAAGAATAGCTTCATAAGGCAGTTGTTCAAAGTGTGCACCTTCATCAACAGGAACCAACAGATTTGCTTGGGCCCTAATAAGGAAAGCTCAGGATTCAATATAGACAATGTAAAAAAAGCAGTGGCAATAACCGACTCCCGGTAGAGTTAAATCTGTCCGAGTGACTGGCAGCAACAGAGTGCAGTCAGTCCTCAGCCCAGAGAGGGGGAAAGGACACTGCAGTACTTTCTCTCTGTCTCAGTTCCCTCGTCCTCTCTGACAGCAGTGTATGGTCTGCAAGCCTTTTGAAATGAAGACGAGACAGTAAGGCAAGCGGCTAAGGGACATTTGGGCAGCTGGGCAAGGACAGGCAGGAGAGACGTGACTAAAACAAGCTCTCCTCCCATCGTAATGATCACTCGTCTGATGGATGAACACAAACACAGCGCTACTGGGACAGAGCTGCCATCAAACCGCTGGGTTAGATCACAAGCATCATCCTTCACTTTATAACTGCAGACTCCAGACTAGCTTTAGCTCCGGGGGGGAAAGCCCTGGCTTTACAGCACAAAGTGTTTAAGTGACAAAATAAGATTTCTGACCGCTCTAATCTTCTTCAGGGAAAGTGCTTAACCTGTACTTACAATCCATCCTCTACTGTCAGCTGCAAAAATCTGAAGAAAAATAAATTCTCTGAGAGAACTGGGTCATTTTGAGCAATGAAGGATATTTTGGAACATATTCTTTTGCATTACATTCTATTACCTGACCTCTACTGGAACAATGTTTTTTTTGATGAGAGAAGAATCGAATAGCAGAGCAGATAAGCTAATACAACACAAAGAACTGATAAGAAGTTTTTTAAAAGCTCTGCCAACTTGCCATTTATAGTAAAAATGATTTTCTAAGATTGTGAAATCTTCTCAAATTGGAAAGGGAAAGCCATGAAGTCACAAGCCTCACGTAAACATACCAGGTGAATTCTGAGTCCTGTCTATCATTTCACTATGGTTCTTCTTTTATATTCACCCCTATTTTAATGTTCAAATTCTTAAACTGGATCTACAGATCTGAAATCACTGGGTGTCATCAGTGTGGGCTGTGGTAGGTCAGCCTACCATAGGCTGCAAATCAGAGGTCACCAAGGAGTCAGATTCAATTCACCAGATTGAAGTCCATTTGCCTAGGTTCCTATAGATTAAGAAAAACAATGCAAAAGTTCTTTCTCAAATACGACTGCAGTGCTTTACTGCAGTTACCTGCAGTGGTTTCTGTGTGTGGTACCCACCCACACATTCACTTTATGGACAAAAATAGACTAATGCGAAGGATGTGTGAAGTTCATCTCTCATACTGCACAACCTGCAGTGCAGTGTGAGACTACACAAAATATCCTGCAAAACATCCGTTTTTAATTCCGTAAATAAAAAATAAAAAACCCTCTCCATTAATTAATAAAGCACCAGCAATTTCAAAATCACTTGTCAAGTTATAAACCACACAATAAAAACAATGCTGGAAGAAAACAAAATGTTCTGTAGTGCACCGACCGTCTCACAGTCACCTGCAATTAATAATTGCAGTTACACTGTGCTTATTTCAAAATTAATCTAAAAATCCAAAAAGCTGTTTAGACAAAATGCCAATTCGTAAATTTTACTTAATAACTTAATACACAATTAATTTTAACAGAAACAAATCGAATTCATACCTATTGAACTCGTCTGCTTGTCTTCACGGTGAAAGTTAGTCTATTAAAACATAATTTTATTTAGGCTACTAAGTTACTTGCTATTCCTCTCCATTCTTTCTTTATTAACCCGCGGAATTCTCTTTATTCTTTGCCCCGCGGCAAAATGTTACGCTTGCTCTCCTACAAGCCAACATCAATTATGGACTTTCTTTGCTTCCCTGCCAATGGCAATGAACCAAAAAGCATGGTCTCGGATGCCGTAAATGAGGTTAAGTTATGATACTCCAACTTCTGGTATTCATTCATTTTTAGATAAATAAGATAAATAAATATATCAGCATAAATAAAACATAAGGGAGAGACTGGTTTACTGCTACAAGGCACACATATCCACCTTATTTTTGTTAAGTGGCCCAGCAAGCTATGTGCCAGTGGATGTAAAAAAAAAAAACCGCAACCGCAGCAACTCATTAAAACGGGAGAAATCGATTCTGGGACTAAATCTACAGTCCCTCTAATCCCAGTCACAATTGTCTCCCAGCATAGGTTTAGGGATTAAATCGACTTTATGAAAGGGAGTATTTCTTAATAAACACTTTGAGTATTTATTAATACTTCAAATAGAATATAACAATTCTTTTGTTTATACTATATAACTAAATATTTATCAATGTATGTGACTGTCTGTAAAAAAATCTGATATGTGCTCCACAGATTTAAAAGCAAAATTTCAGAGTAATCTATGTTCATCCTAATTTTTCTGATGAAGCAATTGTGTGCAATGTGCCTTTAAATCACGCTACACATTCGACAGGAAGTTGTTAAGATGTAACAGGAAGAATATTGTTTTTGCGGAAGTGTCAGTCACGGTGTGTTGCCTTTTTTGTTCAATGGAGTTTGTTGTGACTTTAGAGTAACGGTTATTTTACAGTGACGATGTCAAGAATCTATCTAGAGAAGCTTGCAAATCTTTATGAACGGTACCAGGAATATGTCACCAGGAACCCCGCTATTGCCTCGCAGTTGGAAGGCACGGTGCGGACTCTGTCATATCTAATAGCAGGTCAGAAGTTCCGAAGACACATGACAAGTAAACGTGAAAAATGATTTGATACAGCTAAAAGCAATTTCAGCATGTTTCAGTTTAAAATACACCGCGCATCCTTGGAATAATTGTAGCTAGCTGACTAGCCGCAAATGGGTATAAGTTACTTAATTAAACAGTGATATATCCGCTAAAGCTAACGTAGTAGCTAGCTTACTGTCTATTTTAGCCATAGACAGCTGCATAATAACTCAGTTACGAAGTTATTGGTTTTTTTTATTATTATTATTATTATAGGTAAGTTTAATTAATTACAGAGGGACCAACCCCGTAAACTGTGTATACTATGTTTTTTTTTCTATTGCAGGTCGCTTCGCGGACTCTCATGAACTTTCTGAACTGGGTAAGAATGGCTTAGATTACTTGCAAGGAGTAGAATATACTTTAACTTATCACCTCCCCAGCTTCCATGCAAACGTATCTGGATTTCAATTTGACGCACCCCTTGTGATTTTGCACATAAACCAATTGAAGATTGAGGGCATTGTAAAGGGGAAAAAAAAAACATTTTTCTGGGCTGTTTTGCAAACATCTGAATACAGCTAAGCATCACTGGTGGTAAAAATAGATCCTGCGTATGCAGCAAGAATGATCAGTGTCCAGTGGTTCTTAATTCAAGTCTCCAGTTTTCCCTTCTCTTACACACCGAACTCTGCTTGTACCAGCTGATTATTAGCTGGTCAGTTGAATTGGGTATAAGTGCAGTAAAGAGCATGCAGTCTCTTGGACAAGAATTGGGAACCACTGAAATAACTGCAACCATATTTTGCCCTGAACTCATTCTGTGGTTTGTTTCACAGTGTATTCAGCATCCAACTTATTGGTCTTGCTGAACGATGGCATTCTAAGGAAAGGTCTTTCCAGAACTCTGCCAATGGTAATTTTCTGAGGGCAAATTTCTCATTCATCCAACTCTCACTAATGCACCATGTTTACTACAGAATTGGCTCAGTCCTATGGTCTTGAAACCACTATATTGTTTTATGCAGTAGAATAGCCTCTCCTGTTTAGTTCTCTTTTTCTCCCCTGTATCCCTGACAGTCAGTACCCTTATTGCACTTTAATATAAGCAAGTGATGGAAAGCAATGGGTCTGTGTGTTGTTGGCATGGTAACATACATAAAGTTGTTGAGTCTATATAAAGGAGCAGTGTGTTCTTGGCTCCAAAGACAAAACAATGAGAGAGCAAAGGTCCACAGAATGTAATATTTTCAATTGTGAAACCACTGTATAAAGTGAAACCAAAGGCAATGTAGATAGAATCAGCAAAATGTGCATTTATAGGAGTGATTCCAAGATATTTTAACTTTCAGTAAATTCAGACTTGAGGCTTGATTTTGAATCAAGCTTTAAAAAAATTTTGAAAATTCTTTTATATGTTGCATTATAGTTAAACTGGACACCCAGTGTCCCACACACATCTGACACATTTGTGATATAAAAAATGCTGAGACCCTCTTATGCCTTTCTTAATGGGCAAGAGAGACATATTTATCTGGGAGTTTCCAAGCCCAGAGTTCAGATATAAATACATTTAGAGACTGAGGCTCTTCCAGTGGTGCAATAATGGCAGTGTGCAGGCAGGACATGGCAAGAAAGATATGGGTTTCATGACTCCTTTCACATGGCCCTTAATGGAGCTTTACTGAGAACACTTGAGACTGAATTGAGTTTATGGCACTGTTTGACCCACTAAAAAAGTATCTCACAGTGGTGTGTGTGTGTGTGTGTGTGTGTGTGTGTGTGTGTCCTGCAATAGTCACTCTCTCAGCAGAGGCTTCTGACCTGGTTGTCTGTGCTGGAGTATGTGGAAGTTTTCACAGAGATGGGGGCCACTAAGCTTTGGGGGGAGACGGGCCGCTGGCTTGTCATCGTCCTCATTCAGATAGCAAAGTAAGAACCCTGAAGACCGTCCAGTCAGGGTCATCTTATTATTAATCCTATTTTGCTGTGGAGTGATATCGAAGTGCACTTTGTGGAGCATGTTGTGTGGGTCGTCAGTAGTCCTAGAACACTAATCATTTGCATTTTTTATAACAAAGAATGATTTTGGCCAATGTCAGATTAAGACTGAATATTGACAAGTAGCTGACTAGATATTTGCCTGCTATGCCATTATCTTATTTAATTTTGTAAAGACTCTTTCTCTTGGCTTTTTTCTGCAGTTATTTTCCAAACAGCATATTAAAATAATCAGAATTAAAAATAATAAACATGTTAACTTATTATTGACACATCAGCCACCCCAAGCACTGTTGTCAAGTGCTTAGTACCTACTTCCATTTCCACAGAGCCATTCTGCGCATCTTTCTGCTGTTCTGGTACAAGTCAGGCATCCAGACTTCTCCTCCCATAATTCCCTTGGACAGAGACTCACAACTGTACAACAGGGGTATGGGTGCCTCTGTGTAAACAATTGTGGAGATTATTGAAAGTTTATTTAGTTTTATGTCTGTGTGTTTGAGGGTAGGGTGGGGGGGGGATAGGCTGCATTAATATGCTTCTTTCCAATCAGACCAAGATGGACAGGAAGTAGAGGAAAATCTCACTTTTGTTGGACAGCGCTCGGGGAGAGTGGTGCGACCCTTGGGAAAAAGTAAGTAGAACCTTGTAATAATTTCCATGAATACTCCTGTCTTCATCCTTGCACTGCAGTTTGTGTACATAACAAAAGAACCTCCACTTTTTCCCTCTAGCATCTTTGCTGCATACTCGCCTGTGGGGGGTTCCTCGAAGAGAGAAGCAAAGGAAGGAGGAGGAGCTACACTCAAGCCCCACCCCTCTGGGATTGCAGGAGACTATTGCGGAATCTCTGTATATCTGTCGACCTCTAGTGCACTGTATCCTGGCTCTGCCTCATACGGCTGCTGATGGGCATGCCAATCAGAAACCTCCGCCGTATTGTGGGCAGCTTTCCGTTGTCCGTTTCCAAGCCATCTTGTTGTCTTTAAGCTATCTGTCCTAATGTGACAATTTATGACAAAGGAATGCAGTTTATTTAATTATAGCTCAACAGTCATGAACTCAACTTGAGAAGAGTTTAACCTTCAGTGCGTCAATGTCAGAATGCTGTTGCTAAGAAAGAAACCTGTAAGTTTAAGAGGGTTCTTTCTGAAATTCCATCTGTATATGATAGAGTAAATATTCTGCTTAATGAGACATGCTCACAGTGGCCAGTCTGGGCCTCTTCGGCACACGCTCCTGGAAGCCCTGGCTCATCTCTGGCCTCCTGGAAGTAACCAGGTAGAAAAAGATTCCCCTTCTCTCCCCCCCCACCGCCTCCCTTCTGGTTTTTGCGTTCTCTGTCTCTCTCAGAGCAGCTGTACATGTTTTTAAAACCCAAGTTGGAATTGTGGTCAGTTTCAGCCTGCTGAGTGACGCAGCGAAGGTGCTGAATCGGCGCGAGAGGGCCGAGATGAGGAGACGAGCGTTTCTTCTGCTTTACTATCTACTCCGTTCACCCTTCTATGATACATACTCTGAGTAAGCTGCCTGTTAGTAGTCTCTGGGTAGCTTCGACAATAGCCACTATTTTGTTGTTGTTTGGGGGGGGGGGGGTTGCACTTACAGTTTTAATGCTCACACACTGGCTGTTTTTTGTGTTTGGTTTTTTTTTTCCCTTATCCTAAGCTAAGCTAATGCACAGTTTCGTTTGATTTTTCCACAACCACAGAACAAAGATTCTCTTCCTTCTCCGGTTCCTGGCTGATTATATTCCTGGACTGGGTTTGATTGCACGTAAGCACAGTGTATTGCATTCTCTCCATAGCACACCCAGAGCGATGTGCGCACTCATTACTCGGAAATGACGCTCCCTGGCGGCGTAATTTATGGCCACCCACTCCCTCCACAGGTCCACTGATGGAATACCTACCCATCTGGCAGAAGATCTACTTTTACAACTGGGGCTGATGCTTAAGATGAGGATTACGAGGACCAGCCTGCATGCAGGACTGGTGGGGGCCCTTAAGCTCAATGCTGCGGGGGCCCCGTGGGGACCCACCTGCGACAGACCGTCACTGCTAGAGGGAGACGAGGTGAAGTGACAGAGGGATTGTGCTCAGCTCTGCCCCTGTGGCTGGACTTGTGGTGTTCTTGCTTTGTTTAGCTAGCATGATCGATTGGTGGCTTTCTATAACCTCTGATACAGGTAGTGATCAACATTGATTGTAAATAATTGTTTCCTTGTTTTTTTGTTTTAATTTTCATGCATCTGAGCCTTTTTTTTTTTTTTTAAACCTTTCATTCCAGCTCTCAACCCACCCCTCATCCAACAGGTTGTCTTCTCTGACCATTAATTCCCTTCAGTTTATTTAAATTCAGTACTTCAAGAGACAATAGATTGAATGAAAAGAAAGACTGAAATTAATTTGTTGAGCCAATATGTTAAGTCAATATTTTTCTTCATAGTCTGATTTACCACCTTCAGGGAAAGGCAAGAACGTAGTAGTGGCCTGAATAAAAAGGAACTGTCTCATAAAAGTAGTATGCCCTTTTCAAAGGGTATCTGTCTAAAAGTACCCCAATAGGACTCCTACAAACACAATCCAGCCTTATAGGAATTTTTGAATTTTTTCACTGTGTGAAATGAAAGGTCATCTTGGTAACTCAATAAAACTGATGGAATGGTTAATAATACAGCATGGTATGACTGTAAGTATGACTGTTAGTGATTTTAATCAGGGTGCCTCAAAAAGAAAAATAAAATAAATACTGTATTGAAATCCTTTGTGAGAAATGAATGATGGATTTTGTACACACCATTATGCATTTAATAAATGAACTAGTGATAAGTGATTTACTCACTCTGAATTTTCTATCAAAACAAATGGAGAGCAGGAGGATCACAGTTAAAACAATCAGAAAGTG
>JAOYMR010000026.1:13524429-13542623 GCA_025802075.1 Tenebrosternarchus preto
AAACATAGAACAGATCCTTCAGGTGAGACGCATGCATCTGAACTTTGCACGTGCCCACTTAACCTCCAAAAACAAGGCTAAGGTACCACTGAAGACTACACTACACTAGACTAACTAAGGCAATCGGTACATTGAATTTTGGAAATGGCCATCTTAATCTGTGTTGTTTGGGTTCCACTTGGTCTTCTCTTCAGATTACAAAGCGCTCAGACCAGTTAGTTAAGGTCATGAGGCATTCAGTTACTTGGTTCATGTGTGGTTAAGATCTGAAACACTTAGAGGTCCTGGAGAAGTGACTTACAGACCTCTGTATAAGTGGATTGACTTTTTAAGCTTGTCCCCTTCCCTCACTCCTCAGGCCATTCCATGGGAGGAATACCCATCATGGGCAGCATCTGATATGATGGACATCCCAGTTAAAGAACAATTTTGTGGCCCTGTAGCAATTGTGGATGGTCATGTTCTCTCTGCTCCTCCATTTGAAACCTGGGAGAAACATGGATTTTATAATGATGTTCCATTCGTAGTCGGAACAGCAGCGCAAGAAAGTGACTTCAGGTAGATGTTACTCAGTACACAGCCTACACATGTAACCTTCAACCCCCTTGCATCCATATGAAATCATGGTGAATATGTGCTTCTGTCTCATCTCCAGTCCCCCACTGCAAAACATCTCCACATGGACATGGGGAGACTACCAGTGGTTTGTAACAGGTATGCTGGTATGATGACCCCTTTAAAACGCATTCTAAAAAGCTTCGTTGGTTATTTATTTTTATCTCCCCCTAAATTTCCATGTTTAGAGAAATTGAAGCCTTTTGGAGAGGACGTGCTGTCCCAGGCCCTGAGGCTGTACAACAGCTCAGCTCCCTGCCCAACCACTGACCGGTGTCCTGAACGGCTCTACACCACTTTGGTGTCTGATATGCGGGTTGGGTGCCCCAATGACGACCTGGCAAGGCGAGCTGCAGGTCAGGATGAGCCTATATGCCTTAATATGCTAGAAAAGACTATCCATATAGTGTTTCTCTTTTATAATCGATGGTTAAAGTTTGGAAGACATTACAAATATGAAATCTGCAAAAGCTAAAGACTATAGTCCATCTGAGACCTGTTGTAAACTCAGAAGGTGAAGTCTGAGATTTACATGTACTTTTTGTTTGCCAGAGGCTTTGAAGAGTCCCGTGTACCGTTACGTGGTGTCCTACACTCCATCACGAGCGATGAACAACTCTGTTCTGTTCCCGTACCCCAGTCGCTTTTCTGTGCACGGTCTTGACAGCGTGGCATTCTTTGGGGGCTTTGATGTGGCGCTAGGGGTGCCATCCGCAAAAGACAGAGCTTTCCAGGAGGTGCTCACCACGTACTTCATTCACTTTACAAAAGAAGGTAGGCTTACTGTGTTGGCCATTCCACCTTTCAGGAATAATATCACAAATTCCGATAACTGCTAGAGCACTAAAATCGTCTGGCTTTTTCATGTCGCAGGCAAGATGCCAAAGGATTGGCCTGAGTTTCCCTCCTACACAGCTTTGCTGGATCAGAACCTTTCTGTGGTACAAAACTTTGCTGCAGAGAGATGTGGTCTGTGGGAACAGAATGGCTTTTATCCATATGCTTGGATCAACTGATACTGGTTTTCCTAAATGTCAGGAGTTTTAATATGCCTAATATGTAACTAGGCAGCAGTGGATACCAAAAAAGGAAAAGAAAAAAAAAAAGTATCATCACTTATTGAATCTCTTCAATACGTTTGTGGTTTTAAATGCAAAATAATCAGGGAGGAAATATCTTGTAGATTGTGAAGTCATTTGCACTGAGCCAAATCCATTCAGTTGTACATTTTGATAAAAGGTGAAAATGGAATCCTATAGTGTATAATAAGAATAATGCTTATTGCATCATTTAGGACCGTAACAGACTTTTAACAGGAACATGTTATAACATACTGATAAGTACAATGTAAAACAATGCTTTAGGTCTTCCTAAAATCATCAACCTGTTGTTTGTATTCACATGAACATTTCTCCATTCATCATGAAGAAATGACTTTGCTTTTATCCTTATCTGTGATGGCGAAGAGGCTCTGGTACCTCAAGAGGAAAAGCCATGATTGGGGAAAGAGGTTTAAACTGATTATCCACTGGTTTAATCCTGTGTTTGATCTTAAATGTACAGCATATAGATTGAGCCCAACATGGATGAAGGGCTTCCATTGAAAAACGGAACATGAAAGCACTAACTTGTATAGTTCTCCATCAAAGTGCAGGTTCTGTTTAGTTGACGAGCAGCAGAGCCAGTGTGTGTATACCACTATATGTCCATATTTCACATTGCTGATTGTTCATGTTACAATCACCACTGCATCTGAACTAGAGGCTTTTATTGAAAGTATTTTATGTAGAAATTTATTTTGGAGTCAGGGAAAAAAATAGGGATATGGGTCTCGCTTCAAACTTTATTTACATAAAGCATTCTTTTTACTACAATAAATAACTTTTTCAAGTGAGGTTGGATTATCCTTTATTTCTCAAATTTTGCACTAGGGTACAAAGTGACAGGCAGATCATTCTGAGGGAACATGATTTTGCTGAAAAGCAGAAATGCGTCCCTGTAACAAATCCAAAAAGGAGAATAATAATAAAAAAAAAACCCTTGTTGAAAATTTTTTGTGGGGGTGAAACTGGGAAGTGAGACTCAAGAGTTTTGCTGGAGCATCACAAGCTCGGGCCTGAACTGCCATGCTTGGAGGCGGAGAAAGTGGCCGCCTCAAAGCGCTTGTCTGTCGGGTGTGAGGAAGCCCGCTCTGCTGGGAGGGCCCGGCTTCCGCTCAACTCGCCGTCAAACGCTCGTCCATGCGCACGGGGGGACATAATTACCAAGCGTATGTGCGCTTATCGCTTGAAATGAAATCTTGAACCGTTGGATGCTGAAGATCTACCCAACCCATTCAGAAGAGGCCAACAACCTTTCCTCCCAGTCACTCAATGTCAGTGGGCGTCAACACCAACTGAAACGCTTCATTACGCCATTTGAAACTGGGAAAAAATTACAGGTTTGGGTTCCCTCCCTTTGTGAGGTGAACGTACTAGTTACTGCACCGTCCATGTAAAGAATGATTTAAATACAAAAAAAAAGCCATGAGAACATGGTAGAGCTAAGAATAAGTTTGGTTATACATTTTATAATGGTTTTTTGTTTGTTTTTTGTTTTTTTTAAATCAACTATTTGAAATCTTAGACCAGTAAATGGCATAGAAAACAGGACTGTTAGTTTCAACAGAAAAAGCACCAATGGCTCTGAAAAGAACTTTCTACACCTTTCAGTGCTTTTGTCTTTATCTGAAAATAAAAACACACATTTTGGGAAGAAAAAGGATGAAAACGAAAATACTGTCATCCAGGGTGGTCAGTGAAAATCTATAAAGATCTGGGGACACACTGGGGACTCTTCCTGTCTTTCCATCTCTCGCCCTTTCTTTTCTCTTCGATTCATGTAAATATATGAGAGGAAAAACAAGGCCCCGTCCAGTAAGCAGTGCATCAGGTCCTGTTTAATGTCATTTCCTTTCCTGTGTGAATCATGCAGTCCTTTCAGTAGGAACCATAGCGATCCTACAGTGGAGAGGAAGAAGAGAGAAAAGAATGAGCAAAGCTCAACGGGGCTGCCGGCAGACAGAATATGAGCGTTTCACATAAGGGCCAAAATTAAACTGACTTTAATGATCAACTTCTGTGCTGTGGGAGCCTGCACAATTCAACACGCAAAGGGTTTGATAAGGAGTGGATGAGAGGAGTTGGGAGAGAGGAATATGGGGAGATCACAGCTGTACAGTAGGTTCACATCGGTGCGGGGCATCGTGTGGACTTGCCTGAATGGTGTTCATGACGCCGTTAGCCAGAACGGCCATCTTCCCAGCCACGGTCTTCACGCCCTGTTTAAACTGGGCAATGTCTGGCCCAGAGGGTAGCACGCTATCGAACCCTGATGCTCCTACAGTACCCGCACACACGCAAATCCACACAAACACAATTAGCCTTCAGTTATATTGGACATCTGAGAATTGATTATTTCTAACTGCATAAAGCTGCATGCAGGATCAAATGTTCACCTGAACGACTGCTACCATCCCCAAACAGGTCAGCAGAACTAATGGATGTATTACTAGACATACTCTCCAGGCGAGCCTTTGCTTCATACTGGAAAACACACACACACACACACACAGTTTAACCAAAACGTTTTTCCATCATTTAACGCTTGCAGCCATTACTGTTTATTTAGCCAGCTTTAGCGTCTCGCCGACACCGGCTGAGTCGCACACAGGTACCGCAGGGCGGCCGGCTGTCCTCCATACCTCAGCGTTGCTTTCCCGGCCAAAGAACATGTCCGAGGAGATGGCTTTAGCGTTGGCAAATTTCTGTCGCGCCTCGCTAGACTCCGCGACGGGGGCAGAAACGTCCGGCTTCCGTCTGCTGGGCAACCTGACGCATCCCACAATTCCGCAGGTCATGTGTCAAACACTCATTCATCCACATTCAGTCCATGGCTTACAGCATGCAGGTCTAATTCAGACAGTACTGATTCGTGGGGCGTTTTTCTTTTTTTTATTATTTTGTTTTAATGGAAAAACCCTCATGTCCTGTTCAGGATTAGCATAAACTCTATAGATCAAAGTGCATGGAAACAAGATAACAAACCTTTCCCCGATTGGCTGGATGCTCGAGATAGTCACTTCGGTTTCTTTAGGTTCCTCCTTCTCTAAAACCCAGGAGGAAGAGAAAGAGGCGGAGCCAGAGTCCGTATCCCACCGTGAGCCAAAGGCGTCTCCCGCTGTGAATGGGTTGTCCTTGTACCTGCCAGGATACAGAAGAAAAGTGACTTAACGGCTAGGCTGAACGTCCAATATGCTTCTGTCAGCAGAAGACAATGGCTACAGCTCCCCACCAATCACAGCTGTGTGTAGGAGGGACCATTAGAGACTGACAGCCAAGTAAAGCCTATGATGACCCTAGATGACCCTTGAGGTTCATCCAAGTAGGCATAGACAGTGTTTTCACAAACTGAGGAGGATCATCTCATTATCTGTTAAAATTACTCTTACCAGGCTTATGGAACAAAATATGGAAGAGGATAAGCCCCAGACAGAGATCGATCCGTCCGTCTATCTCACACATACTGCTGAGGCTGAAGCAACAGAGTGGTGCTGCTACATACTTACTTCGGTGGTCCAGAGGTGAACCCTGGCTCATCAAACATGTCCAGTTTAGAGCGAGAGGAAGACTTGGACCCCACTGGGTTCTCCTGTTCAATGACTTGCATCTCTGACATCACTGAGTGTGACACAACGCTGCAGGAGCAACAAAAAAAAATAAAAAAATACGATCATCTGCCTTTTCCCAGCGACTCGCCACACACCATCATCTCAAGCATGCCGGAACGTCCCGTGTCTGCATCAGCACTTCCTGAACCGCATGCACTACATGTTTCAGCACTCCCCTGCTGGAAAACCGCTAACTCAGAACTCATCAACAACGGGACGGAGCGAAAACGGCCAGTGCAGGCACCCGCCAGGGGCGGGTTGGTGGGGGGCGTCCAGCGCGTTGGTGGCGTGAAGGCGGAAGGTGGAGTGAAGGCGGAGGGTGGAGTGTGCTCACCTCCTGGTCCCCAGGCCCATGCCCAGCCGCTCAGCCTGTTCCCGCTTCTTCCCTTGAAGGCTTTGCAGCCGCTTCTCCTCCATCTTCCTGTCGATCTCCAGCTCTTTGTAGGCCAGACGCATGGACGCCACCCTGCCGGAGACGGAGCCGGAAGGGTGGAGGAGTAAACAAACAAACAAGCAAGCAAGCAAAAAGACAATGTTTTTTTTGGGAGTTATGACACAGCTGCCAGAGCTTCACGTGCAACGCCAAACAACGACGCACCATTAACAGCCGCCCGCATGGACGGCCCACGTGAACTATACTCGAACTGTGCTGAGGCGCGAGCGGCTGGGCGACTCACATGGACTCCTCAGCTTGTTTCTTGGCCTCGGCTGCCTGCTCCTCCCTCAGCTTCTCCGCCACATGCGCTTGTTTCTCCACCTCGTTGAAACTCTGACTGCTCACCTTTTGGGCCCCCAATCCCTTCTTAGCACCCAGCTGAGGACACACGTCAGTACTTACATCAGGGCAAGACCACAAGGACTCGAGGTAACTGCTTATTTTTAATCGGCACATTGATTTCAGAATCTGGATTTGCTTTTGAAGAATAAGACAATCGAGCAAAACCAGGTTTCATATCAGACACGACATAAGGTTTTTTTTTTTTTAATCCATTAACAGAAAGCTGCTTTTGTAGACAAGGCCAGTAAGGAGTTGTGCAAGAACACTGATAAAATAAAATTGAGGGGTTGTCGGAAACATCACAGGGAATTTCAAATGTTGGAAATAAAATTATATATGATGTTTGCGCGACACCTGCTGGTTAACTCAGGAACTGCAGCATCATACACAATTCAAAAGAAGCTTGGATGGACAAAGAAGCTTCTAGAATTTCAGAATGATCAAACATACCCCTTTCTTTGCAGTTGTTGGCTTCTTCTTCCCAATAATGGAGGGTCTCACTTCTAAAAACAAGGAGATATACATTTCAGAAAGCCTGGCTATTATTTGATGCATGTTTGAACCTCTCCAACAAAGCTCCGTTCTGCTTAGCAGAACTTGGAAGACACCACCACCTCCAGACACATTAGTATGAGGTACAAAAAACAAACAGGTAAGGCTCTAAGCAAATTCAGCCAAATAAGCATTTTACCCAGGGATCAACACACACACAATACTAGAATCCAGTCACAAACTTCTAACAGAAGTAAAATGTCTAACAATACAGCACCAAATTAGTACTGAAGGCACTAATGATGCCCGTGCCTGTCCAACTGTATGTGAAGCTTGTCAAACGGGATAATGAAGCCCCCCCCAAAACCTCGTTCCCTTGAGACAGGGGAAAGACAAGTGAGAAGATAGGCCTGATTAACCACACGGGCACTCCGTATGCCGACAGACAAAGGGAGCACCTCTAATCCCATTATTCCAGTGCATTAATTGCCACTGGACCTCAGTGCACCAGACCTGTTCTGAAGAACTTGGAGCCATCGCCCTCACAGAGGAGAGAAGAGGCCCTGCTTGCCAGGAGAGCAGTCTGGTAGGACTAACGCACTGGATATAGTGCACTTGTGTACAGACACACACACGGATCTAATTGGGGGACCATATCCAGCTAAAGCAGACAAGTTACAGACGAGAACAGAAGCTACTGCTGAAGGCCACAAGACGGCCAGTACATCAGGAATCAATTTTCTACCTTCCTCCACCTTCTTCCTTCATTGTCTTAATTCAGGTATATAATGCGCACAAAAATGGCATGTTGGTGTTTAAGAGCAACGTTTGAGTTCTGCCTCCTTGCAAAATGATTAAGAACATTACAAGTCACTTGAAGAGAGCTCCATGCGTTTGGGCTCCAGCCGTTAAAAAGGGTGCAAGGTGCTGAATGGGCAGTGATTTAGTATTGAGGGAGAGGGGCGGGGCCAGGGCAGGTGCGTCACAATGCACCCGAGCGTCAATCAAGCAGAAGGCCATGCTGCTTATAGGCAACCGGCCATTTCGAAAAATCACTCAGATCACCTGTAAGAGGCTCCGGCTCACCAGACGCCAACCTCATGGAGTCGTCTACGTTAACAAAGCAGAGGATTAACAGAGGGGTCTTTGTCAGAGATGAATCGCACAAGCCTGCAGGGGTCTTCGAATGACGGCAGTTCCTACTCTGCGTGCCACGTCAAAGCCCTGCCCTATTATTCACCAACACTGCTGCATGCCCACGCAAACACAGCCCCTCCGGTCATGGACAATGTTATCAGTTCTCGTGGGATTCTTTCAGTGCAGCAGGTGAGTAGACACCAAGAGTTAAGGAGTTGTTTTTCTTTTGGTCTTTTTTTTTTTTTTTTGATGAATGTGGATGAAAAATATGGGATTGCAGGGATGTTACCAACAGCCATTAAAGAGTATAAAGGCTGTACCACTCTACTGTTCAGTATAGCTGACCATTTGTACAAAAACACTTAAAACAAACACACTCACCTATAGTGGTTTTTGCATCCAAGGTTAACCCTTCAGTGCTGGGTCCTTCCTCCAGCTCTGTAAGACACAGCCAGAAGAAATTCAAGTCCAAGGAGAAACATTTGTAAAAATGTTTTTTTGCCAGCGTTTTGTCTGTGCGCGTGCGTTGTGTATGAACGCGTGTGTAAAGAAAAGCGCGCTCACGTGCAGCGACGGTTTCAGGCACACCGCTGCCCTGCTCTGGCTGAAGGGTTCCAGTCACCGCACCGTTCTGCTCCGACAAAGAGGGGGAGGCCACGTCCCACCTGTGACCAGGCTGCGGAACAGAAATGGACGTGAATACGAGGGACGGTTCCCGCCATTTTTCAAGATGAAGGGAGCAGGCCTAAAGAGCCGAACCCTGATGCTCCCGAGCGTCGGTGTGCCAAAAAAGAGAGTTTGCGCGGCCTACCTGAGTGTGTTCGTCGAAGAAATCTGCCTCTTTTTTCTCTGGTGCTGGCGTATGAGTACTGCTTGAGCTATCGATCCACAGCTGAGGGCCAAAAAACGAGACTTTACCGGCAGCGCTTGGCCTATGTGAACGTGTTGCTACGCTGTGCATGAGCAAAATATTATGAGCAAAAACCGCTGGGCGGTGTGTGTGATGGCGCAAGATGAAACAGACTGAACCTAATAACAGTTGTAGAAAGTGAAGTTTGGACCAGTGACACTGAGGGCAAAGATGAGCTGAGAACTTGAGGGTAGCTGCTAGTGAATAGTGACACCGATTGAGTTTCAGTTCAGAATGTGCACATTTTCAAAAATCTGATTAAAAATATGAAAGAAACTGTATCCATCCATTATGTGAAATACCTGATAACCTAACAATTAGGGTGAAATATACAGCCGTTACTTTGTGCATGATGAAATCATAATGAAATATCATCAGAATACCGTTTACAAATGTTCTGTGCTGTATTTGCTCGTTGTCAGGTTTCAAAAGTGACCTTTGTCCCATCAAAAACTTTCATCACCCTTTATCACATTTGCCTCCATCAGTATTCCAACCACTCCACCTCATCCAAACATGGACACCGCCCCATTTAAATTTTGAAATCCAAATTTTATATAATTTTGCATATATCATCATCTAGTACTAGATTAATACAAAATGTATAATATTAATGTACTATTGAAGAGAGAAATTTGCATAATAAAGGTGGATGAAAGTCCCCCTTGATGATACAGTAATGCATGTTGTGTAGGTATGATTGTATAAGGCACTGCAATGCTTCTACAGCCACCCCCCCCCCCCAATCATCATTAAAAGCTAAGTTTTTTGTTCGTTTGTAAACAAGTCAAAAGTGCTCTTGCCATCTAGTCAGCCAACAGCAGTTTTCTGCGGTCAACAACTTAGAATAAATAAATGTTTCTTATAACATAGGAAGCATATGAATAAGCTTTTCACACAGAACACATTTACTAGATGTGGCTCCAGTCAGCAGAACAGGCCTGCGTTTGGCCACTACATCAGTATTTAGTGCTGCTTACATCAGTGCCGTATTTGGACAGCGCAGCCTGGCCCAGCTGCCGGATCTTCTCCCGGTACATCTGCGCCGCACGGCTGTTGTACTTTGCGTTGGTGTCGTTGGTGGTGCAGCCATGCTGCCGGAAGAAAGCCGTCTTTACCCAGAGGGGGAAGAGAGGTCAGTGTTTCGCTCACTGCCATCTTTACGATGACTTCATTTCGGACACAGTGGTTTGAGTGAATCAGCGATAGTTTGTAAGGGGACTTACCGCGTTGGCGTTTCCTCCGACCTGCATACATCTCAGCTGAAACCAGCTCCAGTTGGAGTCAAGCTCTGTGGATCTGACACATGGCATATAAACAGTTCATTTGACAAGTAGCCAAATTACAACTTCCTACTTCTTGAGTCTTCTATGTGTCAGAAATGTTCTTGGATGGTTGTCCAAACTGCACAAACAGCAATAGTAAACAGAACAGTAAACAGAGGGATGCCCATACCAACCTGATAAAGCTAAGGTGCACACCAAGTGAACGGTGGATCCCTGAGCAGTCAATGCAAAGGAAAACCCCATAAGGAATACTAGCCCAGCTTGGGTTCTTAGCAGCACAGTCGAAGCAGGCCTGAGGGGAAAGTCCAGTTTAATGGGTTAAGTTCACGCCCATTCAATTCATACATTTTCATTCAGACATAATTTAACATGAGCTTCTCAAGTTGACAGCTTTGGAGCCGTGTTTTGATCAGGATGAAACCTGATTCTCATTACTATGGTATGCTCACACCCTCATCATTCACATACACCTATTAGGAAATACGCCATTCCTAACTTTTAGAGCACGCTTCCGTGTTTGTTCAAGTTAAAAGTTTTAAAAGAGCTACTGGTCCTTAATATTTAGCAACACATTCTTTTATTTGGCAGAAGAGCCTAACGTCTAAAGACATTAGCTAGCTGCCCTTACATATGGTTAAGTGGATAGCTTATGAAACTTGGCCAGCTAGGTAATAATAGTGTACACAGCCTTTACCAGCTTTAACGATTTAACGATCACATTTATAAAACTAAAACACACACAACTAGGCCACATTCAGACATAGAAACATTCACTCTCTCAATCTATGATAACGATTTCCAATGTGTTACAAGGCTATTGTCTGTGTGAACAAGGCGGAACGTCCAACCACCAAACACAAAATGCGGAATAACTAGCTAACTAGCCAGCTTGCTATGAATCTGTATGAAAAAAACGTAGATATACGTTTACATAACGACTTGGTTCTAGATTAATAGCGACACTACATTATATATGTACGCACTAGTCTTGATGCGAATAAGCCAGCTATTCCAGTCACCTAACTACCTACCTAACATCTGGATACTCAATAAGGCGTAAAACGTTCTTTTAACAATTCCCTCATCACTATAACGTCAATAAAATAACGAGATTTTTAAAAGTCTTGGATCAGTTATCTGGTTATGGTTATTTAGTAATTAATAACAAATCAGTTAATTGTATGTAGTTATAATTCGTGCGTATACACAACAACCAAAGAAACAGCTAGCCCGCTAGCTGTGCTTACAACAGCCGGTTAAATGAAGAGAGAACCGTAAGAACCATAACGTTAACAAGCAAGCTGACTTGCTAAAATAATCCAATGGTATCGAATTTCTAATGTCGAATGTAAGATGATTCCCATCACGTCATCTGTTTTTTTTAGTTATCCTCTATTACCAACTGTATCCAAACCAGTTCAATAACACCAGATGCTTGTGTTTGATGTATACGTGGCTCACATGCCTGCCTGTAAAACTGGCTAGCTACTGACAGCGAATTCCGGCTAGCTGACTAGCTAGCTATATAGCTACCTGAATGACTAAACACGAACGGGCCAGCTGATAGCTTGCTTGCTAGCTAGATTCATTTCTAGGCCCGAGTCAACACCGGCTTAACAAGCAACCGAGAAATGACACGTAATCGTATAAATAAAAAGATCAGCATTCATACAATACACGTGGCAATATTTAAACCAGAAAATCGCTTACAACGTATCACATCTGTTACCTTATTTGTAGGGATCGACCGCAGCCTTTTAAAAATCGTAAGAATTTCAGTCTTGTTCGGTTCTGACGCCATCTTGCCACCTTAGCCGTGTGAAGATAGCGGTAAAAAAAAAAAAAAAAAAATTCAAGTGGTCCGACGGAAATGTGTTTTCTAAAATAAAAGTTATTATATTCTACTCACGAATTTATTATTACTGTTGTTATTCGCAATTTTTATCTTTTCACGACCCGCTGCTTTTGTCATAGAACCACGAAATTCGGCACTAGCAAGAATAATGTGCTTAAGTTTTGGGGACATAATGGATTTCCGGATTTCGCGTGACGGTCGGCAAAGTCGACATTTTCCATAGGAAATGAATGGCAGGAAGTTCTTAAAGGTAAGAGTCCGTGATGTCACAGTAGGCCATTTTCACACAACACCTGCTCGGACTGTCTTCTCTGCTTGACACCCTCGAACAGAACTACTGGAACATGGACAGCTAAACAACTCCTCAGCCTCAACTACACCCCAAACCCCTCCACAACTGCCACCAAATTCTCCCATTGGAACCCTCTGGTTTTATAAATGCAATTATTTTCGAGCTTTAGCCATCAAACTTGGTGAAAGGACTCAACAACTGACCTCAAGTACGAAACTGCATTTCATACTGATATATGTCTATCCACCGCTACTATCCTTTCAGTCACCCTCCATTCTCCCATGGAAACCCACTGATTTGAAAATTCCCGTCATTTTTAAGATGTAGCCATCAAACTTGGTAAAAAAGATTCAACAGCAACAACATTCTTGGACTAATATTATACCTAATGTTTTGAAATAACTAAAATTTTCAGGGTAGCATTAAAATAACATTCCCATACTAATATTCTAATAACAATTTGGGCTAAAATTATACTAATATTTGTGCAATAATGATAAAATAATGTTCTCGGGCCAATAATGTTTTTGCACTGACATTTCATTAATGTTCTTGAAATAACGTTATACTATCATTCTTGAACCAATGGTACACTAACATTCTTGGACCATTATCCTAACTAACGTTCTCACAAAATGGGGTATTATTATTATCACTGCTGTTGTTTACACATATATACCTTTCTCATACTCAAGGGCACTTTACAGTCAACACTGGATAGTTATTGTTGAAGGGTTATTTAGCAGTTGTGGTAGTTGTGGTTGAAAGGTTATTTAGGAAATGTTAGCTTGACAAAGCAGCTAAAAACAAATAAAAGGCAGTTAGTTTGGCTGTTGTGACATTGATAAACAGACAAATAATGCTAAATAATGTTATATGTTCAATTTTAAAATGTAATGCTGAAATGCTGTTGAAATTCTGAAGTACTGTTAAATTATGTTAAAGGCTGTTGAAACATGAAATGCATTGTTTTCAAGTATTATTATTGTTGTTGTTACAACAAAACATACTAAGATCATGTTATTTTTGTCATCTTTTGCAGTGCATTCCACAGTATGCATTATTAACATACACCATAAAGCCTTAATTTTTAGGGTAGGAGTGAAAAAATTAAGATTCCTGAATACTGTATAAAGCATTGAAAAAGGACTCAGTTAACTAAAAACGTGCACCAATTTGCACTTTTTAAAAGGTAATCTAATAATATAAAACAATCTTTAGTTGAAAAGTTGTGCCCTTACTTAAACTACAGCAGAATTTCAGAATCCTATAGGTTCCAGCATAAAAATGCACTGAAAAACTGTTTATTACCTATTAGCCAATGCTAGTCCAGATAATTTAATAACTAATTTTCTCATCATAGCCTTGCCCTTATGAATAGATAGGGGGTTATTTTTCAAGCCCAAATAGGTGTAATACCTACTTGCCGATGCAGCGCCCCCGTTCGACATTGTTCTGTTTCCGTTGTCAAGGAAGCGCGTCTGCGGTTGCCAACATGGACAAACTGTTGAAGGTATGCGTTTTATGGCAAGGTTTTAGCTACGTAATTATCAGCTGTTAATGAATTTAATGTTGGTAGAGTTCTGAAACTAGAGCGCATGTGCATTGCCAAATAAGAAAAAGAACAACGGTCAATATACGAGGTATTTTAAAGTCATCGCTAGCTAATGTAAAGGCTCGGCTATAGCTGGCTAGCTCGTCCTCGCGACCTACTGTTTGCCGAATAGCTAGCTGGTTAGCTAGCCAGCTACCATGACATAACAGCTAGCTGTTCTTGGCAACTCAACCCAGACGATGTCGGTGTCAGCCCTGCCACTTTAACAGTAGCAAAACGAAATTATTTTTCAGCTATCCAGTCCGGGTCGGGTCCTTCAACATCACCGTGACGCGACTTTTCTTGTTTGGATGAGGACTGGGATGTTGAAACCCGAAAGCTAAGGACACTCATCGGCTTGCCATCCTGCTATTCGGGATGCAAGTCCTGAAAGAACCTCTCTTCTATTCGTATCCTTTTTTATTCTTTATTGTTGTTTTATGTATAGCATTGCCTGAACAGTTCCATCCTAGATACATGTGAATTTTAAACTTGTGTAATGCGTGTAATACGATAACATTAAGGTTCATTATATGAACATGTTAATAATCGGATAATGTAAAACAGATTACGTTTTATCTGGGATATGGCTGTAGGTTCAGAGTAATGTTAAATTGTATCAGTCGACCTTAGCTATGTTTTATCAATACGAGGGAAGAATCCCATCTTGTATGCAACAGCAATTAAATATTTTCTGTTCGTTCTTTTCATTCTTTATTCTTTGTCTTTTCAATTGGTCACCCGCAAATGATGGCCTACATTTACAAGTGATCTTTTTAAATTCCGTGATTCTCTTAACCTGGAATCACATCAGAAGCATTAGGTCCGGTCTGGACGGAGAGGTTGAGAATGACAGGGAATTACTGCTCCAGGAACAAAAGTCTTGTCGTGCTCGTGCCCGCAAATTCTCCTTGGAAACAAATCGACGCAGAAAGTGAGATCATTCATCACATACATGGTTTACTGTGTTTCAGGTGAATTAGGACTGCAATTGCTGTTATCAGATCTTTATATTAAAATCTATACCAACTGTAAGTGTATGGATTACAAACATCTGAACAAATCTATTAGAGGTCAACAATGATGTGAGTTAGAATTGAAAAACAAACAAACAAATAAATACACATACAGGCCTAAAGATAAAGCAGGTATAATAGTGAGTACAAAGATAGAATTTTACTAGCAGCCAAGCAGGGTAAAAGTAGTGCTTTATGCTGTTGTTGGAAGTGACCTACAGCTTGTCCTGCACCTGTATGTTGGGTTTCTGACCCAATGACTAACCTCAAACACAATGAAAGAGAACCTAGCACTCAGGCCACAGATACTGTTACTTAACACTTTAGTTGTTATCTAGGATTTGCCCCCTTGAAATTGATCCCCTAATTAGATACAGACTAAAGACTAAAGTAACTTTTAATAGGCATCAGTGAGTGGGTTACACATGCACATGAACATCTCTCTTACAAAAAACAAACCACAGTGAAGCAACGATCCTGTTTCAACTACACTCATTTTGGTATGAGATAACAGTTCTTTCAAGATGAGGGTACAGGTCTGCTAAAATCAATTTATGTGTTTTGTATCTGAGCAATAGAATAGTTGCTGTGCTATACTCCTCTGGTTTTGGGGCTTAACATTACATAAAAAATACTTGATATATTCCTATTACTTTTGATTTCATACAGCTGTGTGGTCTTTACACATAAGACTAAACTTCGATTGACTTGCTTTGTGCCTCCTACAAGCTTGGCATTTGTTAATTGGTATTCTATTACCAAATTAATTCTGTTGAAATGGCTGCTTAGAGAGCGCTTCAGTTTCTCTCAGCTCAGCTGACACACTGACAGCTCTCACAATGAGATGATATTGATGGTGCAATCAAGCTTTTATTTGCCTCCCCCCCTCATTTTATATTTATATCCCTTTACTTTAATTCCTTTTCTTCCTTTCTTTCTCTCACTCACACTCTATCTCTCTTTCTCTCTCTTTCTTTCTCTCACTCACACTCCATCTCTCTTTCTCTCTCTTTCTTTCACTCACACTCCATCTCTCTTTCTCTCTCTTTCTTTCTCTCTCTCACACTCCATCTCTTTCTTTCTCTTACTCACACTCCATCTCTCTTTCTCTCTCTCTTTCTTTCTCTCTCTCACTTAGGGCTCTGGAGGAGAGGAGAAAGCAGTGGGATGTCCAGGAGCAGATATTGCGGGAAAATATTTTGCAGCAGCGCAAGCAGAGATTACAGGAGGCCACCGAGCGGTTTCAGAGAGCACACCTTCCTCCCTCACAGAAGAGGAAACCAGGTCAGCCCATCACACTGTCACCCCAGCTCTCCCCGGCCCACCCCAATTCACCTCAGCCCACCCCAGCTCACCCTGACTCCTTTTTTAGAATTAACCCTCTCTTTGTTGACTTGTATAGCTTTGATTGTAGCAATTGGAATTGGAATTGTAGAGTAACGTATTAAATTAATACAGTTATTATACAGTTATTATTATAATAATAAATGGATACAGTTATTATTAATTATAATACTTTTCGTAAATGTAATTTTGATAATTCATTAGTTTATGTGAATTAAATGTTTTGTGCCCTAGTCTCTAGTAAAGGAGTAATCAACTTGGATGAAGCCCTCAGTCATATTCATGGGGCCCTGAGCTCATATGCTTATCAGTCTTCATTCTTATCTAGTACCTCCAGCCTTAGTAGGTAGGTGACTTTGCCATTCAAAGCAGTGCAGTTATTACAAATGATTCATGTATCCATCAATCCATATCAGATTTTCTGTTTATTTTTTGTCCTTAATTGTCCTTAAAATCAAATTACTTGTTGTTGAGCTACTATTTGTGCATTTTGTAAACAAATGTCTGTACATCTCTAATTAAATTTACAGAACTTTATCAAGAATCTGCCAAATGCAGGATTCATTCCCTATTGTGTCAAGGTGAGGAATATTTCTTACCTCCAAGTCATGCTTTCGTTTTGCGTAGGAGTGGCACTCCATCATCTAAGCCACCAGGGGGCTCCAGTGGCCTTCGCAACTTACGAGCGGTTTCTCCAGGCGAGACCTATTTCAAGCTCATGCAGGAGAGGAATATAGGTGACTTTAAGACCAGCCAGCTGCTCTTCCTCAACCAGGTGCAGGAGGCCGAGCCTCTAGTGAATGACCCTGAACAGGCCTGCCTACAGGTGAGCCTCTAACTGCTTCTGCTCAGCAGAGGACAACTTCAAATTATATGTTTGATTTTCAAGGAGATTTAAATATTTTCACATTCGCTGACCTAATCGGGACAGTTCAGAAGTGAAAATATGAACTTATTTAAAATATAATTTTACAGTTTTCCACTTTTTTCAGACTTTGTGGTGTAATTAGCTGAAAGGTGTTCTTTGAGTTCATTATCTCCTGATACTGGCACACTGACATCGTTTTTTTAAGATGCACCCCTCCCTTTAAATCTCTTAAAGTATTATTTCATCTTATCCACCTGTAACCCAGAAATGGACATAAATAACAGCCATGGGAAAAGGCAGTGAAACAAAGAAACAAGTTTGACACTAACACTAATGTATAATCTAATAATGAATATCAGTAATGAGCATGCCTGTTATCTAATGGCCTTCGGCCTAGTTCCACCGACCGCAGCACTCCAGTGGCAATATCTCACAGTATAGCACTCCCACTCATGAATTATTGTGTAGGTGTTTGATGGGAAGTGTATGGGTGTGTGTTCAGGGAGTGTGGGTTTGTGTCAAGAGTACACTGTTGTAAGATTGTGTTGGTTTGTATTAAGAACATGCTGAAATGAGCTGACTCACTAGGTCACACACACACTCCCACACCCTCTCACTCACATATACACACCCACAAAATATCTCTCTCTCTCTCTCTCTCTCTCTCTCTCTCTCTCTCTCTCTCTCTCTCTCTCTCTCTCTCTCTCTCTCTCTCTATTCTGAGTGTAAGCACATAATTCTGTAATTCTAAACAGACCAGGACAGACATGCTTACAATCCTATTAGAACCAAGGAGGCAAAACCTCTCAGAAATTGTGTATCTTCTATAGTCAAACCTAATCATTCTTATGTAATGTATTGCTGGACATTTGTAAATATTATATCTTTGAAAACTAACCTTTGAGATTCCTGGAAAGTCTCATAAGATAAAACCAGTAGGGTTTCCCATCTCAAGTCTAATTACAACTTACACATACAACTTACACTTGTTTTATTTTACCATATTTCTACATTTCATAGAACTGAGTTTTTTTTAAAAAATCAGCTTTCAGCTGTCCTTCCCACATTAGTTTTGTGAAAATCGAGTAGACATGTCTGCTTTTCCCCATGTTTCATGCAGCACCCAATCTTGTGATGTTTGATGTTATCCTGCAATTATGAACATGCACTATATTGCCAAAAGTATTCGCTCTCCCATCCAAATGACTGTGCACCAGTGCAAAAAGCAAGGTCCATAAAGACATGGATGGCAGAGTCTGGTGTGGATGAACTTGACTGGCCTGCACAGAATCCTGACCT
>JAOYMR010000026.1:13548236-13560208 GCA_025802075.1 Tenebrosternarchus preto
ATATATTAGTGCACAATAACACAACATTAAAGTTGTATACAGATGTACTTTTGCTTATGCTGTGTAATGCAATAATGGAAAAAAAAAGTGCAGTAATTATTATGACATTCTGGAGATGGGGTTCCTTGCTCATCTTGATTATATGCTGATCTAATCACAACAGGTTTTCTGGGAGTGTATAACTGTCTGTCTTCATGTATGTGACATGACAGTGCTGTGGTTGTGTAAACTAAAGAGGGAGGGACCCTGACCCTGTAGAGCCAGTGGAGTCAGTCTGCAACGTCCAGCAGGAATCATTACTCACTCGACAGTCATTTACACTCACACACTCCAACCAACCACGTATTACCACAGCAAAACAATATACCTACCCCTGACCTTAACCTAATCTTTAACCTCAGTAACCAAAAATAAGAATAATCTTTGGGCTCTGAATATTTTTAAAGGTATTTTGCTCATGACTTCACAGCATCTGAACTGGTGTTGTTTTCCTGCCATTGTGGGTACGTTTAAAGCAGACCGTGCACATGCACACACCCTGGTCGCCGTTTCTATATGCAATGTCTGTACAGGTAACTGAAAACTACAGAATATGATCCTTGATTAAATAATGACTTGTAAACAAGAGCCACAAGCATCTAAAAGAGGATTTGGAATAACAGCTACTCAGTCCTTAATGTGGAAGAACATACGCCTGCACCCCAGAAATCCTTCTGGAATTTCTGCATATGTTATGAATGTAGTACATACATATAAACGGCAGACTTAATGTTTGACAGCCTTTCATATAATGACCAATCTAAATACATTACCAAATGTCAGTCCAAAAGGGCAAGCATGTCAGTTCTCAGTCCGGTCAGATTTAGAAACTGATGGAATCTGTGTACTTATAGGTACACTTTTAAAATTTGCATCTGTTTTACAATCAGCCATTGTAACCATGGGCCATAACAACTGGTTAGAGAGAGTAAATCTTTTTGATTCATTAAATGACCTGGATAATAACTGGCGGTGCCTATATGACTAGCCATGCATACAGGAAGAAAAAAAAGAGACAAAGAGAAGCCAAATTCACCTTGCCTTAAGTTAAGGAAAGTTAAAGTTTTGCCTGCATGTGTAATGCTGTTAATTTGTCACGTCTTTCCTGTGCAGGCTTTAGTCTTGCCTCAGGTCAGCTTGCCTCGTCTTGTTGCAACAGGAGGGAGGAAACCCATGCACTGCGTTAGTGTTTGGCACTGACTTGCCTTCTTTCAGAAGTGATGAAACTACTCTATCTTCCATTGAACACACCTGCTAAACAGGTTTCAGCTCATTGTGCCTCACTCCTGCTATATGTCGGGGGTTGTCTCAAACCCAGATTGTCCTGTCTGTTTTGGCAGAAAGAGATTTTACAAGATTTCCTCTTGTGATGTAAAAAGCCCAGGGATTTAAGTATGCACATGTTTCAACAAGGACTTTCAGTCTCTCTGAGTCAGTTTTGGAATAAAACCTGTGAACAAATTTTGAAAAATCCTCACCTTGCCATCATATTATTAATATCACATAAACGTTGCATATTAATATAATAAAGATATATGAATGTGACAAATCCAAATTTCAGTATCTGCTGAAATCAATTCTTTGCATGTATATTTCAGGTTCTTTGCAGCATATACTCTGCAAAAAAAAAAGGATCCATCAAAGATGAGAGGGAAACGAAAGCATTTCTGTAAGTTGACGGGTGCTAAGCAAATGACAGTCCCAGAAAGCAGTATCAGGACAAAAACAAGGCCCCTCAAGTGGGGTTTGCTCTAGAAGGCTATAGAATGACCTTAGACACAGGCTACCTGCCTTGGGCTAACACCTGGTCTGTTCAGCAACCTGCCCTCCTGTAATGACCAAAGAGCATAATTAGGTGATTATGACACTAATGTGGTAAACACAACAGCTAAATATCATACTTATATGAGAAAGAAACTTTGTATATAAATGGGAAAAATGTAGGTGTGAAAATAGCTTTATAGCATAGAATATAGCATAGAAATTATGACAAAAATGAACAGGAAAAAAAGAGTGGAGAATGAAGTTCATTTTAATTTCTCTCGCGTTCTGGAGAGCCAGAATACCACAGAAAATGTTACAACAATATTATAACATTAAAAGACAAACATATATGAGAGAAAATAGATTATAAAAAAATCAGTTGCAGTCCTCCCTGTCTTTAAAAACTTTTTAAATATTTAATAATGATGATGATGATCTCAGTAGGCCTCTGTGTATATTTCTCAGTGTATGAAGTCCCTGTAAAATGTATATTTTCATAATCATAAATCAGTTCTTAATTTTGTAAACATTAATTCAAAAATCTTCTCTATAATGCATTGGTGGAGGCTGAGTAATCATAATTTTTTTGTCCAATATATTCTTATTAGATTGCTATTTTCCCTGTCTCTTTTGTATTTATTATATATGAAATTACATGGTGGATATTATTCATATTTAATATAAAATTTTTATTAAACTTTTTATTTTTGTTTATTTTAGAAACTACCGACCTGTAGAGGGCGCAACAAAAAAATTACAAGTCACTGCTTCTGGAGGTCCTTTTAGACCCTGGTTCTGAGTGAAATATAAGCCAAAGTTTTGATTGAATGATGACTGCGTCATGCAATTTTCATACATTTTACGTTTTAGAAAAATAAGTCTTCTAATGTTAAAAGAAAGGTATTCTAATGTTTTTAAAGCGTTTTTACACAATAGCAATTAAATGTATTTAAAACATGAAAAAGAACAATAAGAACAACAAAATAAGTAATAATATTTCAGTCTACACAGCAAAAAAACTTTCATATTTATTCAATTTGACAGAAAATTAACATTTAAACAAAAGCTCGTTGAATTTTTTAAGTAGGGCTGTGGCATTGTCATCAGAAGATGGGTACTGTGGAGTTAAGGCTAAGAGAATAACCTTTGTGACATGTTGACCAAATGATCGAGTTACCCGCAGAACAACAAAGTGGGTGGTCCCCTTGGGACAGCGTAAAGCCTCGAGGGCAGAGCTTAAATATGGCCGTGGTCACCGCGGGAACTTTAGAGCTCATTACTGATCCGAGGATCACACTCTAGAAACTAGCTTCCACACGAAAAGTTTTTGCAATTTTTATTTTAATATCTGAGTCAAAATGACTGATGGTTTGTTTACCCTTTTTATACAAGAACGAATAGATCTTTAACAGTAGCACATCTTTCAAATTGAATGTAATAAAGTGGTATATTCTGGCATTGCCTTTATATAAATAATGTCATTGTATATTGCATCTTGAAGCTTGCAGTCAAACCAAGCACTGGGTTGATAAGTTTGCCTAGTAACTTTATAAACTCTTTATGGGTCAGCATTGTTGCCTAGTAACTTTATAAACTCTTTATGGGTCAGCATTGTTATAAAGAGGCTGAAGATCGACTGGACAAAGAGGAAAAGTTTAATGTAACTTTTCACGTAGATGCTATTACAGTTCTCGCAGAAGATTAATAGGACTTCATAATCACTCGTTCAGATGTGTGGTAAAGGATCGGAGCCTCCGCGTGCACACGCACAGACAAAATGATTTCTCAATGGAACGGGAAGAATGATTTGCATAACAATTCTGGGAACCCAATGAAACTGTTTTCCGTGGCGCGACAAGGAAAGAAAAATCATTATTTAAAATAAAAGTAAACGCATGTGTTTGTTGTTTGATAAGAGTTTGTCTAAACTTTAGCACGAATTTATCAATTGTAAAAAAAAAATACACCTATTTTTAATATTACTTTTATGCAACTAGAAATGTATAAGTATAGTTACTACCAAGCTGTAAAACATAACTGGCTTTTAGGTTGTATAAAATGTTATGTTTTATTTGGATTTGTCCTTCTTATTAAATGTTCATGTATTTAATGTCTTTAAATAAGACTTGTACGGTTTACTTTGAGAAAGTGGAAAATGCTTACCATCGGCAAATACATGTTATTCAAAGTTGTTATTCAAAAGTTGCAAAACAGAGGGTAGATAATGGTGAAGCGTTTCTAGGCAGACATTTAACGTTACCGCTGTAAAATTACCTCCCACATAAAAGGAGAGGTTGCTTTAAACCCTCTTGCTCGTCCCGATTAATTACACTAAGCCCCGCCTTCTCTGAGTCAGCGGTCACATGAGTCATAAAGTTTGATGTCCTGCCCAAAGTTTGAGAAGAAGTTGAGAAAAAAAAGTTTGGGTAGTGAATGCGCAGTGATTTTCAACGCGCAGTAGCCTGCAGTTGCTTCCAATGTCTCGGTTTGAAGGCTGTAAACTTTGGAAAAGTCATAAAGATACCGACTGAAACTTCGACTGGAACTTTGGAAGGAGTTTAACGAAGAACGTTCGGTAGATATGCGCGTTTTCAGATTTGTCGGTGCGTCCTCGCGAAGCAGAAAAATAAATTGTTGCCTATTTTTTTTCGCGAGACTTGGATAATTACCACTACATTTTGGACAGACTTGCGGATAAGATTCGGAGTTTTGTAGATTCCTGCTTTTGGAATTTATGGTTGCAATTAACTTGTCTTTCTACAGATTCTGAGCATTTCAGTCAAACATTAAAGCGCTTTTCCAGAGTTTTTTTGTCTTTTATTCTTTGGAACCATGGATCCGAGCCAGCACAACCCTCCAGCCGGCCATCAAATCGTCCATGTTCGGGGTGATTCAGAGACCGATTTGGAAGCTTTATTTAACGCTGTAATGAACCCGAAAAATGCAGTCGTTCCCCCCTCTCTACCTATGAGGATGAGGAAGCTACCAGACTCCTTCTTCAAGCCGCCAGAGCCAAAGTCCCACTCCAGACAAGTAAGGCCACCCCCACAGAAACCACAAACTATTTCCCGTATCTTTTTCCCCCCGTGCGCTCTGAAACTGTTGTGTGGTCTATTTGATGACATCATTTCTATTGGTAAACTTCTTAGTGCTCGTTTTATACCCTCAGAACGAGTATTTGCAGATATAACGTACAAAATGGTCGTTTTATAATGTTTGTTAGAAAGTATTCCAGAATGCGCAAGTCAAATTGTGACTTTTCACGAAACTAAATAATTAAAAAATGATGATATTCTCGAGTTCACAGCAAAATTAAAACAGCCTGAGGTAGCTTGCAGATGCATGCATTTTGTAAACATTTAAACTCCAGTGCTTCTAATTATTAGGAGATTGTTTAACTGATCTTTTGTAAACTTATAGTTGTTTCATAGTCGAGAGAAGGAGAAAATATCAATTGGTTGCAGCAAAACGTTTTTGTTTGTTTGTTTTTGGTAACAGAAAGCGTTTTTAATCGGAGGGCTTCAGTTTCTTTAGGTTGCGCACGCGCAGCAGCACCAATCCTGTCCACACTAACAGTCCTATGAGCTTCCCCAGGACAGGCCTCTCGTGTTTCCTGTTTCACTCCTCCTCAGCTTAACAGACTAGAATACGCCAAACCAAGGGAAATTTTGTCCCATATGCGCACGTTCATGTCTGTTCCTAAAACTGCAGCCTTATTAAAATAAATACAAATATAAACATTTGAGGTTATATACTGGCTGTTTTAAGCATCTATGCAGTCTTGTGCGCGTTTAGCATGTGTCGGCTGTGAAATGTATCAGATTATGATGATGTAACTAGCCTACCTCACGTGGATTCGTTCCTTCACATCTTGATCTACTGGAATAGCAGTGAGACTCAGACCGTTTTGTGAGTCACTTAACTTCCCTCCACTCCTTTTTTTCATCTCTCCTTCGCAAAAGCCGTCCTTAATGCAGCTGTCGCACCTTCAGTCCATTAACCATTCGCATACATTGTTTACATCCCTGTGTTGGGTAGTGCGTAGGGGTGTGCTTTTGTTTTTGTTGTCGATTTTTTTTTACGAACTGTTTATCCTTCGACCCTTTCCAGGCTAGCACGGACGCGGGTACGGCGGGCACCCTCACCCCCCAGCATGTCAGGGCACACTCCTCGCCTGCCTCCCTGCAGCTCGGCGCCGTCTCGCCCGGCTCGCTGGCTGGCATGCCCCCAGCAGGCGCCTCCCCTCAACACCTGCGCCAGCCCTCCTACGAGATCCCCGACGACGTACCTCTGCCTCCAGGCTGGGAGATGGCCAAGACGGCATCAGGCCAGAGATACTTCCTGAAGTAAGTGGTTTAAGATTAAGATACTCATGTTTTGTGGGTTTAAACTCCGTTTTTTGTTTGTTTTTTCTTTCTTTGGCATTGGTTCTTCCCCTTTTAATCTAAATCTAAAATGATTCTTGGGAAGGTGCAGACTGTTCATAACAATGACTTGAGAACCTTTTAAGTGCTCTATGAAGCTTTTAGCTCGGTAAGAGTGTGTCCCAGTATCAGAAGCCTTACAGCAGAAGTAGAAGCTGTGAATCAGGCGTGTGTAGGTGGGATGTTCGTATAGATGCGAGTTAAACGAGTAAGTCATCTGTGTTCAGAGCTGACCTCTGGATGACATTTGTGTAAAGTTTGTTTGCAGATGCTGAGATTCTTGCTCTCCTCTGAACTCTCTGATTTTCTTGTCATCTGTGCAAAGCTTAAAAAGTACGCCTACAATGCAATACATGCCTTCCTCTCCTTTAGAGCACAGTGAACAATATGAGTAAAGTGATTTTATTTATTTATTCATTTTAAACCCCTTCCCCCTGCCTCTTTCCCTCAGTTGTGGTACAGACCACCCAGACTGCTGTCTCCGTCACTTCAGTGCGTAGGTGATGGTGTTGGCGTGTGTAGACCTTGGCCACACAGTAAGCGGGCCGAGTGTTGGCTGGAGGCCGCCTCGTGCCTCGCTTCTCCTCCATCTCTGTAGACGCAGGGCCCCTCTCCGATAGGTCAGAGCTGCACTGTTAGCCTTAGCGCTAAGGTTTGTGTGTGGGTGGGTGGGTGGTTGGTTGGTTGGTTGTGCGCACGCTCAGCGCATGTGCAGATCATGTTTCAGCGATGAACAAAGAGCCAGTGAAGCAGGGGGAGAGTGAGTGGAACACAGGGAGGCCTGCTAAACTCATCGGCCTGATCACAAGGCTTCAGTCCAGCCGGCTGCGAGACGGAGTCTTCCAGACGAAGCGGACGCCACTGTCCCCGGTTTGAAGGGACGGTTCATGGTCCTGCTGCTTTCCAAGCATTGTTTTGGTCGTGTTTTGGTAATCGTCAATACCATGACCTTAAGCAGGGCGCCTCTGCTGCAGCACAACAGAAGAACATATTTATGCTGGAGAAAAGAGTAAATATTTGGGTTTTTTATTTAATTTATTTTTTTACTGAAGCCTTGCTCCAAGTACCACTTGATGTGTACCATCTCTTTTTTTTTTTTTTTGTACATAAAGATTGTGGGGTTTTGAAATTGATGACCCATCTGACCAATCGGTTCTGGACAAACATGATTAAGTTCAGATTGACTGGGATGAAAAGGCAAGCTTTTGAAGCCAGATGTTTGGAGGCAGAACATCTGGGGCGCATCTGCTCAGTTTGGCTTCGAAGTTCTGCGCGGAGTGGTGAGACCGGGATGGGGGGGGGGGTCAGACGGATCACGTGAGGGATGCTGGTATCTGGAGGCCTCCCAGCGTCTCCTGCATCAGACGACACAGGCTAGTTCTGAAGGGCTAGATGATCAGCAGTTGAGTGGCACATATGCGTGAAAAGAATAAGACTTGTGTTGGCTTTTTTTTTTTTACTGGCCTCTCGAGTGTGTACACAAACGCGCGCTCAGTCACTTGGCCAGTCCGCTGTCTGTGTGTGGGCATTGTCTGTCCACTGTTTCATTGGTTGCTTGAATGCACAAATAATTATCTTCAGACTTCAGCCATCCGCCCGCTCCCGTACACATGTGGGCACCCCCTCCTTTCTGTTTGGGGGTTTGAGAGGGATGTAAACCTTCTTTTTATCTAGTCTCTGTTTACTGTTGTCCTCACCCCAGCATAGGGTTCGTTTTCCTGCAGGACACTGATGTGATTCGTCAACGACCTCATTCATTTTCACTGTGTACAACCTCATATGATCTCCATAGAGGAACAAAGGGGTAAAATAATGTATGTTTATTATTATTTTATGTAGAACACAATGTTCTAGATATGTATTGAAATGGGCCAGTATGCACAAAATTGGATATTAAAATATTTTGTTCTTGGCTTCCAAATAATGTACACAGTATCACATATCAAAGTGTAGATACAGGATATGAGTTGCCGGCTGGTTCAGCAAGCCTGCGTAGATTTGGGGGCACACACACACACACACACACCCTCACTCTCCTATTTATAAGTGGACGGTGTGGATAGGTGGATGAATTGAGAGAGCTGGCCAGTCTCCCACAGCACCCCTCTTTCTGTCCCCCACCCCCCTTTGCAAACTTTCACACACTCACCTACACACACACACACACACACACACACACACACACACACACGCTTTCAGTTTCTCCATTTTATTCACTCCCATACAGTTCTCCTCTTAGCGCAGTAGCCAGACAGTGGGCGCCCGTGTGCGTGCGTGTGTTCTTGGCCGTGCTGGTCTTTGATGTCCTGCTCCGGGTCAGCGGGACATCTGTTTGGAGCAGGACTCTGGTGCTCCCGCCGTGTGCTGTTCGCTGAGCTGTTGGGGCCTCGACCTGCGATCGTGGCATGAATGGATTTCGAACCGTAGACGGGGAGTGGAGCAGGATGCAAGAGGGAGATAATTACAAGACCACCACTGTATCTCTGGCTTTGTTTTGCTGGTGAAAGTGTTATGTAGTACAGAAATCAATGGCCCCTTCTATATGATCTAGCCAAAAATGGGTGTACACACAAACACCAGATAAAAAGCTAAGCTAGCCACACAAAGATCAGAATTTCCTTCGCTTTAATGTTCTGCTGTTTATTTTACCCTTGCTTGCGATTTAAAACTGCAGAAGTTCCGTCAGATACTGTGTGTCCCAGGACATCTGAATATACAGATTAAAGCACCTGAAAACAGCAGGAACCAGAGGGGCATGGCCAGGGTTTCTGTTTGTTTGAAACAGATAAAGGGAAGTGGATTATCAACTTTCATTCTTCTGTCTCCCTCTTCCCGTGTCTGCCAGCTTCCATTATAAACCCCATTTGAAGAGAAGAGTGGGAAAAGGTCAACATGGTGTGTTGACCTGTCCTTTTTTTTCACCCAGCAGTTTGCTGTGAGCTTTGATTTATAACCGGGGGAGGGGGGCACTGTTTAGTTCTCGCCTGCCTGTTCAGAGATCGTTCTGGGGGCAACCCCCCCTACTCCCACCCCCAGAGTAGAGTGGGCTGGGGGGGTGAAAGGGCTTGGTAGGGCAGGAGTGCTCAGGCCAGGGTCATAAACTAATGAAGGGTTCTAATTTAGAGACTCTGGTTGAACACAGCAGGCTAATCATGGCTTCCGTTGTCTTATTAAAGCCAGTGCAGGGAACCGCCGCCCTCTGGCCCCTGGCCCTACAGGCAGGTCAGGGCAGAAGGATCAGTGTGCTGCTCTGAAGGAAAAAGCTCCTACCACACCCTACCTCTGCTCCTAAAAAAAATCTGTTTCTAATCAACTTTACAAAGGTGTGCCTTATTCCAGCAGAGAGGATTTCTACCCTCGAGGTAGCTAATGAAGCAAAATTAACAAAGAAGTTGCAGATAAATTAAGGAGATCCTAGGCTGAGATCCAGCTGGGTGGGGTGAGTCAGAGCGGAGGGCCCGGGGGCCCTCTGTGTAAGGGTCTGCCGGCTTGGGATGCAGGTCGCGGGTAGGACGTTTGTCAGGTGGAGGGTCCAGCTGGAGAAGGGAAAACTGGATTTTATTGGCAAGACTTGGTGAGTTCGAGCTCACTTTGCCACCAGCACTGTGTGGCCACAAAGTCCATAAACCTTTAAAAGGCCCCTTATTTCCTTATATAGCCATTACCATTTGGACTGGAAGGAAGTGGGTGAACTGCTAAAAGCACAAACTGGGGGAAACAGGCGCACATATCGTACAGGTTTGAGCAACGTTGGACTGTGCGCCTCGATTTCCTTCACAAATGGCCTGCTGTACACTGAGAGAGATCATCACATATCCACACGCCAGCAGTGGTGAAATGAACATCATACTGCTAATCCAGATGGTCCGCCTCAAGCGTACACCTTCCGTAGTCGGGGGTGTTTGGCCAGGCAGTTTCCTTTGGACTAATTGCAAGTCTTTTTTTTTGCTGAAGCTAAAAGGGAAAATATTTAAATGTTTACTTTAATAATATAAGAGTATATTAATATACTGTCGTTGTACTTCAAAGTTACTGTTTCTAATAATATATCTTGGAAGGACCTTTATTTGCAAGCAAATTTATACATGAATGCCAGGTCTGTATTTGCTTGGATTTATTTAATCAGATATTCAGTTCATCTCAGGAGCGGGCTTGGTTTAGCAGGTCAGTCGTGGAAGGTTTAAAGGCTGTATATTGCAGGGGCATGCTGGGAGATCTGCCATGGGCCGGCTGACTGTTAAACCATCTGGCTTGACCTTCCCTCTCCATTTGTAGCATGCCAGTGTGTGGCGGCCCGATCGAGGGAGTGTGAGTGTATTGCAAGTGTGTACAGTGAATCTTGGATCTCCCTCTATACCAACTTGCACAAGCGTGTGTGTGTGTGTGCATGCATATGAGCCCTACAGCAATGACTGTCTGCTCAAAATGGATTCCCTCCAAAACACCAGACAAAAACGACATGGTTATGATGCTAAAATTGATTGTCTGAAATGAATTAAAATGAAGAACATTCTGAGCTGGTTATTCATGTTGGAATCTCGTGTGTGTGTGTGTGTGTGTGTGTGTGTGTGTGTGTTTGGGTTATTGTTATTTTTATAGCATCAATAGTTTCCAGTCTGCTTTGGAAATCAGTGCTTCCATGGTAAAAAGCTCATTCATTTTGCATAGACGTCACTTTGTTGTTGATGTTGTTGACCACATAGTCAAATGGTGGTGTGCATGTGTGTGAGAGAAAAATGTCTTTAACCCAGACATCAGTACACCCCTGTTTCAGGTACAAACAGCATGTTTAACTACCCCTGGGTTTGAGTGCCATTTGCCTTTCCCATGGTCCACCTGCCTCATACCCAGCTGCTCTTTTCCCCTCTTGCATCTGTGTCATGGGTCACCTGTAAGTGGGAGGAGCCTTGTGCATCCTGGACCGGGCAGAAACACCCGCTGCATGGTGGCCCTGGTGAGGTATGGACTCTGAGGTATGGGGCGAGTCCTGGTCTGGAGTCGGTACTGGATGAGAGGACTGAGTGGTTTGCTCCCTTCGAAAAACTGCAGTCGTGGTTCCAGGGAGGAGACGACAGTGTACGACTGTTAAGAGAGTCAACACGCTCCGTCATTTAAAGTCACGCCTGTTGAAGAGTAAATTCATAAGCGTGTGTGGGGTGGGCGAGTGTGTGAGCGTACACACACGCGCACACACGCGCGGTTCTAACGGCTTTAAACGGGCTGTGAGGAACCCGAGAGGTCCCGCCCACCCCCTTTCCCCCCCCCTTGCTGTTATAAATAACAGCAGCACAATAAACGGGCCCCTGATAATTGGGCCATCAATCAGAGCCGTGTCTAGAGCTGTGGGTGGGGCCAGACCCAGGGCTGTGGGTGGGGCCAGACCCAGGGCTGTGGGTGGGGCCAGACCCAGGGCTGTGAGCTCACTACCCCCCCCCCCCCCAGCACCCCCAGAGTTCTCAATGCTCACTCATTTCCTCTACAAAAGCTGAGGTGATGACAGCTGGAGAGAGAACCTGAAAGAAGGAGACCCCCTAAGAGTACTACTGCTTTTGTGTGCCCCTCTCTCTCTCTCTCTCTCTCTCCCTCCCGTCTGTCTGTCTGTCTCTATCAGGCTCCGCCACCCGAATGGCAGTAGTGGGATCCCCCCCGCGGCCCCCGCCCCCCCCCCCCCCCCACCAGTGGTGGGTGTCCCGGGCACCCCAACCCCAGAAAAAAGAGCCCCGCCGAGCCCGAGCCCCCCCCCCC
>JAOYMR010000026.1:13573984-13606654 GCA_025802075.1 Tenebrosternarchus preto
TTTTTTTTTTTTTTTTATTTTTTTTTTTATTTTTTTTTTTTTTTTTTTTTTTTTTTTTTTTTTTTTTTTTTTTTTTTAATTTTTTTTTTAATTTTTTTTTTTTTTTTTTTTTTTTTTTTTTTTTTTTTTGACTTGATTATTGCAATTGTTTGATCGATCGAACTGATTTGTTTTATCTCACCCTAGCTGATTTTCTTTTGGTTGACTTTTAGCGCTCTAACATCGTTGCCTTCCAGCACATTTCTTATGTCTATTATAATGGCAGACATTACTGATGGATGCTATTACAAAGTAATCAGTGGAGAGTGGTCTCCCTAGATTGAAATGTTTTTGTATACCAGTATCTAGTTGTTGTTTTTTGTTAATGTTTTTGCATATTTAGTGACCGTATCCTATGAATCGGCAGCCAAATGCGAGGAACAAACATGTCAAAGGAACTTTTGCTCAACTGTAATCCATGAACAGCACGACTTGGAAGAAGGATGCCTGTGTTCTGGGACTCTTTAAAAGCGATGACCTTCAGACTGGTATACAATGCTGAGGAGGTAATGTGGGCTGGATGTGATGGTTCTGTTATGTTTTAGCTGGTTAAATAAGCAAGTCTTGAGGGTTAGCGGTGTAGAGTAGTGGTTGGATGGGATGTGATTTGGGAACTGGTTATGAATGATAGTTGCTGTAGGTTCTAATGGAAACAATCAGTTTAAATTTTTTTTTTTTTTTTTTTTTTTTTTTTTGACGAGGCTTCCAAAGATTTTTTTTTTTTTTGTTTTTTTTTTTGGTTTTTTTTTTTCCTTTTAAAAAAAATTACAAAAAACAAAAATAAATTATCATTCTTTTATGTAACGTGGCATAAGCTAATGGGAAAAAACTCCAACTGATGACTTATCAGTGGATATTGGATGAATGAGTGTCACAATAGACATTGGTTGAGCAAGTTACCTAGAATTGTTACCTTCAACGGCCTTTTTTAATCGTTTACATTGATGTAGAGAAGAAACACTACAGGGGACTGTTCTGTTCAGTGACTATTGTTGCAAGTGCTTTATACAGTGACGCAAGATGTGTATTTTCAGATGTTTACAAGATTATTGCCCCTACACTACGTAATGTTTCAGTAATTTACATTCTAAATGCGTTTTTTGTTTAGCTAAAGTTTTGATGTACTATGGTTTCTTTGATGTTCTACACGTATCCCTACACGTACAGATGAATTTTCCCTTTGAATCCATGTGAACAGTGATCAGAATTTGTGATCAGACAAACAAACTGTGATGTGTGTGTGGGGGGGGGGGGAAACCCTGACTAGTATCTTTAGAGTAGTATCTATTTTGCAGAAGTATAGTATTGATGGCGAACACTAGTGAGGTAAAACAGTGTTGGAGAAAGCAATGCAACAAATTTTTATAAATTGTTGGTACAGTGCTGGTATTGCACGTTTAAAAGAACATTGCGTAAAATGTGTATGTTACTTAAACATGATTTTATGCGTAGTTAGTGTGCAGCTCTCAAATGATATAATACCTTTACTGTTTGTAGTGGTAGTACTAATCACCCAAGTTTTAAAGGATTGGTATTTAGATCTCTCTAAATGCACACAATGAATTTATATCCAATTATGAACTTTGTCTTTTTTTTATTTTCTCTTTTTTTTTTTTTTTTTAATAGATGTATGTGCATGTATCTTAGAACCTTATGTTCTGTTACATTCTATCTCTTTGCATAATACTTTAAAAATGGGCCTGTAATAAAGTATATACTTTGTTGTACTGGCTGATTTAATCACTTATGTGCACAACCTTTTAGTAATATTTGTGGTTTTCCTTGACATGTTCTGCTGATATTCAAGCAGATCATATTTTAGAGTAAGCAAAGCCTTGTAATTTGGTCGGATTAAAGTGTTTTCTGTGAATGAATGCTCCAAAAACGCATGCATCACTTCAGTACCGCAAACATTATTAAAGCATTTAGAATTTACTAGGTAATTATAACAATGGAGCCTTTGTCATAAACATTTTGTATTAAAATACTACTTTCAAAAAGAAAAATAAAATTGGAGTGAAGATTCAAGCTGTAGGTTTAAATGAATACAAATCATATATTGCCAGTTATGTAGTAGTAGTATAATAAGAAAATGCTTTTTTTTATTATTATTTCTGTACTGGATAGGATGGTGCACATTCATAATCTTTCCACCAAGTTAAGTTGGTTTAATTGAAAGAAATTTGAAATATAACCAGTTTACCAATGGTATGTAAATTTCAATGCAAATTTAAACTTGATGGGTTAATCCATGGTACTGACTTCATGGTTCTGAGCCCAATTTTGTGATGCTGAGATTACGACCAAGAAGCCAAATGACAAATTTGTAAACAATGCAGCTATTCATCTCACATTAGAGTATTTCAATCTGCTGGACGTTCAGCACAATTTCAGTAATAATTTGTGAAATTCTGACACGTAAATTCTGTTTAACACTTCTTTAAAAACAAACATGAAAACAAAAGAAAGATCAATGACAAAAGAGCCTAAAATGACCGATATCAGTCTATTAACTAGTAACAACATATATCAGAATAGCAATGCTGGGGTGTCCACTCAAAACCAGTCTCTTATGACTGAAGCTGTAGTGATTCCATTTTTATATGATGGCATCATGTTCTTCACTGAAAGATAAGAAATAGTATCAATATTTACAAAACAAACATTTCACATTAATCTTTACAAAGAATGACATAATTTTTATTATGATATGCAAATGATATTTGCTAGAAAAACGTTTTATCAACTAAGTGGTAAATCCGAACCAATAAGGGTGTAAACAATTAATTTGCTGTAACCAGGCTGAGGGGGTGGTACTCACATGACTCGGTAATGCACTGTCTGGCGTGAGCAGACTAACCTATATCCCACACAGCCAGCCAGTGTTATGATGAAGGCCAGCACCATCCCACCCAGGAAACTGGGCATATGGAACTGAGCTCCTGTGGAGTGGTGTGTTGCGTTGCTGGGGGTAAAACCTGCATTTGGCAAAACAGCAAGGCTTTTTACATTAATTGATTATTTACAGCCCAGTGATCTGTGAAAAAACAACTATGTAGTAAATAAAAAAGGTCAGAAACCTGGATCTGTCTTAATAAAAACCACAGACTAACTATCTAGGTGAAGTAAAGCCACAATCAGGGCTATGGAAACACATTTTGGTTCACAAACCTATAGCAAATGCCCACTGAGTCCTAAACTAAACTAAACTTAACCAGGTCAGTGACATTACAACAAGTCTTTTCTGGTTATTGTTCTACTTGTCTCTTCAGAAAAACTTTTATTCGTAAACATTTTTCTACTGCATACTATTCTATGTTTATATACTGTTTTTATTTAACAATGACACTACCATTGTTAACATTCATCAACTGTACTTTGGGGGTTCTGTGTGTTGCTCAGACTGTATATAGTCTATGGTATGTTGATGCTATGACGCTTTGAGCAAAAAGACATTTTCCAGTCATTCTTCTAAATGTAACAACCATTATACTGACACATAGTGGCCTGGATGTTTCAGATATTCTGTTCTGTTTTTTTTTTTTTTTATGTCCACCTCCATGTAGGAGGCTTTATGGAGCATAAACTAGATCATTTGAGGAATATAAAGCACTTTGATTCTTCCTATCATATGAGCTGCACTTTAGAAAAAAAATTTAAAATAATCACTTTCATAAATATTGTGTGCTACTTTCTGTCGTAAAACGATTTATTGATTTTTTAAAAATTCGTGACTTTTGCTTTATGGATAAAATGACAAATAACCTATGTTTTAACATGGAACGAAGACAGCAGTTTGGGTCATACCTGCTGTAGCAACTGGAGTCTGAGTTGGGTTCACTGTTGGTGCGGCTCCAGCTCTCGCTGGTCCAGTGTGAGCTATAGATTCGTAGCTTAAACTTGAACAGTTGGCCATAGTTGTGAGAGGTTTTTCCTTAGTAGGAAAATGTGTTGCTGTGCTGCCTGACACTTTGTTTGAGTGCTGAGAAGCTTAAATTTGAACATAGGATAAACATTAAAATGTTTGACAAATCGCAGATTTGATCTACAGTCCTAACGTAGACACTTCGAATTGTAGTGTTCAGAAACTTAAGGATTCCAGACAAAAATGCAGTGATTTGATCGACGTCAACTTCAGTTTGCTGCTAGAACGCCATACAAACTGTACACGTAGGCGAGTACACTATACAGAGACACGATTTCCGTTACGCAGCGAGCAACATGCTGCCAGGGAAGGACATCTTTCTTAAGAGCACTAGTAGGGAAAACAGACTTACCACGCGTCTCAAAAAATACGATACAGCCAATAATTAAATACGCGTTGATTTTCATTCTCATCACGGATTGATGACGTTTGCACAGCTCTTGGAATATGCGCAAGTCATGTTTTGAAAGGCGTTCGCGTCATCACAGCGGCAGTCCTACGATTATTTTTATTTAGTTTTCAAATCCACAATATTGCGCGAGTACACGTAATCATAAAAATCCAGACCCTTTCTTAACCATCAGTTAAAATTTTTCAAACAGACCTCGACAACTCGCTGAGCAGATTCCAGATGTAGTCTATCTGTTGCAGAGGTCTCATTTGCATACGCTGGAACTCGCCAATGAATAGTCAGTACTAGGCACTTAATTTACAGTTGCAGCTTTTGGCAAGATATTTATTTTAGCAGAGGACGTAATTACACTTTAGTCATTCTCACGATAGTCATTTATTTGAGTACAGAGAAAATTACAGAACAACTGTTGCACGTCAACAGATATGTATAGCAGAGCTGATACATGAGAAACTTTACATTCGTAAGGTTAGCGCAAAAAACGATCAAGTTTCAACGTGTACCAAGCATTTTTATTTGGTTTTAATACCTCCAATATGCATTTGGCCGGCCTTTGCACTCCAACTAGCCTATATAACTAAATGTTCAAAGAACTTAAGAGAAAAGGTCTGTTTTGCCGCTTAGTGTGGTAATTAAGATTTACTATACACTGCCACTGTGTACCATGGGTTATGATGGATAGGCTGCCTATTTAAAATATATTACCTATTTATTCCATGGGGAAAATCATGCATAAGTGCAATTAGAAAACTGACACAGCAGCACAAACTTCCATGACCCACATTCATATGGAACATTGTGTGCGCATCCAAAAATTGATGTATGTATACTTATCTTCTAAATCACGAATTGTTGGAATGTCCAAATGATCTATACATATTATACATTCTATTGAAAATAAAACGGCTCCGATGTGACAAACCCAAATGATTGTGTGCATGTTATGCCCCTACATAAAAAGAAATTATGAAGAGATAAGTCAGAGAAACACTACTGAAGTTGGAAGATGAGCTTCAGCAGTCAAATGTGTACATGTGGCAAAATGGTTTGCAAGGAGCATAACGTGCTTACTACAGCTCATCTGATAGGGCCACTGGTTAACTTGGCCTACTCCTGTGATCCCATTATAAACTGACCACAGCTAGACAACCTGTAGTCACAAAAGAGATGTTATTTAACAACAGGAAGGGAAAGCCCCTTTCTGTCACCGACTATGCCACTGGGCACCCCGAAGTCGAAGTTTATCCTTTTGCACGGGACGCGTTTCCGGCCTGACACCTTTGCTCCCCTGTCTTAGGTGGGGCCTACATCTCATCCATACCATAGTCCTCTTCTGGGAAGTCTCCCACAGTCACGGACAGGGGCTTCACAAAGGCGCCGTACTTTGGCTCGCACTCAAAGTAGCGCCTCCCATTCACACTGAAACGAGGATAGATGCACGTAAATATGAGGGGTCTATGCTACCGCCACAGACTATGAAGTACAGGCTATGTAAGGGCTTTGCTGAAGTGGATCGCAAAACACCACACGCTTCAAGGAGCTGTGATACTGACCAGCCATCGTGTTTGCCAAGTGGCTCATCATACTTCACGCCTACCCAGTAGCCTGGTTTGAAATCTGTCGTTCCTAAGGACATGGGAATGGAAAACAGGAAACATATGCAACATGTAAAGTTTCACACTATCTTATGGTGAAGCATTTTGTCTCATCTCTTCCCAGCTTGGACACACAAACTAACACTTTACTGCCACAACATTTTGGGAAAATCCTCAATAAAGAATGAACCCAGCTGGGGTAATAGATATTTTCATTTTGATGAGAACTGCAACAGTCACAGAATCTCAAAAATCAAATTTTGCCGTCTTGATATCATAAGCCTAAAATTTTAGATCACATGATTCCCGAACCAATATTTCAACTAGGCCACACAATGAATTCTTTCAACTGAACTGCATATCAGCATGAAGACAAGCTTCAGACAGACTCACCCACAAACATAACTGTGCCAATCTTGGTGGGCTGCCCAGCGACTTGAACCTGGCAACGTTTGCCAACAGTGATTGAGACTAATGCAGCTTTCTCTTCCTCCTCCTTCTGCACAAGTGCTTCCTCACACTTGGCCACGTTCTCCTCATTGAAGCGCCCAATCTTCATGTTCTTCTTGAAGTTTCGCATCGAGTCTAAGGAAAGTCAGCAGCATACAACATGTATTGCCAAGTTCAACATGCAAACGACTGAAGGCTGAAGATGTCAAACTCCTAGGAGGACACCAAGGACAATCCAGAACACATTACTGAATGCATGAATTGCTATTCTCAGAAAAGTGCACAGGAAGATTCACATATAAATTCACAAGGACGTGGTCATCTAAACACAGACAAGCTCAAGAATGCTTATTATTGAGTAGTCAGCATTTTTGTACAATCTGATATTGTATAATCAAGCAACTCTCCTCTTTGTGCCTGGACAGCCCTTTACAAGAGGTTTCTTACATATTAATTACCTGATCTCTTTTCATATGCATCTTCGGAGATCTCAAATTTCTCAACCTTAGACAAATCGCTGAAAGCTCCAGTCAGAGAACCACTTCGATCAATCACCTGTGTTTACAGCAAAGATGTAGTCAGAATATTGAGACAGGTAATTAAGACAAACTACAAAAGTAAATATAAAGTGTTCCGCATTTGTCCTAAACTTGTCTAAACTCACATCAAGTGTGCCTGGCTTATGGTTATCAGGCAAACAACACCTGTAATCAGTTGTAAAGAGGTTCTCTCTGATTATTTATAAATAATCGGAGCAAAGCCAGGTCGAATGAACACATCTCTCAGCACTGTCTAGACTCACATGTATTCTGCAGTCCTCATCTACAGGGTAGGAACCCAGCAGAGCATCATTATCACTGAGATTCTGCAGAAACTTGTCAGAAGTGCTGAAGAGCTGAAGGTCCATAGAAGCAGCAGGGCAACCTATAACAAGTTCCAGCTTGCTCTGAAGAACACACACACACACACATACACCATAAAGTGCCATAACAATACCAAAAGAGGCAGCAAAAAGGAACATAGAAAATTCTGTAATAAATGCCCAATATACTCTGGAAGTAATACTGAAATAGAACCCTAGTTTTCTCAGCCTATGGATTTAGAAAAGGCTGGACCGAGCGGTTCAAGCATGTGCATCTATCTTTAGACTCACTTAAAATATACTGTATTGGTTTTACATCTTTCAGGCATTGTGTGAATAATAATATTTTCAAATAAAAGAACCATCTTAGCATGCTAGCCATCAAGATAGCTCATTCAAAAACGATGAAGTACCTTGAACTCTGCGATTGTGATTCCTCGGTTGAATCTCCGGTTCACCTCGAAGGAGCTGAGGGTGCTGGTCAAACGCACAGACACCGTTGGATTGGTGACAACGGTCACACTTTCTTCCATCTTCCCGTTGCTAAGCACACGACTACCTGGTCTGAGAACAATGTGGCCGGCTTCCTCTTTTGTTTGCTGTTTAAAGTAGAAAATAACCAAATAAGCAAACAAACAGGCAGCCTAAAAATCTCTTCTAGCGAAATGCCAAAAAGCAAAACCGCAGTACGAATTAGACAACAAACACTATAGCAACAGCACCTGCCTGTTAACTTGAAGTTAGCTAACTAGCTAGGTAGCCAACCTCCCGCACGTTCACGTGACAAGGCTTATCCCTTCCACGCCTTTGTAAAGTTATTCTTCTGTTTGTCCTTATTACAGCTCATCAATATGCTTTTGTAAACTTATATCGCGTATATGGTAGTTAACTAACGCTAATGGTTTCTGCGCACTGATAACATTAGATGAGCTGAACAAGATCTTCCGCACAAAGGCCACGCCACCGCCCGCTTCTGGAAGATTCTGCACACCCACCTCAAAATGTATCCAATAAAAAACAGACCGCAAGGGCAGAGTAACGAGCTGACCAATGGGACGTCGTTTTTACTTGAAGGTTTGAGTGTGTTCTATCGAATCCTGTGTAAATATCCAGAAACGTAAAACCAATCAGATCGAGTCTTAATGGTGAAACGCTCTATCAGAATCTCCGTGGAGAGACACCTCCAATTTCATCCACACGAGGGCGCTTACGTTTAAAAGGCGTTATGTTTTGATAAAGACACCATCGATTGATAATTTGACTTTCTTTACCATTAGTGTTCCCCCCAAAAGGCTTAATACAAATTGTAAAGGAAGAGGCTGTAAGATATGAAATTTGTCAAATAAAACAGTATTGCTTTAAAATAACCAATCAGATTTTCAACAAGACTAAACAGGCTCATCAGATGCAAGCAGTGTGCTTTTGATGTTACAGGAGGTGAAACAATCTTATGCTAAAACGGAAAGTGTTTAAATCATAACATTCATATATATTCGAAAGTGTTGTGTGTTATGGACACAACTTGTGCTTAGCAGCCTAACATGAGCTGCATTCTCACCAGTTCCAATTAATTAAAATGCATTGTAATTACAGTCTATCAATAGAAAGTTAAAACATGACCAGTGCAAAATCCTACAAGATATTGTTGTACTTCCAAAGCATTGATGTTTGTGAGTTGGGAGGGCATGTGTGTACAGGCACACAGAAGATCAAAGGCTGAATACTCCAGAGGTGCAAAGGAGAATGGGGGTATCTTACCCACAGTCCCTCACTGTCCTGTGTCTCCACCTGTGGAAGTGGAGTTTACATTCTTCAGAAGGATGGTATGGAGGTGCTAGGCCTTGCTCTGTCTCCCTCTGTCCATCTGCCTCCAGGTGTGCATGTCACTGTTTATATATTAAAGCCTTCACTCACCCTGTCTACCCAGCATGCAAAGCTGAAGCGCACATAAATACACAAAAACATGCGCACACATGCATATACATACACCCACACACATACATTTCCCCCCTTAATTTGAATGTTATTGATGTGTCCATACCATGCTTGTGAAAGAATGACCTTTATTCATAATATATGTAATATGTCATTTTTAAGCCAATGCACGTGCAAAGCCACTTCTCTAATTGGGGTGGTCTACACACTGCAGCATTGAATCGTAACTTCACAGAGTGCTTACACCAAAGTGTTACTGACTGTGTTATGCTAAGAATCCTCTTATTATCATGCATTGTTTTCCAAAATCTAATCAACTATAACAACGACAAACTAATTCATTAGCTGATAGTATTTAAAGAAAGGACACTAAATTACTTTAGAGTTATATTCTTGATGATTAGCTTCAGAGACTGGGATAACTCTGAAAGGCTGGAAGTACAACATGGCCTCTACAATGTAGTAACGTCTGCACGCGTGATATGTAACAACGTTTATCATATTTATTAATTTATTATCATATACCACTGACAAAACATACAGTGAGTGGTTTATTTATTTAAGCTATGTTGTTGAATCGTTAATTAAACAGCCCACCCCCAACAGATCTAATCATGAGATTATTATTGCAGTGTAAAAATATCGAATGCATAAATATATATATAAAAAATACACTGTAAAAAGCACTGACGTGTAACATACAATCGCGTGTTGGGTTTATTTCATCCATGTAAATGTAAGTGTAATGCCTTTAGGGAATTTGCACCTTACGACATTTGAAGTAGAAACCGTGGTCACAAGTGACAAAAGCACAAGTGACGCACGCGAATCGAAATAAACAGGTAATTGTCTGACATGTCTTTACAGAAGTAAAAACTATAAACAAACGAACAGAGATTGAGGACCTGGAAATTCACGAATTAATGACATTAATTAAGTCATGCAGAGCGATCGTCACTATTTCTTATGTTATTTTCCAGTATAGCCTAGATGTTTGAATGGGGGTGGTTGACGAAACGTAGGGGCGTGACGCTTCCATCTGTTGCAGACACTCGTATACGCGGAGAATGGTAGAGAGAGCGAAGGGGAGGGAGGAGGAACTGAAAGAAAAAAAGTTAAACTAAAAATGGCTTCCTTGTCTTTGGAGTCTACAGAACAAACCGAGAATAGTGCAGGGGGGTCTACGCAAGAAGAAGCCAAAGTTAAAGAAGAGACGGATTCCGACGAAGTTTCGGAACAATTGCTGAAAACTTTTCAGAACTCTGCTCTGAGCTTTTCGACCGACCAAGTTGCATGTCTTTGCGAAGCGCTCTTGCAGGCGGGCAATGTGGATCGCCTGTGGAGATTCCTTACTACCATCCCTCCTTCGTCTGACCTGCTACGTGGCAACGAGACCCTACTGAAGGCCCAGGCTTTAGTCGCCTTCCACCGGGAAGAATTCAAAGAGTTATACGCAATTTTAGAAAGCCGTGACTTCCACCCGAGTAACCATGGGTTCCTTCAGGACCTCTATTTGCAGGCGCGATACAAGGAGGCAGAGAGGTCCCGAGGTCGCAGCTTGGGCGCCGTGGACAAGTATCGTCTTCGGAAAAAGTTTCCTCTGCCAAAAACAATTTGGGACGGAGAGGAGACAGTGTATTGCTTTAAAGAAAAGTCCAGAAATGCTCTTAAAGAGTGCTATAAAATCAATAGGTATCCTACTCCAGACGAAAAGAAAAATTTAGCCAAACTTACAGGACTTTCTTTGACTCAAGTTAGCAACTGGTTTAAGAATCGCCGACAGAGAGACCGAACCCCGTCCGGTACCAACAGTAAAAGGTAAATCCTTAGTTTTTCTAGGATGTGAATTGGTCATCGAAAACATTTTGCAACCTTGTAGTCTCTAGGCTCAGGTAAAAACTCTTTAACCAAAATGCATGCAAACAGGCCTGATTTGTTTAACAGATTTGGGCATTTACGACTGAAGAGAGCCATGTAAACAAAATAACACTTGACAGTTGGGGGCTCATGGATCAGAGACAAAGTTATATACGCAGATGAGCTCTTTGTTACTTAATAGTTGATGGGCCTAGTTTTGGGTTACATTTTCGCCTTCTGTCCTTTCGCTACAGTGTATTACTAACATTAAACACATTCTGTTTGAACGTATGTGGCTGAAACGGCGTGGCGGCTAATACGTTTTCCAAATTAAGATGACCATGGGAGTTTCTGGAAGGTGGCTTTTTGTTCTTGATTACGATTCTAAATTGGAAAGGTGTTGAAAGATCGATAGATTTCGGAGATGACACGGACTGCGTCTAGCTACCTGGTTGATTAAGAATGCGACGGTGGCTATGTCACTGATATATCACGGAAAGAACTACTGGAAGCATGTTGCTTTGTTGTGAAATGTGAGCTCGCGGCACCCAGAGTGGCTCACGTTTCCTGAAATCCTGCACCGCGATGTCTCCCAGCGGTACACGGGCCAATCTGTGCTACATGAAGCTTAAGGCAAAGTAAAGAAATGTAGTGAATAAAAAAACTACTCAGTTATCGTGAGATTGATGTGTTTTGAAGTCATCGAGTTATTCTATTTTTTTTTTTAGACTATATACATTAAAATGATGATTTGGTGGGAATTTGACAACTGGTGGAACATGAATTTACGAAAATTTAGGCTTAGAAATCTAGTTGAAGATGAAGCCCTGTTTCTTATCAGAAGAAGTTGTGGTTAGGTGATAAAGTTCTACACTCCAGGCTTCACTGATAGGAACAGCTGGTCATAATGGCTGCTGTCGGAGTGGTGGAACTTCTGGCCACTCCGTTCATCATAGATGGAGGGAGAGATTAATAGGCCTTTGAAGTTCTTTTAACCTGCTTTTGTATTTTCCGTTCCTCTTGAAAACGCAGTTAAACGAGGCATGAAGGATTTCAAGGTGGGTCAGGCTGAACTGCATGAGATGGCAATCCTGCTGCACAACTCATTGATCCTGGGTTAGTTATTGGGCAATGGAAGCACAAAATCTCAGTTCTTAATAAAAGTAATTTTATGAGGAAAAAAAAAACAATATATAAAGAGTACACATGTTACTTGGTTTTAGTTTCATGGTCACTTGCATCTAATATTATTTTAAATGTATTTTTATGTTATGCAAATAATGTGGCAGTGGGGGAGATATGTGGTTCATTACTTGAAAGCAGTCTGTGTAACATTTATTTTTGTGCACGTTAAAATTTTTGTGGATTCAGTATTACTTGATACACTAAGGGTAATCAGTCATTACCCCATTATATGGGACATATGATTTCATCCTTGTTGAATTATGTATCCACAATAGGCTATATTATTTTTCTGTAGAATTCCTACATAGCTTACAATGCCAGTGTTGGTCCACATGGCAACCAGGAATTGGGGGTGTCTCGTACATAAAGTCTTTTCTGTATTGAAATAACCGAGAGTGGAGAAAATGGTCAGATGTTGAAAACCAAGAATTTAAGACGGTCAAACCACTGGAAAGTTGGTAGTACAAAATGCCATCGCTCAAGCCCAGAAACGTACATGCAAATGGAAAGACTTTTATTCGTGCTCTGTTAACACTGGAGAGAATTTTCCAAACACAAAGAAGTCACTTTTAAACAAGCCCGACACTGTTACTTGGCATGTTGTAATTGTTCATTTGATGTTATATTTGTGACTGTTTCAGTGAATCAGATGGAAACCACAGCACAGAAGATGAAGCTAGTAAGGCAGACCTGGAGGATATAACTGACAAACCTGCTGCTCAAGACGCTGTAGGCTCAGCTGCTTCTCTCATATCCCTCTCTGGTGCATCTTGTAATACTGGAGGTCAGCTCATTCTCAACAGCACAGGGGGATTCTTGACTAGCCCTCATCCCCTGTTGCTCAATGGAAGCCCTTTGCTATCAGGGACAGGAACGGGAGTAATCATCAATGGACTTGCACTGAGTGATGGCCACACGGTCACCCTTAGTTCCATTACAGCTAACCCTCCTCTGTTACTTAATGGGGCTCAAGTTATTTCTAAAGGGAGTGGGAATGACGGTGGCACTGAGGAACACTGTGTTACCGATATGGAAACACGGGCTAGTCTGTCCACAGTTGTCTTAAACCCACAAGCCAACCTCACCAATGCAATTCCTGTTCCATTACATGAGGAAACTAAGGTGTCTGATCGCAGTGTGTCTCCATTGGATTTTATTAATGTTCCAGAAAGTGTCATGATGAAAAATGAAGATGGCACCCAGACAGTGCCTCACACCTCCATATCTACTTCCACAGTGATCTCTTCCACAGTGATAAGTCCAACTTCCCTTTCTTCACTGGCACTGACCCAAAATGGAATCCTCTCTCCTACAGTTTCTTCACCTGGTACAATAATTTCTAGCCCTGTGGTGCCACTACAACCCACTCAGCCATCGGAGGTCGTGGTGCTGGCATCAACTGGTTCTCAGTTGAACCCTACCACCTCTATCTCTCAGGTTGCATCTTCTTCCACTGTCTCCAGTGCTCAGGTCCTTTCTTTGCCCCAGGTGGTACCCTCTATCCAAGGCATCCCAGTATCCCATTTAGTGCAACACCCATCTGGGTCTCAGGTCTCGTCCTGCCCTCAGTTGGTGCCAGTGTCACCCATCACACCTCAACTACCACAAGGCTCTATCCCTCAGTTTCAGACCCAGACTGTGCACATTGGTCCAAGGCTTACTCAAGTCCAACCTCAGAATGACTCCTCTACACTTGGTGACAACACTGTTGTGTCTGTCCCAAACCAAGTATCAAATGGACAGCTACCACAAGGGTTGACACTTCAGCTGGGCGAACAGTGCAATTCAGTTACTGTCCCCCAAATACAGACAACACTAGGAACCCATCTTCCCATCTCTTCTCCAATGCAAGTTGTCCCAGTTTCACAGTCCAGGGACACAGGGCAACCCCAGCTGGTGCCATTACCCCAACTTATGCCAGTGTCCTCCATTGCTGGAGCCCCTACAGGAACAGTCTCTTTTCCTCAAGTTGTCCCAGCAGCACCCTCTCTGTCCATCCCATCCACTGGAGGCACGTTCCAGATTTTAGCCTCTGGTACTGGAGCAGGTGTTGGTATGGCCCAGGGACCCATACGTATTAGCCCAATAGGACCTCCTCAGAGTGTACCTACTCCTGGGGCTATTCCAAGTGTCCAGCTTCTTAATTCAGGGGTGATTCAGCTGCCTTCTGCTTCTCCAGGTAAGACCAGTGGCATGTCATAGACTTTATACATGAAGTAGGAAGAGGGTGGCAAGTGCATAGTAAGGGGTGACCCTATCAAATTATTAACTGGGGCAAAGCTGCATTTTCACAACACTATTTATAGCTTTGAAATTAATGGGTATATAAAGACGATGCTTTGGCTTCATATTTGCTCTGTTTCCTAAAATGCAGTTACAGTTACCTACAGTACCTAGAGGTAATGGTACCTACAGTGCTACTATTACTGAAATCAACATAAAGATCTAGGCTTAATTTGTGTTGCGTTAAATGTAGTTGAGCTGGATAGGATTAATACAAGTATAAAGAATGATACATGTTGGGACCAACATTATAGCTAGCATCAACATGGATGAGATGTACCTGTAGTTACAGTGCACTAAGCTATACTGGGAATATATCTTTATGTGGAAACTAAAAAAGGTATTATTCATCTGCATGCAAGCATAACAGTTCAGCACATGGCACACTTGGTTATGGTATAACGCAAGACTGATCTAACGAGCACATTTACACACACAGATCTAGTGGTGGAGCAGGCTACAAGATTTAAAAGAATGTGGCCAGAGTATCACCAGTCGGAGGAAGGAACAGCAATGCAGTCTGAAGGCACATTAATTTAAAATACACATGCTTTTTCCTGTTCGGAGAAAATTTGTAGTCTAAAATATAGCCGTAAAATTGTCACATGTAGTTGATCGGTTATATTTATTTATATTATTTAATTTTAGACCATGAACAGGTGTGGCAAGGCATTTTTACTGGGTGCCAGATATGTGACAATGGCCCTGAGTAATGGAGTTTGGGTTTTGTCATGTTAGACGTGTAATTATAGATTTTGTGTGTTGAATGTCCTCTGAAATTGAAGATTACAATTTGCAGTTAGTAAGTATACATGATAATGCAGAATATGTTCCTTCTTTACACATCTTAATGAGATTGGATCATTCTTCTGTTGTCTTCAGGTAACTTCGTACTGGCAGGTGGCAGCCCATTCCTGAGTGTTCAGAATGGTAAACTCATCCTCACCATCCCAACTGGCATCCAGTTCACCAGTATGCCTGTCAAATCAGTTCCAGAAAATCCAGTCCCAGACACTAACAGCAGCGTACTGGAGCAAGCGACAGTTCCTTCTTCTTTAGAGAATCAGACGGTTTCCTCATCCTCTGTCCAAAACTCTAGCACCCTACAATCATCTCCTTTCATTGGTTCATCTACACTTTACTGCAGTCCTGAACCTGGAACTCTTGCCAATCATACTCCAGGGACCTCTCCAAACACTCCAGACTCCTCAACCCCAACCCCCAGTAGTGTACTGACATCCCAGCAGACCCTTAGCCCCGAGAGCATGCTTTCTTTCAGTCCCATCAGTAGTGGTGTTTCTAGTGGTTCCCATCTCCCTCAACCAACGTGGAGCCCTGTTCCCTTGGCCTCTTCTGCTGGCCTTGCTCTGTTTGATGTACGTGGTAAAGGGGATCTACCTGAGGACCCAGCTCTGTTGGGCTTACCAGGTGGAGAGTCCCTGCTGTTGGGCACCCCTCCTCCGAGTGATGATTTGGAAAGGGAGACTCGTCTGGATGATGTGGAGATGGATGGGGACTCGAAAATTCTTACACAACTACAGTCTGTCCCTGTGGATGATGAACTGGGTTTGTAACTCTTCTTTCCCTGGCCCTCTGAGTTACATAATATTAAAACTCAGTAACCAAGAGGTTATACTCCTTACATTTATCCCAGAGAACAGCTGATGTATGATCTTTAAGGTCGGGATTTTGGTTGTAAACTCAAAATAGCCCATTACTTCTCATATAGATTTATGCTAAAATAATGTAGAAGACCAGTGATGATAACTAATAACATGGATGGAATGCTTGCACATTTAGTTGAAACCAGCATTTAGCGAAACCATAAAACCAGCATAGGTTATACTTTTCAGTGAGGAAACTGGGCACTGATTTCTTGAGCACTGATCTCTTGCAATTCCTTGCCTTCCCTCATTCATGGGAGACTTAGGCTACAATGTGGCCTAAAACAATCAATAATGTACACCATTTTCCTGGTGCTTAGTCCTACTCATTACATCCATTGTCTCTAAAGAGGGCATGGGTGGTCCAGAAATCTTTAGATATGTGACAATAACTTGAAAACAAGGCTATTTTTCTGTTTAATTATGTATGTTAATTGAGTTCATCATGCAATCAGTCTTTACTAAGATGATACTTTTAATAGGTTGTGATTTATGAGATACTCCAACTACAACGCAGAATATGCTGGAAAGGCCACTGTTGGCCAGTTTAGAAAAGGGGAAAATAAACCCACCTCTAACCAGCATCAGGGCTGAAAATTGAAATGGAAGTTCTTGTCCCTGTATAGGCAGTGTAGATATTGGGTTATGGTAGCTGGGATTCCTTTTTTGTGCTTTGTATCTTACAGTTCATATACAGTCCATATTCACTGTCAAGCTTTCTGTGGTGCTGGACACATGCAGCACATGATGGAATGGTGCAGAATGGAATAGAAGGTCTTTGTCAAATCTTGTCTGGTTTTGTTAATCAGTTTTGTCCCAGTCCCAGATACAGGAATCCATTGAACATTTGAAATAGGAAGTAGTCTAGCCTGCAGGTCTGACATAGCCACTTCTGGAAACGAGGAATGTCCTCCAGCTTTTAGAGCATTGGCCCTTTGCATCAGTAATGTCTTATTCCACACTTATTCAGTATTTATGAACAATGTATAAGAGAAAGCTTAGCTTTTACTCCTTTAAATAGGACTGATTTACATGGGTTGTGCAACAGAATCAGGGGTACAGTTTTAAGAGGGCTACCAAGATCAAGTGCACAATTTTGCATTTTCTCATGTTCTATAGGAAATAGGAAGAGATTGATTGTTTTAGACACTTAACAGCAATTTGATACAATATTCAGTTATTTTATCAGTTTTATCTACTTTATTGCTCTACCCATCTATGTCCACATAGTATCTGTCTGCAGTATGTGTGTATATACATGTATATTTTATTAATCATTCACGTGCATTTAAAGTATAAACTAGCTCTCCAGAGCGTTACTAGTCTCGGCTGTTCCAAATGTTACGCGGATGGCATAGTCATCGTCATTATGATTTGAGTTCTGCTCATTAAACTTGTCTCTGAAAAAGTGGTTAGTGCAGGTGGTTTTGGATCTTGTAGGCAAAGCACAGGGCAATACTTTATAGACACACACCCAGGCTGATCTTTCCAAGTTAAAATTTTGCACGTTGACTTGGGTTCACTATACAACTAGTTTACAGTAGTTTACAAGATGTTTCTCCTCTTGGTTGAATATTTGTGATTCATCCAACACTCCATCACTACAATGCAACATATGTTGAAAAGGCACTGTTGACCAGTTTATTTAAAAGATTCAAATGCTTCTATATTTTAATGGTTTTATCTATGCAAAAACTCAAGGTTCTCCACTCGAAAGTGAATTGGTAATGCTAACTTGGGAGTAGTGTTAGAGAGATGTGGTATAACTGTAGTTACTAGACCTAGACAGTATACCTTAGTAACCTGTTTTTTTCCTTTCCTTTGTCATTTAGGCTGAAAAAAAAGGTATACACTGTTGACTGCAATCCAGTTTTCACACTACATACTACTTTTTCCATTTATGTATAAATATTATGTCATTTAGTTTTTTCATGTTGGTGTTTTGTTGTTGTTTTTTTGTTTGTTTTTTTGTAGAATTGTTTTTCCCAGTTGCAAAAAAAGTCATCTTTTACTCTTCTACAATCAATTCAAACAGAAGTGTGCTCCGCAAATTCAGGTCAAAGCTTAACCTGAATGACTACATGAAGTGCTTTGTACCTGCAAAGCTCCTTTCACTTGTTTCACAGTGGCATACTGTTGATGATGACAATGTCCAAACTGGTTCACTCTTGTACCATCAGTGGTATGGTTCTGGGTGACTTTGGTTCAAGGAAGGTTCCAGGCTTTATACAGCAGGACATTAACTCTATGTGCATGTTCTGACATTCATTTCCAGTAGACTGAACTTTTACTTTACAAAGGGGACACATCTTTAATGTTTTGCACATTTTAGCCATAAAAACATTGCTTACTCTCTTTCTCCTTTGGAATAATCCTTGGTATTACAGAAGCCATTTAGAACTTGTGCAATTAATTTCCTTACTCTCCTTAACGGCAAACTTATGTTTGTCACTAACACACCGTGTAGTTTCTTTCAGATATCTGTGGCACCCAGCCTTTGATACACATAATCTCTTGTTAATTCCTACCTTTCTCCCTATCCTATTTACATATTTTAATTTGTGTGTATTTAAGGCATTTATCAATTATGAAATGACATTTTGATAGTGAACCTGGAGTTTAATAGGTATACGCTGCACGGTGCATCACAAATTAAAAGCCTCTAGTGTTTTCTATACTATACGTTCTAAAATACCTTTCCGGAAAAAAATGGTTGTATCTTACGAGTGTATTTTAAATGTCATGTAGCATTTATTTGCCAAAGGTTTGTATTTTGCTCTTTCCTGTCCTTTCCTGCAGCTGGATAATGTATCTTGCTTCTTTGTTTGACAGAAACAAAGGGAATTTCTGTGTGTTCTGCCAATCATGAGTGTTGCAATGTGTGAAAGTGTGACGGAGCGAGTGAATTTTGCCGTGTCTGTTACAAAATGTTGTGACTTATTTTAGCTAGGTTTTTATACTACTCTTGCATATAAATGGCCTCTTCCGTCTTTACCCAGAGATAAATATGCAGCTGATCAAACCAAAGAATTTTGAAACGTTCTTTAAATTTACAAAAAGGGATCATTTTCCCATTTTTTTTTTCCTTCATCCAGCATGATAAAACAGCAGATCTCTCTTTAGAGGTGCGTTTTATACTTGCTATAGTTATTTTATTTTTTTATATTCAGTTTTATCGAGGCATTGTATTAAACTTTCTTTTCAATGCAATCTGGTCGGTCTCGTTCTTTGTTTTTGGTCATTTAATTTAATGCAAGGGACTTTAATTATGAAAGGATTAATCAGTTACATTCTGTCCATGTCCATTTATTTTATACATTGTTTATGAACAATAGGTACTACTGCTATGTTCATGATGAAGCTTTTTCCAGATATACATTTAGAGGCAAATAACCCCCACCCCTCTTGGATCTCATGTGGGCGCACCAATAACCAAATCTATTTAACAAATGTACTTGCCCTAATTTGATTTGGAAATTGGACTGCACTCAGATTTAAATTCGTTCCTTTTTTGTTATCTAAGATATTAAAGCAACGGGTTATTTTTTTTATTTTTTAGTTTATATATGTGTAAGTAATGTATGTTTGTTCTGTGTATGCATGCCTCAATGCAAAGTGTGTGTTAGCACTTGTCAGTGTTTTTGTAACCCTCATGGTCTCTGATTACCAAAGTGTACCTGAGTGGGTGGATCTTTTCGGTTGAACGCAGGTATAAGTGTGTGCAGTCTCGCATGCTGGTGCATATATTCACTGCTGCGCAGCCAGCCAGCAATTACACAGTACAGTAGCACTCAGGAATTACTATGCGATTGGCTTCTTCCACATGAGGTGGGAACCCATTCAACTGAGCAAGGACCCTAAAGAAGGTACCTTTTATTCTAAAATTTGGTTTGGGTATATTTCATGGATTTGCTTTAATTGCAATAAAGTAAAATGAGCCTCTGCTACTAAAGCATCATTAAGAAATGGATAAAAAATATATAATAGAGTAATAATATTAGGAAACTATTCTGTAAGGTGGTCCATTATTAGCTGGATTAATATTGTAAGGAACTGTGCTGGGTGATTTTAATTTTTAGTCAAATCACTGTGTGCTCCTGTCACAGATTTCCCTACACATCCCCGGTGTGACTATGGCAATGGGCTTTTCCCAAGACCAAGTGGCGTGCATGTGCGAGGTTCTGCTCCAGAGTGGCTGCATGGACCGTCTGACTGCCTTCCTTCGCTCCTTACCACCCTCCTCCTCCTCCTCTTCCTCGTACCTCGGCCTGCAGCCTAGCGTGGAGAGCGTCCTGAAGGCACAGGCGGCGGTGGCCTTCCACCAGGGGCACTTTGCTGAGCTGTATGCCCTCATCAAGGGGAACACGTTCTCTCCTCGCAGTCACTCGCTCCTCCAGCAGCTCTGGCTCCGAGCACACTACCTGGAGGCGGAGTTGCAGCGAGGGCGCCCCCTAGGGGCGGTAGGCAAGTACCGTGTGCGCCGCAAGTTCCCTCTGCCTAGGACAATTTGGGACGGAGAAGAGACAAGCTATTGTTTCAAGGTAGTTAAGATTCTCAGTATAAAGTGTACATGCTTTTAATATAGTCTTTACAAAACCTTTTTACATATTTTGGGCTATTTAGAAGCTGTTTATAGCTTTAATTAATTAATAGAATTAATTAAAAACTCCTGTAAACGATCCAGATTTTTTTTAAATATCCAATAATATGTCAATAATTGCATATTTAACAGCACATCATATGCTGTGTGAGCATGCCAAAGGCTCCAGGCCCACTGTCCTGTTCTCTCTGGCTGTAGGAAAGGTCTCGCTGCGTGCTGAGAGAGTGGTACTGTCAGAAGCCATACCCCTCGCCCCGTGAAAAGCGGGACCTGGCCACTGCGACGGGTCTCACCGCCACTCAGGTCAGCAACTGGTTCAAGAACCGGCGGCAGCGGGACCGAGCGGCACAGGGCCGCAGAGGGTGAGGCGCCAGGGCGTGATCTTCGAGGCCCACTGCCCTTTCAGGACGTTGAGTGGAGTTGGGGGGGGTTGGGGAGGTAGAACAAGTTAACCTAGGCCGTCATCTTTGTTATAGAGGCTCTTTAACTCACTGGTTTCTAGACTTTGAAGAATCCCCTCCATGTTCCCATGAAAATTTAATGCTTACAGATCCTAGTGATTTATACTTATCTTGCCCCCAATCTTATTAAATCTGTTTCTTAGGCAACCGGAAGACTCCCCGCCACAGCAGTCGTTGTGCTACGATGGAACACTGAGGCGGGCGTTCCAGACTTCTGAAGATGACCTTTCACCTCCAGCGAGCCCCAGCGAGCTCCCCCCGTGCTCGCTGCAGCTGTCCTGGCCTCAGCCCCCCCCCCTCAGGCACCTGGAACCTGGGCACTACTGCCTGTATTGAGAGGGGGTGGACCTGCACACTGACCATACGGCTTGCACTTGAACCAGTTTCAAAAGCTGGAGAATAAACACAAGACATCTACTGCCACCTAGTGACAGAAAGGTACACATCAGGCTGCTTTTGTGGGACATGTTCTACCTGGATGGAAAAAAGACCTTAGTAGCAAAATTTTTTTTATTTAGTCAGAAATGACACCTGCATCCAGTTATTTCCCTGAATAAAGTCTTGAATTTGCATGGATTCCCATCGCATTGTGCAAGTTTGTTTTAACAGTAATTTAGATAACATAGCATGGAATGGTATACATATAGAGCCCTTCGTGCACCCGAATAAAAAATGGCCACTGGTCCAGTTTTTTATGTTTATTAAGAGGTTTTTCTGTTTTTTGTGTGTTTTTTCTCTACATCTGGTTTTACAAAACATTGCATGACAAAAAATGAACACAACTGATGTCTGAACAAGCTCCAGGTTTTTCAAAACTGAATCATACATTTTGACTCAGAGCAGGCTTGATTAAATAAATATGAATATTCAGTTTGTATTCATATTCCACAAAGTATGTGGTAAACAAGAAAAAATAGCACTCAACAGTCACAGCCTAAGGCATGGCAGCAAACAACCCAGTGTTCCACCATTTATTATTTAACAGTACATTCATTTATTAGTGAAGTGTTGACTTTTTAAAAGAAATTTTACATCTCATTACCTTTACTGTTTGCCTTTCAATCAGAATGCCTGATTATTGATCATTCATTTTATACTTTATACCAATCCCACATTATTCAGTTAAAGCATAATAGAAATTCTAGGCAATTCACAATCGTACATTCACTGCAGTCATCTTTCAGAACAACAACGGGTGAGAAACAGGATTCGGTTCTTAACAGGATTTTATTATTCAGATATTAAAATATATCATAGTACAACTGAAACTAACCAGCACTGCTCATCTGCACAGAGAGAGCAAGGTGTCTGTAACCAGTGGCTCATATGCAAAGATTCTAAGTTAAAGGTTTTTGCAGCATGTCAGATCCACAGGATGACTAGATGACGTGTGTGTGGTCTTTGGCAGCGAGTCCCATCCCCAAAGTCCTCCGTAGTCCATCGCAGTTACCGATGCGGGAGCTTTGCAGTTCCCAGACCTGTACGAAGCAGACGGGTTGACGGCCACCTTGACCTATGGCTCTTTCTTCAGGAGATAAATAAACGTAGTGTTCTAACCGTCTGGGTACCGCAATCCTGAGCCCGGAGCCCTGCCTGCCAGTCCCCATCAGTATTCCCTAAAAGTCCCCGTGGGGTGTGGGAGTGGGCGCGTCGTCAGAGGTGCAGGTACTCGGCCAGGAAAACGGTCAGGATCTTGGTGAGGTTCTCCACCGTGGGCCTGTGCATACTTTCCTCTGTGTCCTTCATTGTGTGCCAGAAGGAGGGGAACGGAGTGGGGATGATGTGGAGCACAGGCACGCCTGCGGGGGGCGCCAGCGGCGAGGCGGTTACGCACTTGTTACAGCATCACTAGAGGGTGAGTAAGTGCTCAGATGTATAATGGTTTGTTGTGTGTGCATGTGCCGTCAGTCACCTCGGTTTAAGAAGGGAATGTGGTCGTCTTGCACTGGGCCCAGGTAAAAGTCCTTCCTGAAGTAGCTCTGTTCGGAGGGGTGGGAGGAGAGCAAACCCTGCCGGTGCAGTCTGGCCTCTGAGACGGCAGTGAAGCAGAGAGCATGGAAAAGCAGTGTCTGCACGTTGCTAGGACACACGGCTGTTGCTAGGATACAACCGTTTGCTACGACGCGCCCGCTACAACACACCTGCAGTTTGAACCATCTTGCGGTAGGATGTAGAAATTATAAAGAGTGGGCACAGAGGAGAGGCAGAGTACTGACCTGCAGAGATCAGGCAGTCGAACCAGCGAGCAGTGTTATCGAAGTGACTGACGATCAGGGGCTCCGGGCCTCCCAGCAAGTCCAACAACACAAACAGATCCTGAGAGATATACAAGAGATAGAATGACACACAGACACGCACATACACACGCGCCCGCACACACACACACGCACAGACACACACACACACACCCTCACCACTGCTTGCAGTAGCGTGGTGTCTCTGGAGCCAGGCGGATGGGGTGTTCGGCCCATGCGCTCTGCGAGGTGGCGTGAGCCATAGAGGGAGTCTTTGTCCGTCCACTCCTCAAATGCCTCCTCCCCGTCAAAAAAGACGAGTTGCAGTGTCATTACCGACCTCTGAACGGGGGTACAGGAAAAGTGAGCGAGTCTGGCCAGGCGAGAGATCCGACACTCATAACCACTTGTTCAGCACAGCTAGGTGGAGGAGGTGGCGGTGGGTTACTGGATGTGGATGTTGCTGATTTGTAAAGATGATGTTTGGCCTATGATCACTCATTCTCACATCCCTCCCCACTGTATGTGGAACTGTTCATTACCCTGTATGGTACTGCAGAAGTAGATACATGGTGCAGTTTGCAACTCAATAAAGTACCCAGAGCTTATATGTGAAAACTTTCTCTTGACCTCCTTACTCCTACATGTTCTTGCTGTAGCACCTGACCCAGCAGATCCCGTTCACGTTTTGATCATGGAAAAAAAGATTCCGAAATATTTTTTGCTGTCTTTAGTTTTTAAACAAAGTTTGTTCCCTTTTGGCTATTTTTTTGCGCTTCTGCTGATGCTACCAAGTTTACTCTCTGAGAACTAAACACCATTTTTGCTTATTGCTTCTCTTGGCGATGCGGAGAGCATTTCTCAGTGGGGAGTGTACCACAGCTCCAACTGGGCCCTCTGGCTGACAGAGCCGCCATTTGTTCTACATCTTGAAAGGATTAAGTTTAGTCTAAGAAGATGCTTGGACTCGTTCCATGAGAGCCTCCCTCAACTACCACCCTACAACTCTCTCACTCACTCACTCACTCTCTCACTCACACACACACACACACACACACACTCTCTCACTCACACACACACACACACACACACTCTCTCACTCACACACACACACACACACACTCTCTCACTCACACACACACCTCTCGTTGTTGGTAGAAGAGTGGGATATTTATTTCTGTTTTGTAATCAGTAAAACTTGATGACAATCTGTAACTGATTCTGTGTAATTTAATTCAGTTAATGTTTAGACTCAAGCTCTGTGAACAGTAGCTTACAGAAAAGGCATTTTCCTAATAATCAGCAAAATGTCCCCACAAAGCCAGAGTTTTTATGTCTCATTGTTATGATGGGCAGCCACACCCACACGCTCCAAGTCTTCGCATTGAGCTCAGAGCTGCAGTTAAAGGCACACAGCCAGGAGTTTCTAGGCCTTCTTCCATCTCGCATTTTCAAATGGCTGTCTTTCCCAACACACACACACACACACACACACACACACAAAACTTTAAAGAGATACTGTTACCATTGCACAAAAAACCCCAAGGAACTGGTTTTCAACAACCAGGTTGAGTTCCTTTGGTTTACGTTATTTCCCAGCCTGCTACACAAACTCGTGAAAATACCACACAGATCGAGCAGCAGATCTTATCCACACGCGGAAGCTGACGCCAGCTCCTGACTGGCTGCTGTGTGTGATGTAACGGGGGGGGGGGGCACTGGAGACCACCTTTTGCTTCAGGGCTGTGAGCTGCGTATCCAGCGCCGAGACCAACTCCAGCAGCATGGCACATGGCACGGCCGAGTCGCTGGCACCCACGAACACCTGCTGCGGCTCTCTGGGGTTGCGGGGGAAGAGTTTGGAGTCGTGGTGGCAGGCCAGCAGGAGCCTGCGTGGGGCCGAGGGATCCAGGACGGCCAGCACGTTGTTGAAAACCACGGAGCCTTTGGGCGTGGCCGACTCGAAGGAGTCCTCCTCCACCGCCCAGCCCGCAGAGAGGGACCCGAGCTGGCTGGCGATGTGCTGAACCCACAAGGAAAAAAATTACATTAAAGCACTGCCTTTCAAAAATCTAAATTGTATTTTATGGGGATATTCAGTTGACTCCCAAGTCCCAAGTTAATGAAATAAAGTCGACTACATTTTGTTAAACAGTTTTAAGTTCATACAGTACAAACTGGTTAATTCATTTTAGTTTCTGATTAAAGTTAACTTATTCATGACCAACTTCAAACTTCTCAAAATGATACTTCATGCAACTTCAAAATTTCCCAAAATTACATGTCAGTTTTCAAGTAATAAAACCAGACTACAAAAACCATGACATGGAAAGTTATTCCATACAAACTGCACAAGTACTAATGAATTTCAAAACTCCATTCCGAGTCAATCCATTAATTACTTAATTATTAATATGTATTCAAAACAACAACTGCTGTAGAATGGCTCAGTGTTCGGGGGGGGGGGGCTGCATGGGTGAGTGAGCGCTCCTGGGTCTTACCTGCCGCACAGCTTTGCTGCCTTCCGTGCCTGGTACTCGCTCGACCAGCATGGGCCGCAGCAGACTCTCCCACAGACGGGTCCCATCCACCAGGGCGGCAAGCTTGCGCACCTGCACCAGCGAACACTTCTTGGCTTTGTGAGAGAACTGGAAAGAGGGAGAACAGAGTGGTTTGAGTCAGCGGCAGCAGCCGGTCGATGAGCAGAGGCCATCTTGTGTAGCTGGAAATTCAAAAACCTTCCTCCCACTCCCACACAAGCGCCTATTCAGCTGGAAGAGGTTCTTGGGCTGATAAAGGAGGTGGCAAAGTGGTGAGGCTTACAGAGAAGAAATACGTGCTAGGTTGTCTGCTACTGCACATGCTTAGAATTTTTTTTTTTTTAACTACCATTCCACAAGGCACTTTAAGATGTGCAGCTGTGTGGTGGCTTCAGTTAGTTAATTGCTTTAATCGTTTCATGGTTGGTTTTAAATTTAGTGCATCTAGTGCATACCTTTGTTTACGGTTCTAACAGGCCTGCGGTTGGTTGTCTCTGTGCTACGTCCCGCAGCACCTGGTCAGCTCTCACACTCCCGCCTGCCGTTCTGTTTGTAAGCCGTCTGGCGTCATGATGTGGAGCAAACAGCCCGGAGCTTAGGCGCACAACGCTGTGGGAATGGCCATGGATTTCAACAGCAGGCCCATGGCTGCCAAACGGTTGCACGCATACACGCACATCAGCGTATGAAACCGGGACCGTCACAAGCGCCGCTGCTTCCTGTCTCTTTACCGGAACTGATCTCATCCTGCAATAGGACGAAAGCTAAGGGTGCCTGGTGTACCGTGCAGAGGAACGCGCTGGCTGCCAGCTCCAAGATATTGAAGCTGCACCCTTTTGGGGAAAGAGTGTGCCTGATCTGTCACGCTCTGGACACTCTCCCTCCATCATCGAGTCACCTCTCAGCGGAGACCAAAAGGCAGAGCTCTAAATTCTGGGACTAACCCATACCTGGACAACCCTTAACCCAAGTAACAGTCTCCTTACCTTCTTGTGACCCTCATCTGTGACTACTGTAACACTTGCATTTAAACTGTTTGCAATATATAATTGCATAACTATTCATGCCACTATATAACATATAAAAATGTATTGTGTAATGTGAACCTTTACTCTCAGTGCATGTATTATATATTTTTATTGTTATTTTTTATACCAAGAAGAAACACAGCTTGTATATCTTTTTAATTCTGATACTCAATACAAGACTCTCAGTAGGCTTGTTCCTCGTTTTATTAACTAATAAAAGAAATTGCAATTAACACATTAATTCAACTTGTAATTAGCACTTGATCTTGTAACTGGCACAGCAGTAGATCATTGTCCAAAAATGGAAAAACAAGATAAAATAAATTTCATCTTTCAACAACTTTCAGCAAGAAGCATTTGGTAATACAGAATAGATGTAACTTTCAATTTTCCCTACTTTCATCTGTGACACCATCTTTATTTTTTCACCGTTCACTGCAGAATTAAAATGAGGTACTCTCAGACGTTCAAGTGAACAAACAAAGAAATACTCTCCACGGTCTCTGGGCGCCGTTCTTTATGAATGCCAAGGCGTGTTTTAGTCATAATCTGCATCTGTTGTGGAACTGCTACAAAAACAGAACTCGGATGATACGTTTCGTGTGAAATGCATAGCGGCAGTGAAGACCTACCTTGTCCTTTAACAGATCTGCGGTGTGGGTTCTGACGTTGACGCCGCTCGTCTCACTGGACAGGTACAAGCCCAGAATCAAGGCCAGCGACAGCGCACATAAAAGACAGAACAGCAGCACGCGAGCGCGGGGCATTCTCGTCGGCAGGCAACAGGGCGCAACATTGCCGTTGCTCCCCTGCAAATTCTTGTATCTTCGGCTGCTTTTCGACATACCTAACGATGTTCAGAACTCAGACAGTTAGCTAGCTTAGATGCGGTGGATCTTTCGTCTGCCGCTTCTGCGTGACGACAGCTGCGACTTTGCAGTTTAGGCCAAGACTAAACTCAATGCGTTCCAAGAACACGTCAGTTGAGGAAAGTTGCCAACTTACTTAGCTAGATAGCAAGCGTACTAACGAGCTCGCTGTTATGGATGAGATCATGCTATACAACAAAACATGATCTCGACACGCAGTCATTCCTTTAAACAGCATGTTGCGTTATAGTGGCAAACATCTCAGTTCCAGCAGTAACGTTAACTAGTTGCCAGTTACGAGGCCTCGCACAAGACGTGGCAGACAGGGTAAAACTGTCCAGGTAATATCTCAGGTCAGGGTAATATCTCATGTGGCAATAGGAGTGAATGGCATGGTCAACATAGAAGACTTTAAATGAGTTATTTCTATAAAGAAGATCGTAGTTTTCAACATGGATACCGGATTAAGTATGGAGAAGGCGGTTGGTACAAACAATAACGTTAGGAAACTTTCAGTCAAGTAGCTAACTAAGCTATCTGTGTTGTCTAGCTGCAGGAGCTAGTTAGCTTAGCTAGCTAGCTAACAAAGTCTAAGTAGCCTACATTAACTGTCTACGCTAGCTAGCTAAATAAGTACAGACTCACTTATTTAATTTACACTACCACCAAGAGAGAGTCGTAAGGTAATAGCCACATTAGCAACCGAATTTATTCTCCATGTCATTGCCTATATCGTTAGCTAGAAAGCTATTGACACACTCGCGTGATCTCGTACTGCTGTTCCAGCTGTAACGTCACCTATCTGTAGTACTGCCACACTTCCGGTTTTTGTGCGCATATATTGTGACGTATGAACGAACCAGAGTCCTTTACTGCCTGGCCGGGAGTTGTAAAAATACATTTGCATTTTCTTTCATGTTGACGTTTGCCATCTAGCAAAGTCTGTTTTTGACTTCTAGCACGCTACAACTGTGTGTTGGTGCCGGTGCTTCACAGAAGCATATGGCCAGTGAGGATTCCTGAAGTTTACCTTCTATATAATTTCTTAATTTCGCCTTAATAATGCTTAAAATGTCATGTCCAAACACATCGCTAAAAGAGATGTCCTGGGTTTGGTTATCTAAAGGCATTGTAAAACAAAGGTCATATTGATGGTAGAGCGGGTACTACACTGAACACTCATTTAACACGTTCTACAATAATTTTGGAAACGGGGCCCGGAGCAGTAGCACCTGCATTATGCACCTGCAGAGCGGCATATATACGCTTTCAGACAGGTATATATCGGTTTCGGTCTAGTTTACATGTGTTTTGAAGTCAAACAATTAAAAAAGATCGTTCTTCAAAGGTTCTTTAGTAAAGGAAATGGTTCCATTTAGAACTATTATTACTGTAACGATGTTAAGTTTCTGTACAATAGACACACATTCTGCTGCTGCCTAGAACCATAAACAACATATTCTCCATCAATCTGAAGAACCATTTAAAGAACTTAAACATGAAAAAGTTCTATACAGAACTCATGATTCTGAACCATTTTTTTTATCGCCCCAATTGCACGTGAAAGCAACGTTATATATACACTGGTACAAAAAAGTAATTAAAATTCTTTCATAAGGGCAGAAAACATTGGCATTCGAAATGCGGCTCTAATATAGTCCATTCTCGCCGTGAAGAGTTGGCACTTTTCAGCGTTTTTTCCTCTTTTTTTCCTGCGATGTCCGTATTTTGTACGTGTACAATATGCATGTGTCAATTTTTTGTGGCAACTGATTTTCATTTGTTCTATGACCATTTTTTAATTTATTTATTTATATTACAAGGAACATCTGAAAATGATTCGTTTTTATTTAATTGTAGAACATTTTAATGTATTACATTACATTTCCTTGTAAATTAAGACTAAAGTAAGACAGAGTAACTCTGAACATCTGGGAGCTGACTATAATGTAGAAAAGTCTACAGTTGTGGTGAAGTTAAAACCCTAGAAACTAAAGCAAGTTCAATATTCATGATAATATTCTGCCTATTCTACTTTTAGAAGCGTTTTGCATGTTAGCCAGTTTCCCACAGCTCTGATTTTAGTCTTTTTACATTCAAGACTGTTGTATATGAAATGCCCTGTGAAGCAAACAGTGTGGCAACATGACATTTTATGGTGGTGGAACTTTAAAGTTACCCGAGTCTTATGATTTTTGACATGAACTGCGAGAGTCAATAATCTCAGGTTTCCTTAAGTGCCTCTAACAACTTTGTTCCCTACCAGGGCAAATCACAAGAGAGAGGCTCAGGTGATGCCATGTACCACTTTTAAAGTGCCTTCAAATGGGACATTTGACACCTTATAAGCCAAGCATATCATCACTCTCTTGGACTTGGTCACTAAACAAAGAAACTGCCTAGTCAAACTCCGGTACTGAGCCCAACCTTAAATCTAGCAAGGGCTGAAACACCAACCAGCTCTCAGGATTCACAGACAGAGTCATCCTTTATCCACTGGCCTCATCATATTTATTTACATGTTCACACACACAACAAAAATTTTTATCATTCTGAAATATTTTTAAGTTTTATTTTTTTTTTTTATAAAATAATGAAAATGTAATGTATATTTACATTTCTTGATATAAGTTTCCCAGGAGAAAATGAAAGAGCAATTGGGTTGATTTTTGCTGTTAATTGAAACCACTGCTTCATGCACAAAAGCACATAGCAAACAGAGTAGAAAATCAATGGGAAAAACGTAAAAAATAAAATCAGCTTTGTACAAAGATCATACATCAAACAGCTGACGTAAGACAGGTCAACATGAAGTTAATTTTCTTCAACTTTTTCACTGAAGAATGGTTGATGGAAAAAAATAAATAATAAAATTTTTACACATAAAACATTTTACAATTTGACTATAGTTTTATGTGCACCACAGATTCTCATAGTTGTATCACACATATTTAGCTTAAAAGAGAAAATGATATAAAACTTTAAGAATGACACCTCTCCCTCGAACAAACAGATCAAAATAATTAAGACAACTGATGGTGCCTACATTAACAAACAAGCACACAGTTTGGAGCGAGAGCCTGAGTGTCTGGGGAAGTTTTTGTTGAAGCGAAAGTTGCCCTGCGGGTGGAGCTCACACTATAGTTGTCATGGTGCACAGACAAGGGACTGATGATGGTGTTTTGAGAGGAAGAAGCAGGCTGACTGAGGGAGTGCAGAAGACAGGCATTAACGAATATATTCCACTTGGGTGGAAACAGGTGGGTGGATGTTTTATGGACTCTCTTTTGATATATTAGAATTTTTTTTTATCTAAAGTGAAGAATGTAGAACAGAAAGGAATATACATAGTTGTAGTTCAAACCTGTGTACAACAAACACACAAAAACCCTTTTCTATTAACTGTTACATGTCCCTCTCCAGTATAAAGAGAATAATCTTAAAAACTAAGGGCATGACATTGCTGGCCAGGTGTGTGGGAGTGTAATTTCACACTTAGTTACTTGAGGAATATCAAACCTATGGCATCTGCTAGCCAACATATTAATAAATAGAATAAATAGTTAGAGCCTTGGAGAGGCTAACTGTGGGTCCTGAGAGATGAGAACATGTCTTCCAGTTAGACCAGATTAAAAAGACTTCTAGTCACTGCCATATGTACATGGGCATAAACAGAGATATTTGAATGAAGCTAATGCTTTAGCTAATGCTTAAAAAAAGGCCTCTTTAGTTTTATTAAATTGTGACGTTCCGCTTAATTTCAGTACAGTGCCAGGGATTTTTAAAGTAATTAGTACATAACTTAGCGTGGAGATGATCAACCTGTCTCTCCTTTTCCCCCAAAACAGCCATTTTTGCCAACAGTCGTGTCACCTGATACAGCTAAACCAAGAGGTAAATATAAAAATAGATTCTGTATGGAACACATCCTACCCAGAAGAGGAGGTGGTAGTGTAATTGTGTCTTTTTTGCATACAGATGTACAGTGTCTAGATTTGAACAGAACATGCCAGAGTTTACACACAGTGCTATGCCAAAACATACAAAGAGGGGAAAATGCTATTTCCTTTCATGTGGTGCAGTCACTTTGTGGCCAAATGATGGCCATTCACATCCACACGCACACATTCATGCATGTATACACTCCAGCACTTGTATGTGCACACACGCGCGCACGCACGCACGCACACACACACACACACCCCTGCACTTGTGCACAAGCACATCTGCATGTATGCGCGCACACACACACACACACCTCTGCACACATGCGTTCACCCACACTTGAGATTACTATCACAGTTATAGGAGCAGTTGCTATAATTATTCGTGTCTTTTAAACAGTTTCTATCTGACAGTAGTGGCGGTGGCACTTTGAGTAAAGATCCGTCTATTTCTTTCTGTGTGTCGATGACTGGAGATGGTGAGTTTTAGTAAGAATGTTGTTTCACTTGGTCGTTTGAGTTGGGAATTGCTTGTGATGGAGAGTTCTAGTCACAGACGAGTGTACATGAGGGTAAATAGAAATCATTTTAAGAACAGTCCTAAGTAGTGATGATGAAGGACCTATCCATAATCACTGACTGCAGCACACTAGAAAGATAGACAACAGACTCAAATGTATTAAAAACATTACAACTTTGAGTATGTACCTGCACCGATTGTTACATAGATTCATATTTTATACTTTATTATATATAAAAATGCTCTTCAGAGGTCAAACTTATGTAT
>JAOYMR010000026.1:13625471-13630471 GCA_025802075.1 Tenebrosternarchus preto
CCCCCCCCCCCCCCCCCCCCCCCCCCCCCCCCCCCCCCCCCCCACCGCCCCCCCCAGACACACACCCCCACCGCCCGCGCCGAAAGAGACATGGAAACAAAACAATGAAACAAAAACCAAGACATATTACTATAATTATATACCATGTCATGTCACATACATGTGACGCAGTGAGAATGCTGCTCTCTGTGGCTGAGAAGCAGAGTGTGTAGCTCACAGTGTCCACAGTGTGGTGCCATTTCCCCACTACTATTACTTTCATGCCGGTCTACAGGACTTCCTCCCTGTGTCTCTCTCTCTCTCTCTCTTTCTCTCTCCCTCGTGGGACCTGTGGCTCATCCTTCTCCATAAATCTGTTGCTACTGTACTCCGCTGGGGTGTGTAATGGTTTGACTGAATGTGAGAGGCTCCTAACGTGGTGCCCTGGGGCACACATGCCGGGGTAATATCAGCCCCTCGGAGAGGCTGGGGCTTGTGGATGCCGCGTGCCGGGTCACACAGGCAGCCCTGCTCTCGACCTCTGACCCCCGAACCTCTGCGGTGCCATGGGGATTCACGTCAGCACCTCTGTTCCTTCTTTCAGAGCGTTTTCGTTGTGTGTGTCTGTGTGTGTGTGAGTGAACGAGTGAGTGCAGGGAGAACTTCTAAAGAATGATGTAGGAGTGAATGTGTGAAGCTTCCTCGTTCAGACGGGATATAGATGATGGCAAAGGTGCATGTACGTGTGTGTGTGTGTGTGTGTGTGTGTGTGTGTATATAGACGAAAGAAAGGCAGACAAAAAACTGAAGCCACTGCATTGTTCCTGCTAGATGATTGTGATGTGACCAGGCAGTCATGTAATCTGTCTGGGGACAGCAGAGCTGTGGTCGTACACTACAGTCAGCACGTTCCCACACAGTCAGACCAAACCAACCACTGCCTAGCACAGAATACAGCCAGAGACCACCATCATGCAGTCACGCAGTCTCTCTCTCTCTCTTTCTCTCTCTCTCACACACACACACACACACACACACACACACACACACACACACACACACACGGCACAATCGCACATCTCTATCCTCCAGCTCCTCCATCAGCTTTGTCGGCCTCTACTCCTCATCCGTGAGACTGAAACTGGATCATCTTGTTTTCTGAACTTATTGGGACTTGATTGGGTCAAATGAAAAGACACTTCAGCTGAGCCCTTTCACAACACCTCCCTCATGTTCCAGCCAGTTCTTCCACATTGAGACAGAGTGCAACCCACATTCAGTGTGTGTGTGTGTGTGTGTGTGTGTGTGTGTGTGTGTGTGTTTTCTAATTAGTATGCACTTAAACATTCTATCCATTAGAACTGGGCGAAACATACTGAGTAATTCTTTTACATTTCCATTAACTACAGTAACACCGCACCCACACAAAAGCAACGCTATTAAAAGCGACACAAACATTAGTTGCTTTTAAAATTAATAATTAAAATGAATAATGTCATTTCCATTTACAGCGGGGAGAGAAGGTGAAGTGAAGGCACAAGACCCAGTAACGACTGAGCAGCAACTGCATGGATCAACCCCCCCAGATGAGAGTACACAGCATGCCAGGAGAGGGCCAGAACACAACCCGATCGCCTCCTACAGCATTCCTACAAACGCTCGTTCATACACACCTCACTGGTGCGGAAGATGATGCGGTACTGATACTGGTCTTTCAGATCTTTGGTGTCCTCCAGTTTCTCTCTCCGTATGCTCAGAGCCACCGGTCCCAACTTCTCATCGGTTCCAAAGTAGTTCCAGTGCTCTGGAGAGGGAGGGAGGGAGGGAGGGAGAGAGAGAGAGAGAGAGAGAGAGAGAGAGAGAGAGAGAGAGAGACGTTGATATGGCTGGCAGGCTGCTTGCTACCTCTCCTGCTTTTCCTGCTCTTACCATTATGACCCTTAGCTGTCGTTAGAACAACAGTCAAAGCAAAGAATGGAAGAACAGGGGAAGGGCGGATGCATGTAAACAGAAGAGGAACCGAACAAAAGCAGAAAATGGAGACTGAGTGGGAGTGGAGGGAAGCACAGCTGAGCGTGGGAGTGGGGCTAAGATCACGTCGAGATGAACGGCCACCGCCGCGGCTAACGTGGACAAGCGCCCCCCTCAGGTCGCGAAAAGAATTTCCTTCCACTGCTCCGCTGTTGACAGAACACTCGACACAAGACACCCCCCCCCCCCCAAGCTCCAGGTGGGGGCAGGTGAATGAAGGACAAAGTGATAGAGATGGGGCTTCACATCCTAGCGTCCTGTATGACTTTGGAAAGCATTTCCTTCATCCATCGCCCTGCTGCTCTAATTGGGGACGTGGGTACTGCTGTTCGCTACTTCCGAAAGGGCAGGAAGTGGGAGCCGAGCGAATCCTGAGGAATGGCCCCGATACGCGATCTTTCATTAACGCAGAGGACACGAAGGGCACGGAACACTTTCACCAGCAGAGGGATGTTAGTACCACTGTGTGACTGGCACAACGCCAGTCAAGAGACACGCACGCACACGCGCACAACACACACACAACACACACACACACACACACACACACACTAGCAGGGTGAAACTTTCATTATCTCAAACAGGTGCAGCAGCCCAGCCTCGTTAAGTAAACACATTTACTGATTACTGATTAGGCGAAACCCAGAAAAGCGTCTCCTGTAAGCAGAAAGCTCTACCAGCTTCAGCGTACGTGAGCGAGGTTCGCTATTGGTTCAGAACGTGCGTGGGCGTCGCTGTGCAGGCCGAACCCTGAAGGCAAAGCTCGACATGACTCACTGCTCCCCTCAACCCTCTTCACCGAGTCCAAGTCTCTGAGGTGCTCTGCTGACCAGGAGAAACCCCCCCCTCCGTTATCAGACTCAATGGCCAGTTTAAGAGAGGGACTGTGGGAGTGCCACATGTCACAGCAGGGGCTCCAGCTGTTGTGGCTGAAAGGTGACGGTTAAGTCGTATTTGGAGCGTGTGGTGGGGAGGGGGGGGGGGGTTCGGGACGCTGTGGCGTTTAGATGGAGCAGCGTGTGGGAGGTGGATGGGAAGCAGAGTCTGAATTGCTATCATTGAGAGGGTGGATGCTGCCTGATGGGGAGTTATTGCTCATCACAGAGGCGAAAAGACAAAGGCTGTGAAAGTAAGCTGGAACAGAACTGACGTGGACTGCGAAAAAAAAAGAAATAAAAATTTAAATGTAGTGTGTGTGTGTGTGTGTACGGTGCGCAGAGGAACATCCAAGCTACCTTTCCCGTGGAAGTATTCGCGGTAGTATCTGGCCCCCAGGTCGACGTGCTCTATGCAGTGCTGCTGAAGCCTCTCCAGTCGTGAGGCCTGCTCCTCTGGCCCCACCTCCAGCACCGACACGCTGGCGTTGGTGCGGCGGGGCCGTAGACGGGCCTCGCCAGCGCCCGCCTCTCCTCGCTCCGCCCACGAGCTCAGGAAGCTCACGTTGCGCTCCCCGTAGCTGCCCGTCTCGTTGAGGAAGTTGGGGCAGCTTAGCAGGAGCTGCTGCTGCTGGGCGGAGCCCGGTCCGCCTGGCCCCGCCTGCTCCGCCGCGTCCGGGCCGCCTCCGCCTCCTCCGGATCCCTCCGCCATGTCTTTGCAGCTCAGGTCGTCCGTGCTGGAGAAGCTGGGCTCGGCTCCGCCCAGGGCCAGGGCCCGGGACACGGCGAGGGACACGCCGGAGGTGGAGGAGGTGGAGGAGGCGGCGGAGGCACCCGTGGCCGTGTTGCGGCGCTGGGCGGCGTAGGTGCGCTGGGCGGCGGCCTCGCGAAGGTCGAACAGGACGCTCTGGGAGTCGTAATGCACAAAGCTACGCACGCACAGCCAAGGCTTGGGTGAGGGGCCGTCCAGGGACTGGCCCTCCTCGCCGTCGGAGCGCGGGGCTTCCGCGTCGGAGCGGTGAGCGCTGCGCAGCTTCCGAAAGAGCGAGGAGGTGCCAAGGGAGGACTCGGTTCCGCCGCTCTTCTTGCGTGCGCGGCTCTCCGGCCGGTCGTCAGGGCGGGGGGAGGGTGTCAGGGCCAGCGGCCCCGGGGGCCCCGTCTCCGGAGAGGTCTGGGCACGCAGCAGTTCTCCCAGCCTGGCGGGGGCGACACTGCGCTGGTCCGGCCTCTCCTGTTGGAACTGGCTGAGCATGTCGAAGAAGCTCTCGTCCGGCACGGCCTGCACGTCGATGGACGACGTGCTTCCGTACTCCCGGAACAGGCGGCTCTCTACCTCCGTTTCATCCTGCTCGCTGAGCGTGATCTCGCTGTTGGAACGCTGCCGTAACGGGGCGAATCCCAGTCCTCGGAACCGCAAAGGGGAGCCAGGGATGTCCCTTAGACTCCGCCCCTCCCGGAACTCCGCGTCTTTGCTCCGGCGCTGGGGCACGCGGGCCACGCCCCCGCGAATGAGCCCCTCCTCCCCGTTGCTACTCTCCAAGGTTGCGCCCTGCCCGTTTTCCAGCAGCGACTCGCGCGACTGCTCCCTCCTGGGGGGCCATTCAGCGATGCGAGCCCGGACCCCCATCTTGGGCACAGAGATTCGGGACATGGTGGGCTCGGCTGGGGAGGTGTGGCCATTGTGAAGCGGCAGGCGGAGGTGGAGTGGGGGGAAAGGCTGGGAGAGGGGGCCCGTGTCTCGGTACATGTTCATGGAGCCCGGTGCAGTATCAGGACCGGAGAGGAGGGCAGGGGGTGTAGGGGAGAGGGCATCCCGAGCAGAGACCACTGCCGCGGGGAGGGGAGGAAGAGAAGAAGGCAAGGAGGGGCTCCACACTCTGGGGTCTCCTACTGCCTCCTATGTACATGTCTTTCTGGTGGGGCCAGGACCGATCCTCCCCTGATGGTCCGTCAGCCAATCACAGTGAAGCAGCAAAGGGCGAAGGTCACTTTCAGCACAGACCTGCAATAAAGCAGACATATAAAGAATTGATAAATCAGCCACAAAACCTAGAATAATGCAGTTCTCATAGTTGTTTTTGTGCAGCTCTTTCAAAATACAATTCAGTTTCTTTT
>JAOYMR010000026.1:13635471-13642520 GCA_025802075.1 Tenebrosternarchus preto
GAACACTAATGTTTTCAGTTCTGTAAATACAGTTTTTAATGTTTTCAGTTCTGTAAATTCAGTTTTTAAATTAACAGAACACTAATGTTTTCAGTTCTGTAAATACAGTTTTTAATGTTTTCAGTTCTGTAAATTCAGTTTTTAAATGAACAGAGCACTAATGTTTTCAGTTCTGTAAATACAGTTTTCAAACTGCCCTGGGCCCCTTTCTGCTTTAAGTTTCTTTGTACTCTCTGTACAAATAAAGACTACATATATGGACTGTGAATAACAGCACAAAGAACATGTCTGCTTGTGATGAATCAGGCTGACCTCGACACCCATGAGTGGCAGTGCTAAAAAAATAATAATAATAAAAAAAAACTCTGTTTATCTGCAGCGGTTGTGTTTTGTGTCTGGTTGGATTTCCTGTAAACGAGTTCTATAAGGGCAGGTGAGCTGAAGGTAATTACCTGTATGAGACGACGTGTAGGTGGTGGGCGGGTCCGAGCAGGTTTGTGGCTGGGGACAGCTTGCTGTAAGAGAGGGGGGGGGGGGTTATTAGCGGTTGTAAGCAACAGAACCAAAACACAAAATATGGATATATAGCAAAAAGAGTGCTAGCTGCACGCTAACCCTTCACGTGTCATGCCAAACGGATTAGTCTGCTATTACAGAGCCTTTTAGTGCGGAGAGAGAGAGAGAGAGAGAGGTGAAGAGAAAAAGAGAGAGTACGAAAAAATGAAAGAGGCAGGACAAGAGAGAGAAAGAGACAATGAAGCTTGACAATGATAAAACTCAAGTCGAATCAATAAGGTTTACAGCGAAGACACAGAACAGAATAGTAGGAGAACGAGTTTGAAAGAGGATCCGTACAGAGACAGGAAAAAAAAAAAAACGTCCCGTGAACTTTTCGTTTCAATGTTTCCGAGGCTCGGAGTGAGCCATTCTGAGCTATGATAGCAGGCACTGGTGTGTTTACAGAGCACATAGTGGTGTGATATAACATCCTTGTGCAGAATAACCGTTGATATGCTGTGCTTGCGAGTATGTGTGTCTGTGTGTGTGTTAGACAGAGCCCTTGGGCAACTCCACAGTGTCTCGTCAGACAATAGAGTCGCAATGTGTTTGATGGCTTCGAGCTGACAGCTGCTGCTTACACACACACACACACACACACACACACACACACACACACACACACAGAGCTCACTCTTTCGAACTTATACATGTGGAAAATGGAAATGTATAACGAGTGTGTCGCTGTCTCTCTCTCCCACATCCACACAGGCGCTCGCGCACGCATACACACCCACCCACCCACCCACCCAAACAAACACACAGAAAGACCAGGGGGAAGATATGTCACACTCCATCACACATACAGAAACAGTCCCTCCAGAGGGAGATGCTACACCAACCCCATCCATCAATACCGATCCATTCAGCTTCAGTTGCTCCATTCACCTCACTAGATGCTCTGCGTCTCTTGACAAAATGTTGGTGTCTGTGTGTCTATATGCGAGTGTGAGATAATGGTTTACAGAATTTGCTTGCAGCCAATCACATGTTCTTGTGTTCATGTATGTGTGGATATGAAAGTTATAGGCGTCTATGGATGTGTGTGTGTGTGGACTCGTATATGGTGACTAAGAGCCTCACATTACGGTCTGAAATTCTTTCTTTATAGCAACACTTTGCAATGTGCTTCACGCAATTAGAGGAGACTGAGAATACCACAGTCCAGTGTGTAGTGGAGGATAAAGCTCAGGGATTCTGAGGTCAAGAACACAGACACCTAACATTACAGGTATTGTATAATGAAGCAGAGTCGTGTATCTATGGCAACACCTCACCTGAGCCTCATTGTGAGAGAGCTTTGCTCTCATGTGCGCTCCACGTGGAGCTTGCTCCAAATTTTGAGGCAACTCTCCATGACGACATAGAGCTCAGACAGCCCATAATTATGCACCATGGAATATGGTGATTAAAAATTGTTCTCATAAGACTGAAGACGACTGAACATCACTCGACTTGGCCAAACAGAATTAGAACCCTTGTTCCATTTTGAAAGAGGGCGGATAAATGTGCATGCACTCACCAGAGACTCCAAATTATTTATCTAGAGTTTATAGGTGTGGATATACTGAGGTGGCAGGCCACTCTCATATGTCATGCAAACATGTACATAAAAATTCATTACAAATAAACCAGAAAACGTGTTTGCACAAAGGATCGCTCCATAGAGCCTTCGCATGTGGAACCAACTTTGGCAGCAATTCCAGCTGTGAGAGAGTTTGGAAATGTCGTTTTCTCTTTTGTGACCAATATTACTGTCACTCAACAGCTGGTGAGTAGAGGGCAGGGCTGTGAAGGTACCAGGGCATTGACCTTTGGGTGCTGTAAGCCACTACCATGGACCTTTTGCTGTAGGTCACTGCCCTTGTGGACGATCGCCTCCCAGATCCAGGCGAAAAGGCTTCTCCAAAGCATGGTGGTGCTCTTTCACCGGAGGGATGGTGTGATGTGTCGTGTTAGGTATGTCTGCAGTGCTCGTCAATGAAGCCCTACAGCCCAACAGCTCAGTTCTGGTTTCACCAGACCATGGGATTCTTCTCTCTCAAGCCTCTAAGGCAAACGGTCGAGATCTGATTTTTCTTTTAACAAAGCCTTCTCATCACCGTTGTTGAAGAATTTATGAAATGCATATTGTCTCTCATCTCCTCATCTTGGAGAACATCATGGAGAGCTGTAACTCAACAACTTCAAAGTGGTGGCAGACCTAGTGGTGGACAACCCTACTATAGACCTTTTTGCTTGGTTTTGGAAGATCTGGGCAGTATCTGACATATTTGACATGAATGAGAAGGCAGCTCTGCAGGGTCCAAATGAATCTTATTACAGTTACTGTGTGTGTGGGTTGTACACATCATCAGCACTTCCATGGGAGCACAGTAAGGATCTCATCAATATGCTGAGGCGAGGCTAAAGATTCAGAATAGGGTTGTACTGTCTCAGTTCCAGCGGGGCTCAGTGAATCAAAGCCATTTACACTGCTGCACTGCGTGAACATTGTAAAGACTCACTGTGAGTGCCTTGCTTTCTGTGGCTGATTTCAGGCTTTTGGTTAATGAATGAGACACTAGATATGGCCATTAACTGCATCAGAGTTCACGTTTCCAAGATAGCAGATGAAAATGCTGAACCCACAGCACAGTGTGTGTGATAACCGTGTGACCCACTGGAACTGTGGCAGCACAGCACTCTCCTGTATATATCTCCGTCACTCCTTTATATCACTCTCCTCACCTCTCTGTCACTCCTTTATCTCACTCTCCTCACCTCTCCGTCACTCCTTTATCTCACTCTCCTCGACTCACTCCGACACCCCTTTATCTCACTCTCCTCACCTCTCCGTCACTCCTTTATCTCACTCTCCTCGACTCACTCCGACACCCCTTTCTCCTGCTGTCCTTACCTCACTTTCTGCAACTTCCTGCCTACAAATGTTTGGTGCTAAAATGTTCTCTCGGGTAACATCCCTGCAATGTTCCGCCAGTGTCCTCATCCATCAGGACAGATGCCCTGGGGTTGGCACCCTCATAGAAGCAGGTATTTCAGAAGAGGTGCCTTAAAAGGCAAACCTAACAGGCAGAAACATCAAAGACTTATTAAAGGAAGAGAGCTTGTGTATGGGCAGCATTAGAGGAAGGCAGCACAGTGAAATTACAGCTAAGCTTAGAAGATCAGTTGTGAGATGAAGATATTACAGCTCCTCAGGGCCAGGCAGGAGTGACTTACTATGGAATTTCGCTACCCAATGTATTATATCTAAGCACACACTGAGTAGACATAACAGCAAGGAAGTGCATGTGTGTTTAAGGGTCTGTGTGTGTGTGTGTGTAGTCTGCAGTGCAGCCCAAGGAGGAGAGTCTGCTCTCTCTCTTATATGCTAATGATGGATAGGTCAGTCTCTTATGGAAAAGAATTCAATCTGTATGCATGTGTGCGAGTGTGTGTGTTTATATGTCTGCTGGAGAGCCAAATGCCCCCACAAGGAAGAATTGATATTTTCTTCACCTTGTGGGCACCATTTTTAAATGGTGTGTGGGTGTGTGTGTGTGTATGAAGGGGAGGGGGGTACAATTAGTGTGTACAGGAATTCCAGGAAGGAGCCAGGATTGAGACACCCTGATCTCTGCCTTCACACAGGGAGGGATGAAGAACAGTCGGAGAGCAGCGAGAATGTGAAAAAATAAGGGCTCTTCCTCTGTGCCCCAGGCAGTGTCTGTCTGTCTCTCTCTCACTCTCTCTCTCACACTCACACTCACACACACACACACACACACACACACACACACACACACACACACACACACACACACACACACACACACACACACGCCCCTGAGAAATTTGCTTCCAATAAATGTTACCTGCATGATCCAGAGTTTGGAGATACTCATCTCTACATGTCTCACTTCTTAGGCATGACGTGACAGAGCCCACGCTATATATATATATATCTATATCTACTATGAGATAAACACAGTTCTTAAGCACACACACACGTGAACAGTGATGCTGGCGTCAGCCGGGTTGTAGATTAGATTATCGTCTACCACACCAGACTACTAACTGGATTTCAGAGCCCCCCCACACACACCCAGTATCTGGTTGTCTCAGAGGACACAAAGTGAAGGGTCATACTACTGATGATTAAATCTGCTGGTGACTGTTGTTAATCCTGCTTTATTAATCATCTCTCAATCTTCTCAAATTTCCAGAGCCTCTCCCCGGTTATGGAGTTTGAAAATGAGGCATAAACACACTTTGTTAACCACAGTGGAGTTGCAGTCTTAGGTGCCCCGATGACTCAGTCTTATTCTCCCTAAATGGTGACAGGATGTCATAGTTAAAGAGCAACCCCCACCCCCCCCCCCACCACCACCACTTTTGCACGGTTGGTCTGGTGAAGGTGGCCGACACGACCTCAAACACAGGTGCGCAAAAATCCAGACGTGGTCGGGAGAAACCTTCTGATCCAAAACCCGGCATGCCGCCTTCATTTCTGTAGCATCCAAGTGTCAAGACAAAAGAGCCTGCATCTCCAGGAATGACTGCTCCTCTGCAAGGGCGTTACTCAGCGTTGTTTACCTCCAGCTGCTAGAACAGAGCACTGAACAACGATATATACACCTGGTGTATTATCACGTTATTATTGGTCTGATATTGAATTTCAGCTGACATCACGGCACCCAAACTTTAGGAGCTTGTGCCTGAAGGTGCCCAGGATCAAAAGTACTGGTCTCTGAACATTCTTTACAGTGTGAATAAGGAAGAACTGAAGAACTGACAGTGGAGTTTATTTTGGTGCGTGTATGAATTTATAAATAACCGAGTTGTTCTTAGAAACAGTGTAGACATATTCATTGTCAATGTCCTGATAGGCCTGTGTGTGATAAGATGCATCCTGCGATCCAGCAGTGTGCTAAAGTAGTGTGTGTACGCTTTATAGGTGGTGTCGGGGAAGAGGTCTTGAAAAACGAGAAAGGATTCAGCTGTTTCAACAGCAGTCACCCCCCCCCCCCCAAACCACCTTTATTTACACACCAAAGCTCTGCGTTATGTACATATTTAGACGGGCACTCACTGCTGTCTCCTTAACCATCAAATGGACCAACATCATATGGGTCCTTACTCTCATCACCTTCAGTCTTAATCCAAACTGAGGGAAGGGGTCTAAAATAAAACCCTGGCAAAACCCTTCAGTCCTCAGGCGAGTGTACGGGTAAGTGAATACAACTGGTCTTTATATGGAGATGTGTAGGGAATACCTTACATCACATTGTGTATTTGTGCTTTAATTTGATATTTGGTACTACTATTGTAAATCACCCATTGTAAGATGCCACGACCTGTGTAAATGCTACATTTCAATACATAGACTATATTCCAAAGTGCATTTTAATACACAAAGAAGAAAACGGATATCAGTCATGGAACAGTTCACGTATGGTTGCCATTGTTGATATGAAATTTCTCAATCTGTCCATATCAAATCACTGCAAAGCCACACAGGCAACTTCTCATTTATTAAAACAGTTTATGTCACATTAACATCCAGATGCTGGAATGCTGATAACTTTTTGTAGTACTTGCACGCCCACACACACACATTGACGCACACACACACACACACACATACTGACACACAGACAAAACAGAAAGAAAAACATACTACATGCCCTTACACTTTGCAGTGGATAAAGGCTGGAGTCTCTTTTGGAAGATACACCGAGTTTCACTTTAATTCACAATGGCAGGGAAAAACCAAGATTTTCATCAAAATGATTCAGGTTTGCGGGAACATGGCATGAGTCACCAGGACAACCACAGAACACTCATCTGGAATGGCTGTGATTGGTCAGGATGACAGCACATCATAAAAATTCTGTGATTTCTTAAAGGGCTCATTTGCATATTGTAGCCTTCTGCGGGATCAGTATTTCAAATGCCAGCACTGCGATGCTGAGGAACGAATGATATATTTTGCGTCTTGACTGGATACCAGACTTCCCTTCCACCTGGCGAGGTGCCAGATGAGAAGGAATTTTCACCGTATCAGATAAAGAACGAGATGCTTTAGACAACCAAGAAAGAGATTTGCATCAGGTTTCCTCCTCTTAACATGGTACTGAGCTCACAGTCTTCAGACCAATGCAGGCCCATTGTCTGAACCCTGAGACTGTCCAGACACTTTCGGTTTGATGGCCTTCATCCAGCACACGTTTGACCCAGAGAGAGAATGCAGAGATCCAGGCCGTTTCCCACAGCTGCATCGGACGTTTCTGCCAAACATAAACGCTTCCTGTCCAACCTGGGACATGTGAGCTGCTTGTTCTCAAGCTGGCGTTCCCGGCTCCGCCTCACTTCCCTGCGAGAAAGCCTTCATTGGTCCCACCTGCATCTCTTGTGGCTGTTTCGTATACTCGTACACACACACACACACACACACACACACACACACACACACACACACACACACACACACACACACACACACACAC
>JAOYMR010000026.1:13654752-13674291 GCA_025802075.1 Tenebrosternarchus preto
CACACACACACACACACACACACACACACACACACACACACACACACACACACACACACACACACACACACACCCCCGCATGTACACGTCTTACTCCATGAAGCATTCCAGTGTGGAGGGAAAGAGTCTTTTGGTGCTTTTGGCATGAGCATTTGTGTTCAAGCCCAACGTTGGCACTGTGGCGCTGGAACGACAATCCATGGCTTTGTCTGGGCTGCAGACACAGCGCTGGCAGTGAGACGTGGCCGGGGCGAGGAGGGGACCGGGGCGAGGAGGGGAGCCCGGGGCGAGGAGGGGACCGGGGCGAGGAGGGGACCGGGGCGAGGAGGGGAGCCCGGGGCGAGGAGGGGAGCCCGGGGCTGGTGCTCGAACGAGCTGGCTAATCGGGATGTGCAGCTAATGCACTCGCGGTCAGCTGGCTGTGGCTGGGCTCGGCCGCAGGTGCAGTCTGACGGGGCTCTTTTAAGGAATCCAGGCCTTTCTTCTGCTGCTCCTCGCCGACGCTGTGATGTAGTCCAAACCTCAGCGAAACAGAACGTGAATGAGGCACAGACTACGCCCAGTACTGGCCTAAAAACGATTAGAAGACTCTCCATGGCAAATACCGATTGACAGAGTAATACAGTCTAAGCCATAAAGAAATAAAATTAAAAAAAAAAAACTGCTGGACTACATGATTATGCAAAATCATGGTGCATATATTAAACCATCTGGCCCACGACAAGGCTATTAGTGGATTAGCACACGCCAGCTCAGGACAAACATTACTGACAGAGTCACACTACTGACAGCAGAGCTGTAACATAAAGCCTAAGAGCCCAGAGCAGCGAGATGGACTTTCAGAGAGGTCCAAAAGCAATCTGACCTCAAACAAGCCTTGAGTGCTCTACCAGTGGCGGATAATACCACTGTGCAGAAGAAGAAAGCGACGCGGAACTGCGCATGCAAGTGAGAACGGGAATGTGTGTAGGCTCTGTGTGTGTGTGTGTGTGTGTGTGTGTGTGTGTGTGTGTGTGTGGTGGTGGGGGGTTACAGAGAATAGTAAAAATAAATAAATAAATAAATAAATAATACAACAACAACAAAAAAACGGGCCCTACAGTAACGATAGAGTTGGCACTCTGAGCAGAGGCAGCTCCAAAAGCAGAGCTCTTTAAAAATCGACACGTTCAAAGTTCCTGAGCCAAGGCTGTCTCCCTCTGCTTCAGAAAAGACCACCACTACAGCAGCACTTAAAGGAACGACTGTGCTACAAGCACATTCGCCCGCAAACGCAAACCCTGCCTTCCTCATAACTGTTCCCCATGTGCCTGCTAGCACAGGTCAGCTGTTTTTTAGTCCCTCTATTAGTGACCTTTTTGGGAATCTGAGTGCCTTGCAAGAGAGATAAGACGGGTTTTTCATGATTTGCGGCAGGTTTTGACTGGGATGACTACCTGAGAGAGTGATTGGAGCATTTCAATATTTAGTCATAGTGCACTCCAGGAAAGCAACCGACATCCACCACAGATTCATCAGGAAGCTTATAAAACACTTCAAAGAGATGATCTGAGGTTGGTCAGCACGCAGACAGAAGTCATCTTTGCATTTCTGCAGTGCGATTCATCAACTCTCCCGTTTGATAAACAGTGTGAAGGGCTCGATTGGGATTCGGTAGCAATGCCACTTAATGTGTTTCAAGTCTGCAGCCAAAAGAAATCCATATCTTGATTTTACAATGTATTCCAACTACTTCGATATTCCTTAAGTCTAACCAAGCTTCTAACACGCTTCCTGTGTGTTGCGTTTGATCCTGATCCGTCTCTTCACAGCGGGCAATGATTCACGATGCTCGTAAGCCCTGCACATTCATTTCCTGTCTGACGTGGCCTTGTCTTCCAATAGCGCGCTGACCTCTCGCCTCAAACGAGGGCCAGGCGGAGCGAGGCCCCTAACGGATGGTTCGGCTCGCCACAGGAACCTGCCCCTCCCCTCTTCACCTCAGCGCTGACCAGCCACTCCAACGCACGCGCCGACCCCGTGCCCTACGAAGTGCGCTTGGACATTTGGAACGGACCCCACGGGAGCTGTGGCTATGTGAAGGAGTGAATCATGTGACCAAGTCAGAGTGCAGTTCCCTTCCTGATCCCTTGTTGCCGGGGGGGCCAAAAACGCCCCATCCCCTTTAGTATTTCCCCTGGGGACATTTCACTTCCTCCCTCACTCCACCAGAGAGCGGAGTTAAATCATACTGGCAGATCAATTGGAAATTCCTAACAAACAGAAAGTCATGAACCAGAGCATCTCCAGGGATTGTCCATGGCTTCCTTCCACTACAGCCTAGGCTGGAACATCTGGGCTCATTAAACAGAATACATCACAACAGAATAAATATGCCATCTGACATGTTCTCCAGTTATTCAGCCGGTTAATACACTTTTTTCCAGGTCAGAGCACCTAAACAATCACACATTAATATTGCCTCTCGTATATTAAACACTTTCAATCGTTTTGGACTCCACCCATCAGTGCTTTTTTTCCCTTAAAGCAGAAGTGTGGAAAATACTTATTTGAGGTCACTGCTATTTGTTATGAATAGAGCTTGGGGGAAATCAGAGAAAAAAAAAATGACTGCCAACCCAATTAAAGGAAGTTGTATGAGGAATAAGCCTTGTTTTCTATCTCCTGTCGATCAGGTCTCACTGGTTCTAGAAACTGAGACAAAACTGGAAAAGCTCCAACAGGTAGAATGTCAGTCTGACAGCCTGCTTGGGCCTGCGGTGTGATCAGGCCTTAGTTCCCGTATAGAGGGAAGACTGTTTACTTCTGCTGCCCATGAGTGCAGGTATACAGATGGATCTTCTACCCGATTGATCTCGCAGGTTAAACGCCGACGGGTAAAGACGAAGGAACTCCCGCGTCGGGGGCAGTTACGTCGTTGATCATCGCAGCACCTGCTATGGGTGCACCTGCGGCACTGCCGGTTAGTGTTCTGTGGAGAGGCAAATTCTGCTCGGGTTAATGTGCAATCACAAAAGTACGCAATGCGGAATAAAATTCGGCTACGCTAACTGCAATTAACTGCTACCGGGAGACCTGGCACATATGCCAGACAGTCCGACTAAGCGGCACGAACGTATGTTGGATGTGGTGTGGGCTACTAAAAGCAAGAGGGAGTGGCTCTTAAAACAATAAAGAGGTCCAAAAGGGCCAAGTGTCTCCCTGTCTCTCCCTCTGCAGAAGGAACTCCTGGTCTGAACGCGCTGTGGTAAGCAGGCCTATACGACATCTGTGTTTATCCTCCGGAAAAAAACCAAACAGGCTATATTTACTCCAGCCAAGAAGGCCAGGAGAGCAAAGGGAGGAGAGGGAGCTGGGAGCATGGATCCAGAGGGAGGAGAGGGAGCATGGATCGAGCATGCTGGGAGCGTGGATACAGAGGCAGCCATATCTGCTTTTAGTCTGCCACAGACACACAAGAGAAAACTCTGGCTAGATGTTCAGAAGAAAGATTTAGAGACTGTTCCTCTCCATTAGATGTTGACTGTTACATTCATGATGGTAAAAAATGCATGTCATGTTAAGTCTATTCCAAAAAAAGGAATAATAACAATAACAACAACAACAACAACAACAATAATAATAAACAAGTTGAAGGTCCAAAGGCTCTACTGACTTTTAGATGTCATAATAGAAAAAGGATAGTCCTTATATGAGTGAGTGAGTGTGTAATTGCATAGTTTAAGGTGGAGCAAAGTCTTTAAAAGGGAAACAAGCAGGTAACAACAAAACACTGGCAAATCAAACCAGTGCGTGCACCAACGCAGACCTCTGACAGACACCCCAGGAGTGCACAGGCTAAGGATGACAACACATGAATTCCACGCCAGCCAATGCCAACTCTCAGAACTTTCCAAACTGAAAAACTAATGCTTAGAAAAGGCACTATAGCACTATAATCCAGCAAACAACAGTGTGTGTGTGTGCGTGTGTGTATAAACAGAAAGGCAGAAAAGAAAGAGCCTTTTCAACCAACAGAATTATCCAAGTTGAGAAAACTCCAAAATGCCAGAAATTCCACACACAGGCAAGCTACTGTAAAGAAGACTGCTGACAACTCAAGCACAGCCTAACACCTGGAAGCAGTTATTCAGATTAACTAGGGCATTCAAATTCTCACAAATAGACATTGTATCTTTGTAATGTTATTTCCTCAAAAAGGAATGAAGTGAAATTCACCACTATATTCATGGCACTGTAAATGACAACAGTAACTGTCCAACTATGGGTAATTGCCAATGGGGGGGGAGGGAGGGAAGGGAGTTTCTCTGCTTATTCTGTGGAGTCCATCGTATTAGACATGGATTTAAAGGCTTCCCCATGACCCGAATAAACCAAGTAGCCTAATCAAAATCATTGGTATTGAATCTATTATCCTGATTGCATTATGCTTAGAGAGGAAGTTTCCAAGGTGAAATGCTGTAGTGCTCATCTTGTCACTCTCGAACTTTAGAAGACACTCGTTTACCATAGTTACCAGAACATTTATCAGAGGAGTCTCAATTACCATAGTTACCAGGACATTCATCAGACGAAACTCATTTATCAGAGTTACCAGGACATTTATCAGAGGAAACTCATTTATCAGAGTTACCAGGACATTTATCAGAGGAAACTCATTTACCATAGTTACCAGGACATTTCCTACGTGCATAACAACATCATTTTTACTGTATGTACTCAGATGTTGATTGATCCATGCCTTGGTCTCTGCATAAGTGTCTTATCACGGACCTCTTTCATAAATTACCTGTTTTTAAGAAGAAGGCAGCAGATGTCAGGTAATCCTTGAACATGTATTTGAATATGCACAATTAAATGTAAAATAAATAAATAAACAAACAAAACAACTCAACAAAAACAGCATTTACAAGCACAGAGTATGCATGTGTATTAAAAGCATACAGCCAACACCTGTCCTTGGTCGAAACCAGGTCTCTCATGAAAGAAACCAATAAACATTGACACAACATACTCAGAGTACAAGACTCTGGCACAATGCAACAACTGACTTCAGAGTACAAACGTGGGGCCTGCAGTAGTGGGACTGACTGTCAAATGCATGACAGCCAATTAGAGACGTTTACAAAGAGTAATACAGCATGAGTGTGCAATACTTTATAATAATGTGATGTGAATTTGGTCACATTCCAGTTTCAGAACTGACCAAAATCATGGCTCACGGGGCTACAGACTTGAATCTGTCATCGTCCAAACTGAAGCACACCAACCTACATGTTGCCCCGAGGTACACAAAGGTACAGTAGTGAGCAACACTCAGTATTCTTAAAATGCACAATAGGCCACCTAAAGTCGTCACTTTTTTTAAAGTACTCCTTTCATTCATCAATCTACAACTTATAAAAGCCACAGAATACAAAATGCAAGCAGGTGATCCAAAACAAGGGGTCGTTTCTTCATGCTGCACGTTTTGCCTATGCTAAATGTATATAGTTTTGCCTATTCCAAAGGACCAAATGAGATATCTTTTCATTTGCGCTAATATTAAAATGTATACATACTCACACAGGCGCAAAAATCAAGGCTGTGCAAGCATAAAAATAAGTGTTGACCATTACACGAGACCGCGATGGAAATTTACTACTTGTTCTGTTGTGGTTGGCATGGTCGAATGAAACAACTACGATAAATCCAGGTGGAAGAAAAACTAAACTCTGCTTTTGCAGACTCAATGTTAGCCAGGGCGCGTGCGCACTGAGTGATCAGGAAGGAACACGGTTTATTGGTAAAGGATTTTTCTAATGAATAATACGTGATTCTGTCTGAAATGTAAAGTTATGCCCTGCATGTACTTGTAAAAACGCTATTTTCGATCTTACTTTCAGTCGAGAAAATGGAGGAAAGAGAAAAAATTAACCGCGGCTCAAAGACAGGCTTGCACTACCAGCTTGCTACATACTATGAAGTTAGCCCGATAAGCTAGCTTACCACTGACGCTTTCCTCGCTAGTTTACTTAGCATTGTTGATTAAACAAGACACTTAACTACTCATTCCGCACGACGTCTCTTACCTTACAAGATCCGCAATATGGAGAACAACTTAAATTCCTTCGGGAGACGTGTACTCCTTTAAATATTCAGATTCCAACGTATAATAGTCGCTTCTCTCCCAGCAATGTTCGAGGATTTGCTTCTCAGCTCCTACACTCGTTATTCCTGTCTCCCAGCCAACCGAAACCGCGACGCCCGGCCGCTACTCACACGCACTCACACACACATTATACATCACGCATGCGCATGAAAGTATCCTCAACTGATGGTAGTAATGCATTGCTAACAAAAAAAAAATACCGCATTGTGCAGTTTTGGCATTCCAAGAGAAGTTTCAAATACACACAAAAAATACCCATCGTAGTGAGTCATAGCATTAGTAGTATTGTTAAATTGCAAGCTGCCGTTGTTGTAGGGGGATAGCATTTTACGTAGCCTCTGTATACTACATCAGTGTAACCCTACACTGATGACAGATGAGTAGAAATTTGTCTTTTTTGTTTCAGATAAAACCCACCATTGGACAATGAGGATTTCTTTTTGAAGCTCTACGCTTTGATTTGCTTGTGTGACGTCAGACTGCAGTTAACCAAAGTTCTCTAGAGAAATTCTAAAGAAGCCTGTCCTACAAGTAGTATAACAGGCTACGTACCACAGAGGCGTATTCATTTCATTCATCTCGTTGCAAAGATTAAAATTTAGTCAACCTGTACTTGATATTTGTATTCTATTGCAGTCGGCTGAGCCGCTTACTGGATTTTTTTGGTGGTACAGAGCGCACCCTTGTGGTAGCCTAGTTCAAGTTACTGATCTTGGTGGGCTTTCTTATAAAGAGCAAACTACTATTACTGTTAATGTCGACTGTGGAATTTAAGGTCAACACTAATTTTTATCTCACATAAACAAATATTAACTTCATATATACAAGTTGTTTATAACTTCTTATAAACAAATATTAAGTTCGTTTACTATGACGCAAATACTTCCCTTCGTATGCATGGAACGCCGTCGTAATTACATTTTTTTGGGGGGTAATTAACGATGAGTGATGTGAAAGAATTTTAGCAAGTAACATTCCCGAGATTCACCGTGGTCTCCAGAGATGTCGTCAATTCGGAGAATAGTTCCAGAGTGGAAATGTGTATTGTCAGAGCTCCGTAACGCTATTAAGGTGGAATGTTTTTTCTTCATGCTTTGAGGCTTAGGCATTTTGTTTATCTACTTGTTTACATGCTTTGAACCTCAGAATGAGGCATTCAAAGAGTATGCTGATTTGTCTTAGCCTACTAAACCTCTTGATTTATTGTGTCTACTACCGTGAGTCAGGAACGAGAGGAAGATGTTCCTGAACACTATCAAGAAGACACAGTGTATATAGATGCAGCACCAACCATTCAGTTCTACTACTCCTGTGGCTCAAATTACATTCGGTGCTTAACCACATTCAGTGGGCAGAGTGGAACTACTGTTGTGGGTTTCCAGTGGGGCCACAAAATGGTACAGCATCAGGTAACACCAATGCTTTGCTTTCCCTATGGCATCTCCTCATTTAATGTCAGTGCAAATGTGGTCTCTGGATTTTCTTTTATTGGTGTACTGTGTAATTATTGTTCTTCCTCTATTCTCCGCCCCTCGATTCTTTGCTCTCCTCTACAACCCATCGCTTTTCTTGTTCTCACACAAGATAAAAGTCTGGACAGGGAACTTAAGAGGCAAGCTTCGCCATTACGGGAGCTTTCCATTGGAAAACGACTTCAAAGTCGAGCACCTCATCTATGTGCCTAACCAGAGAGCGTTTGTCGGGGCTTGCAGCGACCTCTCCTTACGTGTGTTCTCAGAACCGGCGCATGGCATGAGCCTGCAACATCGGGCGGTCCTCCTCAGCTCTGTGTTCTGCATGCACTACTGCAAGGAGACGGAGGAATTGCTGACTGGCGGCATGGGCACCATCACGTTTTGGGCCTTCTGGCCCTCCCTGGATGTTCTGCTTGGCATCACCCATACTCTGGACTGGACCTGCAGCTCCCTGAGGCGCGACACTGTCATCGGTGCTCTGGTTGCAGATTGGCACACCTCGGTGCTCTATGCCGTCTGTGGCCGAAGCATGAAGAGATTCGACCTCAGGAGCAAGGAGGAGTTGAGGGCGTTCCATGGGCGCGGGCGGGCGACTCTACGCCAGGTCTCGCCCGACTGGGTCCGGCAGTACCTGTATACGGGAGACTCCTCAGGCCACGTTCAGGTGTGGAGCTGCGACACAAGGCGGCTGCTGCAGGAGTTCCGGGCACACACCCGCCCTGTCTTGGCCGTGACCCTGCAGCAGAGCACGCACACCCTGTTAACCTCGTCCTCTGACGGCTGGGTGAGGGTGTGGAACTCGTGCGGGGAGCTGCTGCTCGAGATGTTTGTGGATGAACCTGGCGGTGTGCGTCACATGCAACCAATCGGGAAGAACCGAGTCCTCTTCCACTCATTCTCCGCATTCTCCGTGTGGCGGCTCCAAGACGTCTACCAGCCCTTCCACAAGGGTGGGTGCAGTGGACGACTCCTCCAGCGGGTGGAGTGTGGGCAGTGCCGGGCACGGATACTCTCCGTGTCCGAGGACGCTGTCGCTCGTCTCATCTCGCCGGTTAGCGGCGAGACGCTCCTCCTTTCCTGGCCATACCAGTTGCTGGAACGTGCAATGGCCTTTGCTTACAATCCACGCCGGGAGGAGCTTTTCGTGGCCAGCGGCTCTCCAGAGGTTCTCGTGCTGGACACAAGTCTTAACCCCTGTCCAGCCAAACGCATCCTGTGCAACTCTACAATCCAGGACCAAAGTGAAAGTGTAACGGCCTTGGAAGCCGTCCTGATGGGTGGGACCGACTGGTTGGGCGCTGATCCTCCACCTTGTCTGGTGTTCAGTGGCCATCACGGCGGAAAACTTCAGCTGCTGTCCCCGCATGGGTTCAACTGCCAAGTGCCAAAAGCCCATGCGGGAGCTGTTCTTGATATCAGCAGTCTGCCTGGTCAGAAACCCCAGCTGTGTTGTTATGGAGAAGACAAGCAGCTGACTGTCTGGGTGGTCGAAGGAGAAGTAGAGGAAGCTCAGCTAACGCTAGTCTCTCGCATAAGCTGCTGTTCAAATATCACGCTAACACGCCTGATGCCAGGCCTTATTTTTGGATTATCCCCAAACTATAGTCTTTTACTGTACTCCCTGCTGGATGAGAAGTGTTTAATAGTGGAAAGGACCCCATCGACTACCATATCTTGCATGGACTACTGTGCATCCCTGGGTCTGGTCACGGTTTCAGGTCCTACAGGAATTGTGGAGGTGTGGGATACTCGTGGAACCCTGCTGGCTGAGATACGCCTGGGTGCGCCCGTGAGCCAGGTGTGCTTCGCCAACGTTCGCGGCGACATCCTCGCCTCCTTCAGCGGCGGCGTCTCCATCATTGCGGGCGTGCGCTATCTTCCGATCCGCTTGCTAAAGCAGGTGCTGGACCAGGCTCCCGCGGACGACCTGCTTGAAGATGCCATCCTGTTTTTGCCCCGCTCACCCAGTTGTTATGATCTGAGCCTTGTACCCAGGATGTCGCCAAAGACTGCAGAGGAAACACCAGAGCCAGAAATATCCCCTGCTGTGTGCACCCTGGTGTGGGAGCCAGATGTGGATACGCACAAAGCATCTTCGGACAGAGATGCGCCACCAAAAGGAGAACAGCAAGGTGAGCTCACATTTTCCCTGAATATGTCACTTCACATGAAATTATGTATAAAAAAAAGAAAACAGATAAGAATACAGGTAATACAAGTAGAGAATAGAAAAATGCAGTCCAAAAGGCAATTCGGTGTTTTGAAGCATAGTAATGTACTGCAGTATATTTATTATCTGTACTGCCACATAGACTACAATAATGATGATGTGTGCTCTTTTTTATGACCAAAGAATTGTAAATAAATGCTTTTAATAGTAGATTACTTCATGTGTTTCATAGCTCAACCAGTGCTCTGTGGAAGATTAGAACAGAAGCACAATTAAAGATCATCATTAGGAAATGATCTCTCATTACTGTTATTGCTGGGTAATCATATGGTTTGTACCTTATTTTATACCTTCATATAGCATCTATTTTAGACTTTTACACTTCACCAGTTCTCAAAGCTGAGACAGATGGGGAAATTACTACCAGAAGGGAACCAGAGCCAGGAAATGTGGACCAGAACCGATGTGAAACTCCAGGCCAGACATTGGATGTGAAGTCTGTGACATTAAGATGGCCAGTTGCGCCAGATGGGTTTGTCCCCAACTCTGTGATCAGAAACTGGCTTGAAAACCAAAAGCCAGGAGAGACTGAGGACACGTCTGAGGTTGAAACTCTTCAGGATGTGTATAGACACTTTGAGAGTGAACGCATACATGAATATGTTGGCATCACAACCAAAGTCCAAGTTTGCAGGGTTGCAAAGCCAGTAACATTACAGAAGCTGTCTGGCAAACTTGACTTTTTTAGTGCACCTGGTAGGGAGGAAGAAGATGTTTTTGACAGTCAGAAAAACCTTTTGAAAGTCATTGCTCAAAGCCAATGGTTGGCCAAAAAACCCAAGGTTATCAAGTTAGAATCAGTCATGCATACCTTGATGCTGACCATGGAATGCATGGATGCTGGTGTTTATGACAACTGCACTGAGGCGTTACATAGCATCTGTAAGATCTATGACATTTCCCCTGAAATGAAGCAGACCCTTACATGGGCCCTGCTTAGAAACATCCAGAAGGGGAATCCACACTGGAAGAGACTGCGTGCATTAAACACCCTGCTCCAGTTGGATGTCCTGGGGTTAGGAGACATGTTGCAGATAGTTGAGATGCTCACTGATCAAGCGCAGGACCTGCGGCAGGTGGCGCGGGACATCGTGGTGCATGCTTACGGCATCGAGCACAAGGAGGCGCTGATGAGCCATCTGTGTAACACTGAACACACTCCTGCAAGGCAAGTGCAGCAGATCGCACCAAAATGGCATTATTTAGACAATGATAAGGCTTATTATTTATTAAACAGTGTGTTTTTACAATAATTTAATTCAGTCTAATATTAAAGGTATGTAGTTACAAGAGTGAGGCATGAGAGTCTGGGCTTGCCAGTGGGATCTTGAAGTGTAACAACATGCTGAAACGATGTCCTTACGTAATGGAAAACGTAGTAGTGAAAAAGCAGTAGTGTATACTTGAATACATGGTGTTTACAGAGTATGAAACATTGTTACTCGTTTACCAGAGTTACAGTTACACCATCACAGAGACTATGTAATGTAAAGTGCTACCACAAAAGTGCTTCCTTTTGTTTTAAAGAGGTTAAAGCAGATTGTTTGGCTTTTCTCAATGACACATAACCACATAAAGCTAAACACCATAAACAACTCTTCAGGTATATATGTGGCTACAACTGCTATTGCATGCTTCCATATGCTTCTTGGACCAATAGAGAAATATGTGATACAGTATTATTATGTGTCACAAACTTGGGGAAACGCCCACTCCACACACACCCATGCCCCTGTCGTTCCCTATCACCCAGTTATTAGGCACAGGTACTTTGAATTGTGTTAACTGATTCTACCATACATTTAAGCCTACGGGTCTGGTCCATCTTTGCTTCACATTTGCTCAGTGAAGTCTAGGAAATTGTTCCTGTGTGCTGCTGTTTCTTCTCTGCTTTCTTTTCTGGACTTTGGCGCTTTTACGTTGCTATTGGTTACTTTCATTTTGTTATGGAGAATAAAACTCCTTTGAATCCAGCCCTGCCTTCCGCTCCTGCTGCACCACCGTTACATTATGTTAATATCATTAATGTATAAAAACATCACTTGAGCACAGCCAAGATTTCTTTGCCACTAAAATGGGTTGAAGGTCATAGTTAAGACAGAACCCTTCATTAAAGTTTTCAGTGCGGTCAACCAGCCTTTGAATTTCAGACAGAAACTTCTACAACATCTGGAGAAACGGCTGACTGAAGACCTGCAGCTGAAGCAGGATGAAGTGCCATCAGAAAGTCTCAAATCTACTCAAAGCCTGACTAGGCCTTGCAGTCCATGTAGCTCAGCTGTGGACAATGGTAAGTAAGCATGTAATTCTTACTTTTAGCACACTTGGGTACTTTAATAGCCTTCATCTTCAGTTCATTTGATTGACATGTTCAGAATATAAGCAGATTAAGCAAGAAACTGCTATTTGTTGGTATTTCACGTTTAAGATCATGTTCTCTGCTAGGCTCAAGCGTGGATGTTATCCATCAGTATGATGACTTAGCAGATCAAACACGAGGTCAGTGATCATTCACATGTACAGTATCAAAAGTAGATAAATGCTACATACATTACTTTTTGGAAAATCATATGGTGTAGTCACAGTACATAAATGTATATTTTGCTATAAACTCTAGTCTAATAACAGTAAATATATTTGATAGAAATCGCACATTTCAGTCTGATTGAGGTAATTGCTGATAAAATTCTAGGAATATATTTGATGGATAAAGCAGTGTGATAATTCTAATATAAATAAGCATTTCTTATTATTATTATTCTGATGTTATTTGTTATGTTGATATTTTGGTGCATTTTTTCATATTTTGCCTGAGTTTTATTTAATAGAATTATTCTTTTGCACAAAACTGAAAAATTAAAAAAAGAGAACCTGGATTTTCTGGAAGCCATTTTAATTGTCCCCTCTCCCCCATTGCTTTGTGGGTAGAGATGATATCTGAGCTTCCTGTTCTTAAGAACCATGGACCAGCTCTGCTAGTTCCTCGCCCTGATGAAACCAAAAGCGTTAGCTCCTTCACTGAGAACGTCAAACCTCCCCATCGCACCAGGAAGAAAGACAATAAGTCATCTATATCCCTTCCTAAAAAGGAAGTGGTTCAGTCAGTATTTGAGATAAAACACAAGGGCATGATTGACCCAGCCACTTTCTTCCTTTACAAGAAACTCAAGACATGCCTGCCGCTTCCTCCCACCTTGCCTGCACTCCGGCCTGGAGACTCAGGATTGAGCTCCTGTCTGTGGCTTCCCCGCACCCTGTCTGTGCTCCATCCTGAAGACTCATGTTCAAGCTGCAACAGCACACACACAGGCAGCCTGGTGGAGCTTCCCTCTGTCACAAAACCTGAACGCGTCCGCTTAGAGCCTGTCAGAGACCAGGGAGACCCCAACTGGAGAGAGAGCATGTACCAACTTACCTCTCTCTATGGCTTCCGCTCCCAGAAGGGAAGAAAGTTGGCTGCTCAAGGCAGTATTGATAGACTTTTGCCTGACAAGAATAGTACACCCTGCACCTTGCCCCCTGTCCAGTCCAGCCAGTTGTCACTTGGCCAGAGAGTGGTGGAAAAGATTGAGATGAGGGAAATGGGTCCCTTGCAGTTCCATCATGTCGTGCCCCTTCCCTGGCAGCTCAACATCCACACGCTGGATCATACTGGAGAGAGCCAATATGGCAGGCTGCATGTGGACTGGAGGGCAGGGTGTTTAGACAGGCCTAAAGGGAAACTGCCACCCATCCGATCCAAAATAGCCCCCTCTTTACTGTCACAAGGGGGCAGTGTTAGCTGATATTTCAGTAGTGAAGCACCCTGTGTGGCATTTTGCTGTGAGGATTTATTATGTTTCAGGTATTTAGTAATAATGCGCTATGAAGGTTTATCCTTCACTTCACAGTAACAATAAAAACTATATTGTAGTGACTGCAATTATGTCTTGTAGAAAATCTCTTGTAAAGTGTATTGGGTTTTTTATGCTGGCACTTATAGGAGGGAAAACAAAATACTGCTCTAGACTTACAGAAACAAAGTGCTCCATACAATCTATCAGCCTGTGGGAAAGTTTGTGTCTCCAGTGGAATGGTTTCCACAACACATTTTATGTTTGTACAGACAACTAAGTCAACATTCATTAAACACTTTAATAGACTGATAAAGATGGGCTGATCCTGACAAACATACGCATGCAAATACTTGCCTTTTAACAGAACGACAGTCGCTGCTCTATGAAGTGAACAAATAATTGTTATGGCAAATAATTATTCTGGCCGAAATCAGGCTATATCATTAAAGCATATATCTGTAAGATGATTAAAATGTAAAAAGCAAAGAGGCTCATATTTTGTACAATACGTTACACATCTACATATACTACAAAACCCATAATGCACTCGCACCACCCACCCCCTTATTCAGCCGGTGTATTTGGATACAAAGTCAGCCTTTGGAGCTGACAGTCCGGTCCATGGAGACGGAATAGATAGTCTTTGACAGAAAGAAAGAAAGAAAAAAACCATTTCGTTTGTCATGGGCAACAGTCCAGCCAGTGGACTCACATGGTAGCGAGACTGCAGCGATACTTTCTGAGAGGAATTTGGCTGTTTGTTCCGCGAATGGAAATATTCAGACGTAATCTTACGCCCATGCGACGAGATACAAGGCTGTTGTGATGTACAGTAAGCAATCCAAGCAACCAGAAGCATGAATATTTAAACAGGAATAGTCTATTGGTTATTTTGAGATAAAGACTGGGTCGCATGGATGTATTGCTTTTCATTTTTTAATTACAAAAATACGGTACTGAGAATGTCGTAATTTATTATTACTAATAATATTTATATTATTGTTATTACTGTGGATACGTCTACTCTATTGGCATCAGTAAGATCGCTTCAGAAAGAATTTCATCGTCTATTTTCGGTCACACAGTGACCTTACACTGGTTATTCAAAGCGTTTAATTCTTTTTAGACAATTCTTTGGAGCGCCAATCGGAGGCTTCGCTTGAATGTGTCAAAACCATATAGAAGTGGACTCTTTTTATCAGTACACTCGCGATCTACTCTGTTTATACATTTAAAAGGACGCCCAACTGTATGGTGACAACAAGGATACACAACGCGACAATTATGGAAGTACCAAAGGAGGACGAAATTATCCCTGTGGCCACGCGTATGTGTATTTTACTTTCAAGATAAATAAGGTGAAGTGTCATGACTGTGAGTAATTGTCATGATGCTTTCATGACTTGACTGTGGACCTGTAGCCTGTTTACACGCATCGACAAGGTAAAGACATTTATTCATCGAGTGGATAAATAAGCAAAATAGCTTGAAGATTTGCAACATCCACACCGTAGAAGACTGAATCTTTGTCGAGTAAACCGTTAAATAGCATTGCCAATACTCAATGCTGCCTGCTGTCGGTTGTAATTCCCATTTTAAAATGGACGTGCGCCTTTCTTATCTGTTTTACCGACCTTAAACTGGCCTACACCTTTGACAGTGTGCAGGATGTAAACACGCAAAATGGGGCCAACAATTAATATCCGTCATACGGAGAAAGGGGGTATTTAATTGTCACAACTGACTTGTCCAGTAGCAAATTATTGCGAGGAGGCCCGTTACTAACTCACGCAGACTCCGTCGTAAATATCACCATATTTTAGATGTAAGAAAAAAAGGATATCTTGGTTTATAATAAGTATAGATATGTGAATATAAACAACAACGACTGATGTGGTATCACGTTTATATTTTATTTCAAGTAAGTCTTAAATATACGTGTAATATGAGGAAATCATGCCATATGATCTACGAAAACATGAAAGCGGTCAACACCTCCTCTGCGTCTATCAAACAGACTAGAAGAGACGCATAAAATAGAAGTCTGGCCAAATCCCCTGCAGGGTCTGTGACGACAGTCTTATTCTAGTGGAAAGCTGAGAAAACTCATGAACCCTTTTGGTGTTTAATAAACAGCCAAACCGCTAACCTCTTGTTGACCATTTGTCATTAGAAAGCCATCCGAGGGACCCAAAACATTTCGGTTAACTACCTATTCACAATGAACTCTTAGACGTCCTGCTGATTTTTAAAATGAACATCAGAATAGACAACTGAGCATTTCCCTCCCCCAGATACCTGAAAATGCCTTTTTAAATGCTAGTAAATAGAGAACGCGCCACTGACAAACCTGCCGCGACGCTGACAGAACAGCGCTTGTGCCGGCCAGCTCCAGCTCTGCGTGTTGATTTCCTGACTCTGATAAAAATAAGGTCCGAATTAGGTTGATGTGTTCTGCATGGATTTTGTGCATGAGTTGACAGAGGGTTTCCCTGAGCTGTTGAGACCGCATCGCTGACCTCAGCCATGGACCCATACTCAAGACTGAGCAGCCTGGGCGGAGGGGCTGCCCCGCTCCCCTGCACCGGCTGTGGGGGCTCCGGTGGGCCTCCTCCTCCTCCTCCTCCCACTATCCTCCTGCCGAACGCCGGCCACGCCCACTGTCTTGTGCCAGCCGAGAACGGCGGCAGCTGGAACACCTCCACGCTCTCCTCCTCGGCCAGCTCACCAGACTCCCACACGCAGCCACGCGGCGCTGCCTCCAGCCCCTACTGGACGGCCGTGTTCGACTACGAGGCCGCGGCGGACGAGGAGCTGACTCTGAGGCGCGGCGACCTGCTGGAGGTGCTCTCCAAGGACTCCAAGGTGTCCGGGGACGAGGGCTGGTGGACAGGCAAGATCAAGGACAAGGTGGGCATCTTCCCCAGCAACTACGTGACACGACGGGACACCACGCTGCCCCCGGACAGCCTGCTCGTGGGCGGAGATAGCCCACTGGAGATTGACTTCTCCGAGCTGTGCTTGGAGGAGGTGATCGGTGCGGGAGGCTTTGGGAAGGTCTACAGGGGCGTGTGGAGGGACGAGGAGGTGGCAGTGAAAGCAGCCCGGCAGGACCCGGACGAGGACATCAGCGCCACGGCGGAGAGCGTGAGGCAGGAGGCCCGACTCTTCTGGATGCTCCGGCATCCTAACATCATCTCCCTGCGTGGCGTCTGCCTGAAGGAACCCAACCTCTGCCTGGTGATGGAGTACGCTCGCGGTGGGGCGCTCAACCGGGCGCTAGCGGGGAAGAAGGTCCCGCCTCGAGTGCTGGTCAACTGGGCCGTACAGATCGCCACGGGGATGGACTACCTGCACAACCAGACCTTTGTGCCAGTTATTCACAGGGACCTGAAGTCCAGCAACAGTGAGTATGCCTCCAAGATTTATAGAGACGTGTGTAGGAAAGGACATACATCTGCGCCACTAGTGAATAGCATAGTCTCTGACTTTGGTCTTCAAAGTGATCACAGCATGTGCTATGGACAACTATTTGGAGATATAGACAGGCAGCTGTTTGGAGATGTGCAGTATGAGGATAATGTTAGATGAGCTTGAATCGTGCATGAGAAGTGGTGCAACTCACCACTCCACTCATCCCGTATCTTCTGACTCATCACGCTGCCATGATCACAGGTGTTTTGATAAAGTGACTGGACAGAAACCTGTTGCAGTGTATTGTGGGACAGTTTATTGTGGGAGAGCCTCCAGTCAGAAGACACTGAAATCTAAGAGAACGTGAATCAAGCATGTCTAGGCGTTTTGACTGGGGTGGCATGAGAGGAACAAAGGCTTCTACAAGGGTGGCACTAACAATAACTATTTAATAGCCTTTAAATAGCCTTTCTTTCTGTGTCATGGTTGGTTCATAATTCTGTACACTCAAATAGCTGATCGTTAGTATGACTGATGAAGGTGATCTAAATGATAACTACATTTGTGACCTATCATGTAACTGAACTAGTTAGTTTATGGTTATGCACCACACGAGAGAAAAAGAGAAGTTAACAAACATGTGTCAGTAAAAGATAGTACCAATACGCAGGTATCGTTACGCAGGTATCGTTACACAGGTATCGTTACGCAGGTATCGTTACACAGGTATCGTTACATAGCAAGTGCTGAGGTGATGTAGCTGCGTGCACATGCACACCAAGTTTACTAAGTTTGTATTCAGGCACACAAAAATCAAAATATCCTGATTATCTTTTCATGCTCCAATGATCACTTCAGATGTTGTGATACATTTTCTTTTCCTTTCTATATTTCTCTTTAACATTACTGTTAAAGAAACCATTTAGTCATCATCTGACAGATTCAAGTTTCAGAGGTAGCAGGTGTCATCCCTGGCCTCCCCCATACACCACTGCAAGCTGATATATTAGGGCTGTGTATTTTTTAGGAAAATGTCTTTGCCTTAAAAGTCATGTTTTTAATATTAGTTTATTATTACATAAAATTTCAGCATTAATATTAGAGATGTACAAGTATGTTATGCATTGCTTCATGAATAGTTATCCATGTCCATAAGAGATACTATGATTAACACCATAAAAAATATTCCAGACACTTCATGTCTGACCAGTGCAAATGAACACAAGTATGGTGAGAACAGGATCAGGAGGAGACGATGGATGTTTTCAAGGGTGTGAGGTATGGAGGGAAGCAGCAGGCTTTTTATCTGCTTAAGGGATTCGGTCATCTGTTCTCCATCCTTCTCTTCTCATCCCTCCACCTCTCCAGCCCAAGGATAGCCGCTCTCCTCCATAGCTTTCACTGCTATTTTTGGTTCTTTGTGCCACTTACAATTTAAAGACGTAGTTGCAGCTGTTGGTGTGGTGGGTAGAGAACAGGAAGCGGAAAGCAGTTGTTTAGCACGCGTGGGTGCGCATGCTTGCCCGCATGTGTGTATGAGTGTGTGTGTGTGTGTGTGTGTGTGTTGGGAAAGAGGAGTGTTAAGTGCTAGATGCAGAGAGCAGGAGGTTTTTTTTGTCTGTCACAGTAGTGCCCCGAGAGCCACTCAGAGCCACTGCCACTCAGGAGCCGGAGAGGAGCTTCAGCGGAGTCGCCTGATCCCTGTCTTTGTCAGGTCCATAAAAACACCCCCTCGCCTGCAGTGGCCCCGTGCCTGGCCCCCCACCCCCCCATGGAGAAGGGGCCGAGCCCACCAGGCTGCGAGCGTTTAGAGTTACACTTCAGCTCGTTATCCAGGTGCTCCGAGCTCAGGTATCCTCTTCAAACTACAGCCGCACTTGGCATGCTGCCGTGGTAACAGAGGAGGATTCCAAGCCCTGCAGCTTCGTCCTAGCACCCACTGTTCCAAAGACCACCCCCCCCACCCCTTTCAGAAAGTAGGAATGTGTATATGTGTGTGTGTGTGTGTGTGTGTGTATTATGTAGTCCCTTCAAAATGTACTCATTGCGTGCCTCTACTGTCTGGAGTGGAACAACAGCAATTGTAGAATCAGTAGCCAAGCATGGAAAAAAAACGTAGGTCGTCCATCAGCCTCACCTGTCAGGATCTCCCCTCGGCAACCACCGAGCCGTGAAGCACTCGCCCGAGGAGAGAGAGATGCGGGTGCATGACGCCCTTCCTGGGACAAAGCTGTCTGATCGGCCTGCTAGTCTTTTCCACTCCATCTAAAAGCTGTGATAGGTGGATTCCGATACAAAGCCTGTTGAATTAGCACAGTGAAATAGCTCCGCTCCACAGTGTAGCCGCGGGGTTTTGGGGGGGTGGTGGTGGTGGTGGTGGTGGTGGTGGTGGGGGGATAAAAGACACATTTGAAAACAAAACTGCGCCCCAGT
>JAOYMR010000026.1:13683937-13708262 GCA_025802075.1 Tenebrosternarchus preto
CTCTCTCTCTCTCTCTCTCTCTCTCTCTCTCTCTCTCTCTCTCTCTCTCTCTCTCTCTCTCTCTCTCTCTCTGGGTGATCGAACAATGGCTAGCACCAGTAGTGTAACCCACCACACCACCTTTGCTCAACTGTCTTCAAAAAATCCTCTCTGCCACACAGGACCACTCTTCCACCCGCTTAGGGGTTCACTGATTCACTGCCAGCTTTTGTCCCAGAGCTATGATTCACTCCTGTCAGAAAGACGGGAGTGAGTAACGCGGTTTGAAGTGGCAGCCACTTACCAGCTTCCGTTAGGAATATGAAGAGCGTGCAGGAAGTGACACGCCGTCGTCTGTGTTGCGGGCGCTTTGGCGCGGCCTTGTGGGATAGCGATGGTGGACCGGGTAGACCCACTCGAGTTGCCCAGCTGCCGTTAACGAGGGTCTGGATCCCGGCAGGCCACATCAAACAAGGGCCTGGAAAGGCATGAATAAGGATGAGGGAGTGCATCTCCATACTGACTGCACTGAAGTTCTGACCTTGAAGTGCAGGAGTTGATTTGAGAGTGTGTATTGAGGTGTGTATGTGTTGGGGTGCGTGTATGTGTATGTGTGCGTGTGTGTGTGTGTGTGTGTGTGTGTGTGTGCCTAGCACGCATGTTTAGCATGGGTGGGCATGCACATTACAATGTGTCTTTCAATGCAAACATGTTTTAAGTGGATAGTGTGTGCTATGCTGTACTTCATTGCCAGGGAGATAAACATACTGGGCTGTTTGTGTGTGTGTGTGTGTGTGTGTGTGTGTGTGTGTGAATTATGACTTACCTGTCAATGTGTGTCTCTGCCTGAGGGGATAAGTGTGTGTGTGTATCTGTGGCTGAATATGGAAATGTGTGAACATGTGTGTGTGTTTGCATGTCAGCATGGTCCCTGGCTGGGATATCACATTGCTCTCCAGGGCACTGTGGTATCTTCACACGTTGCTATGTGATGAATTTTTGATAGGGACACTGTAACATTGGGTCTGCACTCATAATGACAGAGCATGAAACTTCCACACCCAGAAAGTCCCTCTTAAATGTCTAGCGCTGTGTTTCTCAAAATGACTGGTACTGGAGATATACTACCCTGTATAGGTTAGTTGCAGGCTTGATATAACACACCTGATCCTGCTAATCAAGGCCTCCAGCATCTCCAGCATCTGAATGTTGGTGCACCAAAATCATAGTAATAGATTTACAGGACTCACTCTGGACACCCCTCCTTTAACACAATCCCATTCAACACACTAGTTAATTAACAAGCCTTTCATCGGCTGAATCATCTGGGCTGGAGTAAGGAAAGTGTTGAACTAACTATGGAATTCAGGTGTACTGCCTGTACCAAGGTTAGTGGTGTGGAACACTTATGAAAACACTCTGGATAACAGTCTGGCTCGTATGAAGCTATAATCGAATGCAGCTTGTGTAAATAAGTAATCAAGCCTTTGTTTATGCTAAATGGTTTCAGAGAAAAACTATAAATTGCTTTTGGCGCTTTTCTCGACTGTTTGATGATGTTTGAGCTCCTCCCTCCTCTCTTGCCCCGCCCTCAGTTTTGATCCTGGAGCCCGTGGAAAGGGACGACCTGAACGGCAAGACTCTGAAGATCACCGACTTTGGTCTGGCGCGCGAGTGGCATCGCACCACGAAGATGAGCGCGGCGGGCACCTACGCCTGGATGGCTCCGGAGGTCATTAAGCTGTCCCTCTTCTCGAAGAGCAGCGATGTCTGGAGGTATATGGAGGTGCTGGTGGGGGTGTGGGTGTGGGTGGGGGGGACGGTGCTACGTTCCCTTTTGGCTTGTTGTATGTTCAGCCTTTGAGATGGAGGGTGGGATGGGGGTGGTTGGACAGCTGGCTCAGAGGGGTTCAGTGTTCAGCACTGTTCCAGCTCTTGTGTGCACCTGATTCAGCAGAACGAATGCTCGGCTGAAACAGGGACACAAGTGCCGTTAGTTGCGTTGGAGGGAAGCTCCAGGTGACGTACCTTAAGCCATGGAGGGTCAAAGCAGCGTCAGCCCCGTTCTCATGCGCAGGACTCATCACACACGTGATCAGTCAGTGACTGTAAGCACAAAAACAGACAAAAAAGGCCAAAAAACACTGATCCATAGTTTCTACAATAAGGCTCGGTCCATCTGGGAAGCTCTGTCCGAGTCCTAAAGAGGCCACAAACAAGAACCAGGTGGTGCTGGTGGTAATGAGCAGGTGGTGGCTGGGCATCTGCTGGAGCAGATACTCCACAACAGCTGGAGCCTGACGCCCACAACTCTGAGCTTTGCAGTGCTGGGACTCTCCCGCAGAGGAACAGCGCCCCCTGCTGGACGTAAAGTCTTAGGGGCTGATTTTTTTTTCGCTGTGTGGCAGTTTCGGGGTGCTGCTGTGGGAGCTGCTGACCGGTGAGGTGCCCTATCGGGAGATCGACGCGCTAGCCGTGGCCTATGGGGTGGCCATGAACAAGCTGACCCTCCCCATCCCGTCCACCTGCCCTGAGGCCTTCGCCCAGCTGCTGGGGGGTAAAGCCACACAAGCTTGTCCTCTTCCTCTTTCTTTTCATTTGCTTGTCTTCACACTTCAGCGCAACTGACAAAAAAAAAAATAACAAAGCAGTACTTTGTTTGTTCCGGTCCATTTGTACTTTATCTCTTCACTGACTGCTGTCTGCTGTCTCCGCATGTCTCGTCTCCGTCTCATCTTCATCTCCCTCTTTTCTAGTGCTCTGAACTCTCTCACCCATCTCCTTTTCTCCTGCCAGAGTGCTGGAGCCCGAACCCCCACAGCCGCCCGTCCTTTGACTTCATACTCAAGCGCCTGCTGGCCATCGAGCAGTCCTCTCTCTTCCAGATGCCCCTCGAGTCCTTCCACTCGCTGCAGGAGGACTGGAGGCTGGAGATCCAGCAGATGTTCGACGAGCTGAGGGCCAAGGAGAAGGTACACACACCGCTCCACCTCCTCCAGACTGATCTGGAATCAGTCTGTTCAAAGTGTTACTAGAAGTGCATATAAAGAATATGCACTGACTGTGCAAGAATTTATGGTAAAAAGCAAAATCTTTATGAAAATTAATCCAGTTGCCAATACAAAAACTGTATTGATTTCTTTGATTAGTTGTATTTTTAGACACCATGTCTGCAGTCGTTTGCATCCTCTATATTTATATGGAAGAGTAATCTGGGGAAAATAAAACCACGATACACAATACAAGATATTCCTGTGATACATAGTACACATCACTACAGTATTTTTAGTTCTTTAGTTCTAGGTTTGCTTTGCGTAAGGCATTTAAAAGAAAAAAACTAATTCAAATAAAAATCAAATAAATAAATAATGTTTAAAAATTGGCTAACGTCTGATAAACTACTTGTTACTATGCAGATTTAGTTTAATGTTATGACACCACTGGTTGTTTAAATTCTCTCTATAATTGGCCACTGATGGTATTTTTAATACTGTCATTTTGGCCGTCTCTACATTATTATTATTCTGTTATTTTCACTGTTGCTCACCAGTACTGTATAAATACTGACTCATATCCTCCTCTGCTCCTGCAGGAGCTGCGTTCCTGGGAGGAGGCCCTGGCTCGTGCTGCAGAGGAACAGAGGGAGCAGGAGGAGGTGCTGAGGAGGCGCGAGCAAGAGCTGGCGGAGCGGGAGATCGACATCGTGGAGAGGGAACTGAACATCATCATCCACCAGATGTACCAGGAGAAACCGCGTGTCAAAAAGCGCAAGGGTCACTTCAAAAAGAGCCGCCTTCTCAAGCTGGGCCGCGACAGCAACTGCATCAGCCTGCCCTCTGGTGGGTGAGATGGGAAATGCACCAAAATGCATTCAAATTAGGATAGAAGTCACATTTCATTTATTTCCACATTGTTTATAATCAAATATGAGTTCAATAAAAAGCAGTTTCAAATGCTGTCAAACAAATCTTAACCCAGTGCAGGAATTCTTGCAGCTAAGTGTGACTGGGTGTGACTGTGATTGATTGTGTCTGACTGATTTATGATTATTTTTTGTTCAGATTTTGAGCATAAGATCACGGTGCAGGCCTCTCCCAGTGTAGATAAGAGGAAAACTCAGGGCAGCGAGAGCACCACTCCTCCGGCCAGTCCTGGGGTCATCCCCCGCCTCCGAGCCATTCGCTGTGAGTAGAATCTTCCGGAAGAGGTCCTCAGACCCACTCTTACAGACCCCTCTCCTGCCTTTGGTCTGATCCAGCTCCAGAGTCATTTAACCAATAGAATGCTAAAGACCTGGCGTACGTCTGGTGGGATGTGGACACTCATAGGTGGATTGGCTGGGGCTTTGGGCCTGGATCTTAGTTAGTTGGTGAGAAGGCATTAAGATTGTGGTTAATGCCTGGCCAAGGCAAGACAAGTTTATTTATACAGAATCTTTCATACACCGTGGCAATTCAAAGTTCTTTACATAAGAATAGAATAGAAAAAGCTTATTACAACTTCCACCTAAGGAAGGTCTTTGCCAAGAAATAACTATAAAAACATTACAGAATTTATTAGAATTGAAGTTGTGAGATTGAAACAGAAGGTTTAAAGAATATCTGTGTACAGAAATAAAATAATTTAGAGAAATAAAATGAAAGATTAAGAGAAATAAAAAATACATTGAAGTAAAAATGCAAAGAAATGAGAATAAAATAAATAAAAAATAAATGATAAATAATGAATGTAAATAAAATCTCATTCATAGGCACGTGAAAAAATTAACATTTTAAGTCTCAGTTTAAACATTTCTGGGTTTGGGGCAAATATATGGTCTTCTGGCAGTTCATTCTAGTTATAGACAGCAAAAAGCTAAATGTTGCTTCATCATGCTGAGGTTTGTGCTCTGGGCTCAACTAGCTGGCCTGAGTCCAAAGATCTAATGGTTTCATGAGATCAGGGCTTCAACAGCTTGGTTTATATTCTTTAAAAATATCTGACATATATTCTGGGCTGAACCCATTCCATGGTTTATAAACTAGTAACAGCACTTTAGACTCTGTTCAGTAAGTAACTGGGAGCCAGTGTAAAGACTTCAGAACTGGGTTAACATGCTCTTAGTCCTAATTAAAAGTTTAGCAGCATCATTCTGAATGACCTGTATCTGGTTAACAGGTTTTTTTTAGAAGGTGGAAGGTGATGGCTTTGACATGGCTAATACAGGTGAACTAAACTTGAACTAAAACCAGTGTTTCCCAGTTCTTTGCTCCACACACAGCTTGCTTATCTCAGCCAATCACCTAACCCTTCTAAAATGGCAGTCTGAAGCACCAAAGCAGGGCCCAGCTAGCATTTCGTGTAGAAAGCACTGCTTGAACCGCTGATGACCGACCTGCTCGCTCGACCTCCAGTGACGCCGAGCGACGGGAGGAGCACATGGGGACGCACGGCCATGTACAAGAAGGAGGAGCTGGCAGGGACCAAAAAGAAGGTGCGGACCTGGGGCCCCAGCTCCACCCACCAGAGGGAGCGGGTGGGTGGAGAGGACAGGTAGGTCCACGGCTGACCAGTACGAATTCGGTTTGCCTTGAAGCCAACGGTAAGCGGTCAGTGGGTGTGACCTAACATGTAAATGTTGAATTTATTGCAGGTTAAAATCACTTGGGGAAGGGAAGGTGTGGTCATCCAGTGCTCCTAACCTGGGCAAGTCACCCAAACACGCTCCCATGACTGGTGGCTTCTCCAGTCTCAATGAGATGGGTGAGTGGATGTGGGCCTTACATTATGTGATGTGGATTTATAAAATATTATTTTAGACCGACAGTCTACTTCACATTTGGAGCATTTCACACACCTGTGGCAGGTGATCACTGCCATCACTGCTGATTGGCTATCGCACCGGAGCCAGAGGGGAAAATAATGGCTGTGATTGGGGACCGGATTGTGAACATGGATACTGAAGCACACCTGTGTTACAGATCTCTGACCATGATCTCACTGCTCTCCTCCTGTCTGTAATACCCCCTCCCCTCCCCCCTCGTAGAGGAGCACTGTGAGTTCGAGGAGCGCTCGGCTCCCGAGGGCAGCAGTAACGGCGCGACAACGGAGGAGGGCGGCCACGCCTGGGCGGGCATGGGGCCGGGCATGAGCTCCCAGGATTCCGTGCGGCGTTGCGGTCAGCGGAAGAAGAGTGATCTGCTGCTGTTGGGCTGTGCCTCGGTCCTGGCTGCCGTGGGCCTTGGCGTGGACCTCCTCCAGCTGGGACGGCTGCAGGTGACCTCACAAATGAGGCGGGATTTGTTGCAGTCCAGATCTCACAAATGAGGCGGGATTTGTTGTAGCCCAGATCTCACAAATGGGGCGGGATTTGTTGCAACCCAGATCTCACAAATGTGGTGGGATTTATTGCAACCCAGATCTCACAAATGGGGCGGGATTTGTTGCAACCCAGATCTCATAAATGGGGTGGGATTTGTTGTAGCCCAGATCTCACAAATGGGGCGGGATTTGTGGTACAGACAGAAGAAGTTGGCCTGGGGATGAGGCTCATCTGTATCCATAACAACCTAGAATGAGTTTTAATTAAGATGCTGGAATAAGTTATTAAAGCAGCATATTTGAATATGTTTTAGTGTATCAAAGTATTCCATATACCCAGTACCACATAGTGATTTCGTTTTGTTTTAATTAGCACTGTTGTGGATGTTAGAGGGTTTCTACATTTGATTTGGATCTTGCAGTTAATCCAGTCTTTTGGTTCATTTTTTTTTTGTTTTTTTGTTACTCTTGTTTGTTTGACTTTATAAACAACCTCCCTCCCTTCTTACTGCCTCTCAAAGGAAACACCATCATCTAATACATTCACTGTGATATTTCCCTATGGACTAAAAGACGCGTTGTAGGCGTTTTTCATTATTACTAATGAGTTTTCATCTACTTTTCATTTAATCATCAGCAGAGTTTTTAATTTTATTTTAATGCAGCTCCTAGAATGAAATGACACACTTGCTGTTATACTGATGCATATTTATAAGCAACTGCATGGTGACGTTTCCCTGTGGGCTGGATGCGCAGGTAAGCCAGGACGAGCAGGACACGCGGGAAGAGCAGCGCAGGAAGAAGGAGGGTCTGTTCCAGCGCACGGGACGTTTCCGCCGCAGCACGTCCCCGCCCAGTCGCACCCTGTCCCTGTCGCTCTCGCACGGCCGCCGCCACGACTCCGCCCTGCCCTGCCTGGACCCCTCCCCTTCCGTCACCCTCCTCTCCCTCTCCTCCCTCTCCGACTGCAACTCCACCAAATCCCTACTGACCTCCGACCCCGACGACCTGCCCGCGACCCCTCCCGGCCCCCTCCCGCCACCTTCGAACGCCCCGTGTCTGAACCCTCTCCTGGACCTGCGGGCGGAGAGCTTCAAACGGGAGCCCAACCAGTCCCTCACCCCCACCCACGTCTCCGCCACCATGGCCGTGAACCGTGGGCATCGCCGCACGCCCTCCGACGGGGCCATCCGGACCCGGGCACAGACGGTGGTCGGGCACCGCCGCTCGCCCTCGGATGGCAGTATGCCCATTCCCCCCACAGCCACCCCCAGTTCTGCTGCATATACAGGTGGGTGTCCCTGGGACTTGCCATGACTCGTGATATTCAAATAGCTTTAATACTACGACGCAAACTTTCTGCCTTTTTGGGGTTTTTTTCCTCCAGGTTCTCGGGACACTCTCGATATTCCCCGTCTGCCCGACCCTGCGAGCGTCTACCCCGGGGTGCACCGGCGCAAGCTGCCTCCTACCCCCCCGCCCAGCGGGATGGACGACCACAGCGCCGCCCTCGAGCGGCCCAAGACGCTAGAGTTCGCCCCTCGACCGCGGCCCACCCCGGCGCGGGCGCGGCCGGACCGCTGGAAGCTGTCCTCGCTGTCTCGGACCCTGAGCTCGTCTCCGGGTAGCAGCTGCGACAGTCCGCTGGGCTCCAGCGAGGGCGGCGCGAGCACGGGGGCCACCGCCGACCGCCAGACCCTCCTGGACATGGACATGGAGGGTCAGAGCCAGGACAGCACGGTCCCCCTGTGCGGGCAGCTCGCCCCGGCCACGCTGTGCGCACAGCACTTCGTGTAGAGATGCATTCAGCCGTTACCGGGGCGGCAGGGTGGCCCCGCCTACTTCACATAGCCCCACCTACTTCAGGTGGCCACTCTTGTGTTGGCTGTAGGTGTTTCCAGCTCGCTGGAGTGTCTCAGAAACCAGCCCCCCCCCCCCTCCAAATAGAGGGAGAAAAGTGGTACTTCAATTATGTCATAAATTAAACTTCTCCATGAAGATTTTTCCTAACCACTGCAGAAGCACTGTTATGGGATCTCTAGTGGGAAACGCTCTTGGGAGCAGCACAGTTGTACTCAGAGCTGGAGAGGGTATTCCTCCATTTCTATATATACTCTGTATGTCCATGAACCCCCTTCATCCCCTTCACAGAATTCAGTGACCCTGTAATTCTTACAGGACAATGTAGCTCAGTTTCACCCTCTGCTTACATGTGTTGCTTTCATTCATTGTTTAATCATTTTTTTAATAACCAGGAAATATATATGTAACATATTGCAATGGCAAGTCAAGCCCCACCCCCTGTTTTGTAGCTGCATTCACTGTACGATATTCCTATGACAAAACAATAGATGTACATATAATATTTTTATTTTGCTGTTTTTAAAGAAAAGGCAAGGGCTCTGTGCAAGACCTAATCAGAAAGCAGGAGCCGTCAAAATGTGAAGCAAAGCCACTCTGCTCTTTGCGCAGAGGCCCTCCCCATCTCCCCGTCCTGGTGTACAGTGCTCGTTGCCTGTATCTGAGAGCGTGTGTGTGTGTACGTGCGGGCCTGCTTCTGTGTGGACAGACGGACCACAGGAAGCATGGTACAAAGCCTGAGAGGCTCTGCAGGTGCCAGGCAGCCGTTCCTTCTGCTGTTTCCGGCTAAAATTCCCTCTCCTGCTCTGCGTCCTGGAGCGTCTGGAAAACTCCCGTCGCCAGCATCGGGAACCTAGAGAAGGGAGAGAGGACAGTTACGGTCAAATGAGGGTCTCCTCCTTGCAATAAATCATAAAATGTGTACTACCTGTTTTCAATTAGCCCTGTGTACCTAACAGCTGTTCAGACACACTTCTTTATCTCTGTGAGCGAGACTCCAGATTCCTTACCTCTGCTCCCGCACTGATCTGAGAAGGAGGGGCTGTTATGATGGAAAGGAGCACTGTGTGCTTTTCTGTGCATCACTGATGCATCCTGAAGGGGGCGCTGTAATCCGAGGGCCGAGGGCGCAGAGGAAAGGCTATGTGATGACATCATAACAGACCTGTTTTAGAGTTTTGGACATGCGGTTTATGATGTTGAACAGAGCTTGAAGACATTTTTATGCTCAAAGGTTCGACCTGATTATTTGACAGTATTTTTTGGACTGTCTGCCGGTGAGTGGATTTGTGTGTGTGTGTGTGTGTGTGTGTGTGTGCGTGCGTGCGTGTGTGTGTGCATGTGTGCACGTGTGTTTTGTGTGCTCATAGCATTATGATTTGTATGGGGTGACTCTGGAGGGCTGAGACACAAACCCAGATATATCCTGTGTGATAAACACTAAGAGTATTTATTAAAATTATTGTTACAATTGAAATAATGATTTATTATTTCTTATTATTACAATTCATTTCTCTTCTTCCTATTTTGATAGTTCCTTCAACTGCAGGCACCACCTTGTAATATTATCTTAACAATGACACACCTAACATAATTAGCATAATACATAAATAAAAATGCCATTAACAGGCATTTGAATCTGTCACTGTAGCAAAACAACTTGTAATGTTTAGATTTAGGCTAAAGTGTTTAACTAAAGTGTTTAATGTTGATTTCTGAGGGAGATGATATGAAAGAGACAAGATTTTTTAACATCTCTTGCAGCACAGAAACAAATAATTTTAGGGGCAAGGAATAAAGCGATTTTTCCATCTGTGTAACAATTGAGCATGTGACATTTTAACGCTTTCCTCTAGATGTCGCCAAATCCATACATGGCTAAAACTCAAAACAACATGACGCAATGGAGTACAGTGATAAATCACTTAAAAATATATATTTATTCCTGCATAAAGTTTAGTAATAAATGCATTAAAAATTGCATTAATGCATGCTTATGCAATCATCTGTAGTTAACCGTTTTGTAATGATTTAATTTTTTTTTCTCCCAAACAGTCAAGATCAGATACAGATTTCTGATATACTGTAGTTTGTTGAAGAGGACAATGTGTCATTGTGCAAGGACGGTAAAAGTGGTGACCTGTTCAAACATGCATGCCACTATAAACAATAACATGCACATGTTATGGAGGGGAATGATTCATCCAAACACCTGCCATGTGAGCTTGGATCAAGAAAACTGACTTCCATGCTGTCCCACCACCAGCTGACCAGGGGCATCATAAAGCAAAACAACAAACAAATAAACAAACAAACCTATTGTAGATGCCTCATTGTTAGCGCACATACCCACACACACACACATGCTTACACATGAGTAGCGTTGTTCTGCTCCACTGCTTGTGCCCATCAAAGCAAACACCACTCAGAGCCTATCAGATGCCAGCCAGTTACCTAGCAACCACACTCCACTTCCATGGCAATGCTATAAAAAGGAGGGAAGACATGAAGGGAGGGTGGTGGACATGGCAAAAACTGTCCAAAGGGCTGTGTTTAAAGAATCAATCAGTCCCTCTCTCTTACAAACACACACACACACACACACACACAAAGGGCTGTGTTTAAAGATTCAATCAGTCCCTCTCTCTTACAAACACACATACACACACAAAAGAAAAGGCACTGTGGCAGTCACAGTCTAGTCTATTTGTGAGCTACCAATTTACAGGGTCTATTAAAATTTTTACATGCCTCTTTTTGGGCCGAATATACCGCACTTCACAGAGTATTAACACAGACATACTGTGTTCTAATGCTTATATGGGAAATACATAAATATATTTTGCAGTTACCCAGTCTGAGCTATCTGGTTTGCTGGGGACCAGTTTCATATTATAGTTGATGTGTACCAATGTGAAGTTGCCTGAATTATACTACGCACTACTGTTTTTTGGTCTTCTCAAACCTCTCTTACCACACCCATTGATGTATTTAATATTATAGCTTTTTTTTTGCTGGTCTCCTCCTGTTTCTTCTGCTCTCCATTTAGAGAGCTTAGCTGGCATTAAGAAGGACAGTGAACAGCAGCAGACTACATTCATGAGGAGCAAAAAGAAAAGAAAGGAAGATGATAAACTGGACAACAGTGGCCTAGCTGTTTTGGGCTTTGGGCTATTTTGGATTGGATTTAGACTGGAAATTGCAAGCAGAGATAGGTTAAAAAAACAAACAAACAAAAAAACTACAAGTCCCACAGGGACATTAACTACACTGAGGCCTGACGTGATGTTGTACTCAAAATAAGCATATAGTTTATTTTAACAATTCAATGTGCAGCTGATGAAGACTTTGAAAGGAAGAAGCTGAAGTACACAGATTTATATACTGAGGGAAGAGAATGTGGGTGGCAGGCACCCACAAGACCTATAGAGTTAGGTGTTAGGAGATCTGTGGCCAAGTCTGCCACATCCTTGCTTGTGCAATTTGGTTTCAGAGGCTGTAAACTGAGGGTAGCTGCGACAGAATGATCAGAAGCAGCTGAAAGGGCTATAGTGTTGGTGGATGAGGAGAGCGCAGACAAGCTGGGTAAATGCACTATAAAGGTAGGAGGAGTGGATAGGTGAGTGTGCTGTCGTATCATGTCACTGCATAATGTGGAAGAACCAGATGAAACTGGTGGCACTCAGCATGCATGAATGGTGCCAGTGGGGCCGGGCATGGCCTTAGTCACCAGGGAGGCCGGGTTAGATTTCCTTTTAAAGAGGTGCAGCTTGGAGGGGAGTGGGGTGGGACACCAGACCTCACTGTTGAGTCTTCTGAAGGTGTCGCCGGCTTATTTCAGTGACACATATGAAGAGAAATGCCCGCTTGATGAATGCCTACCTGTGAATAGCTGGCAATGTTGTGGGTTCTGATATGAAGTGAGTGGACCCTATGTGAAGCTCTAATGGTTTGGAACAGGATATCTGACATCTTATCCTGTGTATAATTACTATGAGCTCTGGGCTGTTTTTGGACTCCCTGCTGTATATGGCCAGATCAAGCTACATAGTTTACTCATTAAACTCCACTGGTATCTCTGTGATGTGCTAACACTGAGCTTTCCTCAACCAAACCAAGGAGGTATCCAAATAAGGGCTGAAATGATTTGTCACTGTCATTTGTGAAATAGGAATTGCTCATTTATTGTAATCATTCATTATAGAAGACAAATTTATGCAAATGACTAAAATGAATTCAAAAAGTAAATGGTGAGTTACAGGGTTCTGCTCACACAAAAAGCAAGATCACAAAACATGCTTGTTTTGTGTACCGCTTAACACATTCTGAGGTAATGTTTTACTGCGTTTATCGCTGAATCTTTTTATTATGTCACGTGGGAACATTACTCGAGTATTGTCTACAGAAGATGAATAGACTAGAGCGCTGGCTTCACACCTTTCCTGATGTCATTACGGAAAGGAATAGGAAGTGCATCCACTCACTTTCTAGCCGCGCCCCTGGTAACCTATCAAGACTACTTTGTGCGAAATTCTTGTTTACTGTACTATCACTGTAAACACTCAGGAAAGATACGTGCATTCAGGAAAGAATGCACGTGTCCATCGTCCATCTTACCTGTATCTCCTTCGTCATAGTTTATGTTTAAAAAGCAAACCGTATAACGCGTACATCTGCTTTATTAGTCAAAAACTCATCAAGTAGATACACTTAGCTGTCTCGTCACCCATATACATTAAACAGTAAAACATAAAAGATTTGACTAATATCCTACATTTGTGTAACATTTTATTAATATCGTAGTTATTTCAGTAGCAACCCTTCTGTTTAAGTCTCTTCTGCCGTATATCATACCATTTCTCTCACCAGTGTATGAACTAAATTATTCTCTGATTGGCCTTTACAGAAAGCCTAAGCAATTTACATGCCTGATGAAGTCACATGGCAGTAATCTTCTCTTCTCGCGCAGATAACCTTGAGTCGCTCTGATAGGCGCTCTTCAGACCTCTTCAATCCAGTACGCGACCTGCTATCAAGCGCGCACTCTCTCAGTTTACGCGTGCTAGTCTGTGGACTGTCGAAGTGGTCTGGTTCACATTGCTGTGGCAGATAAATCTGGCCACAATTTGGATATAGCAAGCAATGGCATTGAATTAAAAGTGTAAGGCATTTTCCCATTAGGCTTAGTGTTGATGAATAGACATTCGAGAACGTGTCGCGGAGAATAGGCGTCTAATAGTATTGCAGTGAACTGTATTATACAAATTCAAAATCCCCATGAGCAAACAGAAAAAATTAATAAACAACATAAAATAAGCGTATAAGGACAATGTGTCCGTTTTTTGATTACATGAACTGCATGCATAGCAAAGGGAGAAAAAAACACGCCTCAAATTATGCAAACCGTCTACAACAAGCATTATTTTTCTTATCTGAAATATTGCGAAGAAATATAAATCCACTCGTATCTGTTTTATAGCCTAAAATAAATACGTTGGCACACTGCAACATTGCACTCAATGGAACTGCAATACTTTATATGACCAGCAGAGGCCGCAGAACAGTGGAAGTTACAATTTATTTAAATCAGCTATCACTATTATAATTCAAAATGCTTTTGATCAGAGCGCCAGCACGAAACTGAACAGGAAAGGCATCGCAAAGTGTGGAGGAGTCCTGTCTCTGAAAAACAATACAGAGAAACTGGTAAGTACATTCTTCAAACACAAACGAACTTTCCTACAGAATTAGACACACCCACGTGCACGCACGCGCGCGCGCACACACAGGTCGGCGTTTCTCAAATGGAAGAAAAAAATGGTGTAGGATTTTTTTTTAAAACATAGTTTGTATGTTTGTGTGCCAGCTAATTCTAAGCATTTATGTAAATTATTTAAAAAAGATGAAAAACACTCATGTCAGTTTGGAAAAGCGAAATACAATTTTCTGATGCTGCGTAACACTGCCATATGGTATCCTACTCAAATGTAGCAGTAGCATCCCCCACTCTAAACGTAGCAGGGAGCAGGTGGGGAGGCTTTTAAAGGAGGCTCTGTGGCTTCTTTTCTCCGATTGTACCATGAGGTCTGCAACACAGCGCACCATTCTGTTCCTGAAGCCATGCCAGCCATTGTGAAACCAACAGCAGTTGTCTAGCCTTTATAACGAAACAGAGAAATGTTTCGTTCTTGCAGATGTGTTATGTTAAATCGTGCGTTGCTGGCTCCTGCGGACATTCTTGAATGACTGATACAACACACAGTGTCTTAGTGCCAGACGGAGCTCACCTCAGATATCCGACATGTCTGCTCTTACTGCGCTGTTGTAGGTGGAGCTGCAGTCCAGTTTGTGAGTGAAGATCACTTTTAAAGAAACCTCTTCCTTACAGAAATTTCAGATATTTCGCTTGATTACTTCACATGAATACTTGTGGTCTATGGAACTCTTTCAAACAAATTCAAGTGAAAATGGCCAGTTCTTATTACTTTGTGTAGAGCATCACAGGAGCCCTACGGTTGGTAGTGTCCTGTCGAAGCCTGCTGGAATTCTCACGCCTCTGACAGGATTCCATGGTGCCTTTCCCATCACTCTGCCCAAGCTTCTCTTTCCTGCTTCTGAACTACGGCTTCCTGTTCCAGCCTTGGCCTCACATTCATTTGCTGCAAAGTGTATAAACACCCCCTCCACCCCCCTAGTCATAGCATTGACTATGTGTGGGTAGGCAGGTTAGGGAACGTAAGAATGATGCTGTGGGGAACACTGAGCTTAGGGTACATATATTTTGGCTTAGGCTGACTTTAAAGTAGTTCATATCTAAAATAAGGTTTAGAACACCAGGATCCCAGGGAAAAGAGTGTGGAGAATGTATTTTATACATTTATTGTAGTCTACAGCAGTGGATGTGCAGCTCTGCCTCTATAAAGTTGTCTACGTGATTATGGCTTCGTCAAGAGCCCGCAGCCTTTGCTGCATTCAGCATTCAGACAACACACGCTTGCTCTTTCTCTGTTGTTTTGTTTTAGTTTATTTTGTAGTCTTTAAATACCAATCAATAGTGCATTCCTGGGCTTGCAGGTAAATGTAACTAGTTCTCTGATCTTCCAACGTTTGTTTGGAAAAAAACAGTAAGACTTGGCCCCCGAAGAGGGGGAGAAGATTGAAACAGCAAGATGGTGATGCTCGGAACCGTCACTACCAGGAGATCTGAGTCTCTCTCTCCGGAACAGGCAAAGGAAGGGAAAGAAGCAGGGAAGCAGTGAAGCTGTGTTCATGTTCAAGTCTGCAGTGTCCCCTCACCTTTTCCACTGCTCTGGACAAATCACCCCTCTCACGCTCCACACGATCATTCCAGATTAGATTAGAACGTCCTCTCGGGAGGTCAAAGGGCATAATCCAAACCCAAGGACAGTTCAGAACAAAGGTATGACATCACATAAAAAGTCAATAAACAGAAAAGAAATCTAACATATATACAGGTACCAATGTCTCCCTCTTGATCTTAAATATCTTTTTCATAATCTCTTTTATTATAATTAATTTCTCAGTTACTTCTCATATATTGATAAAACAATTAAAGTAAAATAAAGCTTTCCACAACCAGTGTTTTATACAGCTGTTTCAAAACCACATGTATCTACTTGAACATTCAACAAACACCTACCTCACATGACATCAAAGGGAACAAGCATTGGGGGATTTTGTTCTATTGTCCATTCAGCCTCTCACTTTGTGCTTTTGTTGTTGTCACATGACAACAGTCACACAGGCCTGTGATGTCAATGTGTCGTCTGTGTAGACTTGATCAGAGACACGTAGACATAAGAGACACGGCTAACAGCGCTCACAACCAAGACTCCGTTAACGCATCAGTATCATCAGTATCATCTTTGCTCTCTAGAAGTGGAAACAAAAATTGTAAAAAAAAAAAAACTAAAGGGGAAAAGAAACAGACAGATAAAAGAATACAAAGCAGAACTAGAAAGACAAAGAAAAGCAGAATGGAGGGGAGGAGTCACAGGAAGATGCAGGAAGTGAGGGAGACGTGTAGGAAGTCGAAAGGCGAGGGAACTACAGAGGGAAGTGAGCATCACGTCACGTGTGGTCGCCGTGGCAGCGAGCCCCCCAAGGAGGTGGCACCACCAAGGAGATGGGGGAGGTGGGGGTCAAACTTCACCACTCTACCTTTCATGTTCAGCATTGCCTCAGTGTCCCTCCTCTTTATCTAAATCCAGGCTTGCAACAAATCCCCTCAGAGCCCCACTGACACAATTATCTCTGTGGCTCACATTAGGTCCCACAGAAATGTCTGTCCCAGCCAGCTTCATCTGCAAACTGAGCGATGGCTCCTGTCAAAAGCGTCTGCGTTTCGAATAGCAAGTGTCCTGTTTGGACACAAATTTTCTGCAAGTCCCTGTGGGACTTGTAGTCATCCAGAATTTACTAGCAGACGGGTCGGTTTGCTGTGTTGAGAGAGGGTTTTGTGAAGGGGGTACAGGGCTCAAGACTAAATATGGCTGCTTCCAGTTCAAGTCGTGCATAAAGCCAGAACTGGCTGATTCAGTGGACAATGGCGATAATTCCAGTGTGAAAAACAATATTAAACAAAACTAGGTTTACTAAAGCCATGGAGAGCCAGTGGGACCATTTACATTAAATTGTGCATTTCCTGCAAGGACTTTTGTTCACTTATTTTGGTACTTTACTAACAGCAACGTTGTAAGATGGATGACAGTTAAAACAGACTCTTAAAACAACATATCAGGCCAAAATTGAGCGGTAAAAGCTATAAAATGTTTAGGAAAATCAATAGTTGTTCGTGATTAATTTTCTCATGTATAGCTAAGGTTGTAAATAATGCTTGAAGACAGAAGCATTACAGAACATTGTAGACAGATACACAGTTCGTAGAACAGATGTGTTTAAGTACAGTGGACATCTGCACTATAAGTTCTAGCTCTATCTGAACATTGTGCTATGTAAGACATGGCCTTGGTCAGGAATACTGTGGCTGGTCATTTTCTCGGAGGGGCTGGGGAGGGGCTTATATTTTATAAAATGTCATAGGAAAAGGGTAAAAAAATGTAATGTTTGGGCTCACGAAACACCTTTTAACATCAGGAGAGCAAATCTGCTTTTTTTTGTTGTTCTTGGGAGAAAGACAAACCCAAGCTTGCTTGAACCACTGTTAGATGACCAGTGAACAGTCAACCGAAAGAGAAAGCAGTAGATATCAAAGGACAAATTACAAACACTCGAGTTAGCCCTTAAAGTGAAACAGTTCTAAAACTCAATTATATGCCCAATTTTGAGAGAGCGAGCGAGCGAGAGAGAAAGAAAGGGAAAAAAAAGACCAGAAAAACAGGCAAATGCAGATAAGTATCAGCAGTATCCAACAAGACGGAAACTGTATTTTTTAAAACACCACACTCACTCCCACTCCTTTGAGCCCAGGGAAGGGAGGGGTTTTGGGGGTGGATGAAACGCCCTCCAACGCAGTCGGTTTGAGTTCAAAGGTCATTTGCTTAATTCTAGGCCCTAGATAGCATCTGTTCTGCCAGTAGCACTGTGACGCTGATATGTGTGCTCTTCTTCTGGGATTAAAGATAACGAACATGCTGTAATGCACCTCCATCTCTCTATGGCTACCCTTCACTGCTCTTTGAACTTCCCAAATAATATAACGTTATGTCCGTGAAAATGTCGTTGAGGAAATGTTAATCTTCAGACCATTACCATTTCTACAGTTATAATACAGCATTTCTTTTTGCTTTTAGAAGATGTAATTTTTTTTCCCTTATGGTTGTTAGTTTGTCAGTCAGTACCTGGGAGACAGAAAGCACCGGGCAGTTGATCTTAAAGGGACGGAAAGGACTCAGAGCGATGGGGAGAGAGTCGAGGGGGCTTCATGTCAGTATCTGTGCCAAAGGAGTCCATATTTGGAGAAGGACACAGCACAGGGGTCCTTGTTGTCCATGGGAGGAGGAATGTAGAGGGAGAGGGATTTGAAGGAAGAGGGACGGCCATGGGGCGGAGCGAGGGGCGGAGCTGGCAGAGTGGGGCGGAGCCGTGATGAGCAGACAGACTGTTAACCCAGAGCCTCTTTGCTGCTCTCTCGCACCTGCTGCCCACTCTTAATCATCTTCATCTCCGTCAGTTGGATGTAGCGTAACACATTTGTATCTACCAAAGGTGATGGAGGAAGGGAGAAGAGAAAAAGACCAAAAAAGTAATTAACCAGTTTTATTTAATATTTGAACATATATGTTTCTAAACTAAGAGTATTTGAAAATGAAAGACATCCTGTCTGCTCAGGCAACAGCCGTAATTTTTTAGAATAATTACATTTGCTATATTACATTTGTTATTTTTCACCATTTGTGTTTAGTTGTTTAGCTACATTTCTTGGAATGAACACAGCGTTAGTCCTCTACTGAAGTCGTCCTCCCTCATTACTGAGGAAAGAGCGCATACCTGTGGGCTCGCGGCTCTTGGCATCACGGAGGTAGCGGAGGGCACAGTCGTAGTCTCCCAGGTGGTAGAAGGCGATGCCCGCGCGGTACATGGCTTTGAAGTGGTCCTGCTGATGGCCCAGCACCTTCAAACAGTACTCCTTCACTCGCTCGTAATTCACAAGCTCGGACTGAAGCAAACACGCTGGGGAGAGATGGAGAGGGAGGGGCGTTAAACCACGCCTCTGGAAACCAGCCAGTTAGAGATGGGTCAGGGGGCCGATAGCACAAATATTTTTTGGCGTTTTTAAGGACGGAGGAGGGGGTCTGTTGTTAGAAGAGCAAGTGAAGGCGATGTACAGCGATAATTAGACTGGAGGCAGTGTGACAACAAGAGGGAGGAGAAAAGAGCAGCTGAAAAATGAAAAACAAAGGACCAGAAGAATCAAAGCCCAGCTGGAAGAAGAGAACAAACACAGAAGGAAAAAAAAAACCTTTAAAAATATAGCAGTATAACATTACACCTTACACAACATACACCCTCAACCAGAACCCCCAGCAGGCTGTGCAGTGTGACAGTCAGGAAAGCAGCTGGTGAGATTTTTTTTTTTTTTTTTTTTTTTATTTAACAATGGTTTCATTTATCTGTTTATTTTATAGCAGTAGTAATCAGCTATACCAACGACCTGAGACTTACAGATGCAGTGCTCTCAAATCGACTGGCGATGACCTCGACAGATCGGTGTAGAATGTGAGTGCACCTTTAGCAACAGGAGAGGGGGGGTGGGTGTGTAATTGTTTTATCTGCAGAGTAACAGACAAAACTCTGCTGCCTTTGCCGTCTTTAGAGTAAAAAATAGTATCTTTACAAAATGGGGCTTATATATGAAACGTATAAATAAATATAAAGTACGTTTCTAAATAAACAGGACATTTCAGACGTCCCTCATCAGCTGTGCAAGCAAAAGGCCTTTTTTGTATGTGTGTGTGTGTGTGTGTGTGTATATATATATATATAAATAATATAACATGACGATTTCATATGTAACTCTGCATCATGAATAATAATGAATAATAAATCAATTAATAATTGCTGATTAACACTCCCTTATCCATTTTTAAACAATACTGAAATCCTATTTCCTTCCCCATTTCCAAGTTTAATGAATAAAGCATTAGAGGGTCTTTAACAGGAAAAAATGCTGCAGCTAATGAATAGCTAATGAATAGCTAATGAATAGCTAATGAATAGCCCTGTGGAACGGAAACATTAGATGCAGTGGCCCTGAAAGAACATCTGCACTGCAAATGAATCAAAGCAGGCCCTGCCAGGCAGCTGGCCACACGCCGTCAGGCCTCCAGCCAATCACAGGCTTTTATTTAAACAGCAGGAATCATGGCTGGACGGTCCTGACAGCAACTGAGGAACATTTTTTAAAAATATTTAGATTTGAACTCACTGGATGCGGTGTGTGTATGCGTTTAATCCTGATTTAGCTTCCACAGACCAAGACCTCATCCCAAGAGAGACCTGCCATTTACTGTGACTAAGGTTCAAGTTATTTTTGTCATCACTTATCCATTCTTGTCATTCATCCTGACACTCACACACTCACACACACACACACACACACACACACACACACACACACACACACACACACACAGTGAGCAGACCCCTGATTGCAGGATTAAATAGTTCTCAGTGAGCAAATCCCCTCCCTGGCCCTTGAGGCACCACAGAAACTGCATGGTCTCAAGCACAGCCCACATGATGAGGAACGAACATGGAGAACGTTAGTCCAGTGGCAGGTCAGTGAACAGCCGTTTTCACTACAGTGAGTTACTCTGTTACCAACACTGTGGTGCTTGTCAGACTGGCAAAGGCCATAGCCAAGGTTAATGGAGGAGAGCACCGCACGCAGGGGTCACTCCACCCTCCTCCATCCTTCCAACCTTCTCCCAGTCTCTCTATCCAAGTGTCCAGCTGCTGAGACACTCAGACACAGGGGCTATCAGCCAAAAAGCAGGGTGAGAGAGAGACAGCGAGAGAGAGACAGGATTCAGGAGGTTATTAGGGGTGCAGGAGGGAGCAGGTGTGGTATGGGTCATTTAAACTATTGCAGTATTGAACATCTGGGACACAACAGCTGCTGAATTCAATTAAATCACATTTGAAGTTTATGACGCAATGGAGGAAACCAATCTCCAGTGTCGAAGCCACTTTTGCCATAAACAGACAAAATGGTCAATAATAATTTCAGTTTCAGTCAAAGTGAGCGGGAACATGTGGTGAGGGGGGGGGGGGGGTGGACGGGACACACCAATGGGAACTTATTGCAGGAAATGGAGCATATGATCCACTGTATGGGACCAAAAGCCTCAGGACCTCCCTGCCTCAGGACCTTACTACCTCTGAACCGAACTGCTTCACCACTATCAGGAGCTGTGTGCAGAAGAGGTTAACTGGGTTCATGGATCCTTCTGGTGCTGAAGTATTTGCATTCAAGGTGCCACTACACTACTTTGGCATACCCATCATGCACTGCTCTTGATCCTGAGCTGATCTCTCCAATCCTGATTGGTCCTCTTGTCTCCCACTCAAGGTTTCTTTGAGGACTTGGCCCCTATCACATGACCACATCTTAATATTTCCCTTCTTCTCTTTTGTTCATTTTCTTTATTCTTAAAAATGTTTGAAATTTTATGACAATGAAAGGCAGGTATTAGGAACAGAACAGTAACATCTTACAAGCAGTTCTACAGGTTAAAACATTCTACACTCCACACACAGATCAACAATTGTTAAACAATTAAAAATGATTTGAAACTGCAATACAGATTTTTAACTGGAACAGTGATTTGCAAACCCTGGTCAGGGGTCAGGTTTGTAGCAGCTGTGGTCACCCCGCAAGGGCTCATCTGCGTGTTCTTTTTCTCAGCCGTTCGTGTCCTGTTATGACCCCCTAGCGGGACGTCCAGTGAACTGCTGGGTGAGGCAGTAAATGCTTGTCAGCTCCAATTGCTCTCTCTCTCTCATCACTCCAGACCCACTCCCTCGGTTTAGGCACTCAGCGTCCTGTATTCTGTTACACACCAGACAGGCCTAATGGATCCTAACACTCTTTGTGATGTCCTGATTTTTCCTCTTTCTCTCTGCCCTTTGCTCGCTCCAACCAAACACAACATTCACCACACACAAACACACACACACACACACACAAACACAAACACAGCAACAGAAGCAGCACCACGCTAATTTATCACCCAAATGGATGGGCGTTACACTGCGGATGCAGAGAATTGCACTTAAGTGTGTGCTGAGTGGCCGGGTGAGTGTAATAATGGTGGCGTGGGGGCCCGGACATTAGTGGGTGCTCTGCAGTTCCATCTCCAACTCAGGCCAACACTGACAGGCAGGTGAGGGAGCAGTGGTCACCTCACTCAAGCGGACAGCAAACCGTCTGAAAAAGGGAGCGCAGAGATCCAAAGTGTTCCTGGTTTAAGAGGAGCACTTCAGCAAATTGTGCAGTGTTTGAAGGCATTCAAGGTTCTCTGTTATCCCACGTTAGGGGCATTTTAGGAAGGTAATTATCTAAACAAGGCTTGAGGTCACTGTGTGTAGCCAAACAGGAGAATCCTAGAGGAAGCAGGCTGACAGCAGGGTGGAGGGAAGGGTGGAGAGGACGGAGGTGGCTGCGAGTGCCAAGATAGGTAAAGCAGATTACAGGCGGTGAGAACTGCAGGTCAGTTGGTAACGGTGTCCTCATAAAACCTCCACCTCCACCCGCCCGGATCAGAGGCCTCCCTCCCCGTCTCCCTCCAAGGGCGCCTCCCCTCTGACAGCTCCAGTGTGGAGCAGCATCAGGAGGTGCTGCCGGGTCCCCATTTAATGCCGCTGATCACCCCTCTGTTGCTCAGGCGGTAATTAGTTCTCCCAGGAACTTAATGGTCGGCGCGGCGACCTACCGCTCTGGCCGACGCCTCCCCTCCCTCCGTGTCCTCATTTCCCCCTTATGGCTGGCCCACGCCTGCACCGCTCCACCTTCACCTCCGTCCGATTTCCACGCCTCCATTATGGCCTAAACCCAGTCTGCCCTCTCTCTAAAGTCCCCACCCAGTCCCCTGGGGGCTGTAACACACACACAAGCTATGACGCTACCAGCATTTCACACAGAGTTCGGCGCTAATGACAATTTGGTGCCAGTGACAAAGAAACAAAGTCCCAGGCACTTCATCAGCCAATCACAATAACGTATGCGGTCACAGTTATATACTGCAAGGACGTTGGGGCAGATCCAAAAGGAGCTCGCAGTTTTCACATAATGGCAGGTGCATTCATGCATGCTCTGTGCAAAAGGGCTGGGTGCAATGGAATATAAATAGAGGGTTGTAGAGATATACCTTCTCAGCCAATCATATTAATAATCTTATGCGCCTACAGTATTCTGCTTAGCGGAGCTGTGGCACAAAAATAGCACATTTGCATCTTGTGTTAATGAAAATGCTATGCAATATGGGGCAGGAGTATTGTGAGGTTTACACAGATTTTAACCCCCTGCTGGTTTTACTGCATTTTAAACAAACTGCTCAGCTACATAAGGGATGAATGACAGTCCCGTCAGTGATGATATCCATTCTGATCATCAAGGAGAAGCATCATTGTGATTTACCGCACACTCCATTTATTTGCACCTGCTGGTGAAATAGGCAGTTACGTTCAGACATGGTGTGGTTGTGGTCTTTATGGTTTTAATCTCAATTATTTGATTAAAAAAATACATAGAAAAAAATACGTCTCGTCTGTTGGTGAACATTTCTCACTGTGAAGATACTGAGCTAGCTTGCTAAGTGGTGATATTCACTGATAATGCCCCAACACCCTGAAACCCCATAATGGAGAAGGCAAACATGACCAGCTTTAACTGTCGTGAGACAGGGTTTCTCACATGTGTAATTTGGACGTTGGCCCCTCCAGCGCTGAGTGGCACTATCTCCGCTAGCCTCAGTACCCTGATGCTAATGTGCCGTCAGTCAGTGCAGCGTGGCATGAAGGACACTGGGAGAAGGGCCAGCCCTAAATCATGAGGCCCCGCACACAGGTGCAGACTCAGTCCCGACCCCCCTTCGCTCCGAAATCGCTACCTCTTCCACTATTTCCTCTTCTATCATCTGAATATGCCTGTTCCTCTTTAATCAGTCCACCCGTCAATCACATGCCAGTGTAAGTTAAAAACCTTGGTGTGTTACTTGTTCTCTTTGTGTTTCGTCGGTATATCCATACCCAGCTTTTTTCATCATCTTTTCTCATTATGTGACCATTTATGTTTCACTCCCTCTTCTCGTCTGAGTGAACATAATAAGACTCTCGATCAGGTTAATAATAGCCTCAGCTGACAGCCATGGCAGAAGTGCTTTAGCAGAGGGTAGAGTCCAAGCCTGGGACCATCAAAGTCCACCAGCACTGTAGCAGCACTAACACTGGGACAGCAACACTGGGACAGCAACACTGGAGCACCAACACTGGGACAGCAACACTGGGACAGCAACACTGGGACAGCAACACTGGGACAGCAACACTGGTGCACCAACACTGGGACAGCAACACTGGGACAGCAACACTGGGACAGCAACACTGGGACAGCACTGAGGCTGGTGCACCAACACTGGGACAGCACTGAGGCTGGTGCACCAACACTGGGACAGCACTGAGGCTGGTGCACCAACACTGGGACAGC
>JAOYMR010000026.1:13708362-13722799 GCA_025802075.1 Tenebrosternarchus preto
ACTGAGGCTGGAGCACCAACACTGGGACAGCACTGAGGCTGGAGCACTAACACTGGGACAGCACTGAGGCTGGTGCACCAACACTGGAGCACCAACACTGGGACAGCACTGAGGCTGGAGCACCAACACTGGAGCAACAACACTAGGAGAGCACTGAGGCTGGTGCACCAACACTGGAGCACCAACACTGGGACAGCACTGAGGCTGGTGCACCAACACTGGAGCACCAACACTGGGACAGCACTGATGCTGGTGCACCAACACTCTGACAGCTGTCAATAAACCCACCTCAGACCCTTCCTTGTTCATAGCAAACCCACCACAATAAACATCCGCTCCATGTTCTGTCCTCCCTTTCTCTCTGTGCACTGTTCCTGCTGCCACTGTTTCCTCCAGAATAGCAGAAGCTGCGTTTTGCTCAGGCACATGTGGATGCTTCACAGTCACGCATGACGCTTTTTCTCAAGGATGAAGGAGAGACCCTGGTGTCCCAAGTATAACGACTACAGGTCCTTGGGAAGTGCTTGGTATGGTTATCTTTAGAGATTTTCACTCTCAGGACCTGTAGATGAATGTGTGTGTGTGCGTGCGCGTTGCCTAGTGTATTTTCATCTTGATGCATGAACCATGTGTCTCTACATCTTCACCCATTCTCTTGAGGAAAAACACCCCCCCTCCCAAAACCCCCCCCCCAAAAAAACAAGAAAAACAAAAAAATGATTTGGTTACTGTGGTTAAGGCTTGAGCATACGCATAGACTATTTCCCCCTACATTACAACGCAGCAGCACACAAAACCTTCACATAGAGAGGAATACGAGAGCGCACAAGTACGTGTGTGTGTGATCAAGGTTGGGATCACAGCTAATCACATCCCCTTTTTCCACTAAAACTGCCAGCTCCTGTGAAGCCAGGCCCCCACCCAGAGCACTTAGCATTCTGTGCCAGCACCAGTGCTCATGGTTCTCGGAAACTGCCTGCATGTTAAGGAGGATTTTTCGGTGGTTCCGAGATTCCCGCCACGAGAGAGGGAAGACCAGGTGTGTCGCTGGGCATGCTATAAACGCCCAGGCACCACGCTCATCGCTCCTGGAAACCTGCGCCATGTGGGCTCTGTTTCCATGGAGTAGCCAATGGTGCGGCAAGGTGCAAAGCAACCCGTATTACCTGGGAAGGTTTGCTTATGAGGCTGATCAGCAGCCCTCTGCTGCATTATTCATGAGCCCACAACTCAACAGCCTATCACAATCGCTGCCAGATACAACGACACTCGATTACAGACCAGCACGCCCAACCACGCCCATTCTTCTGTGCGTGCGCTTGCGTTCTTATCTATGATATTTACATCGTGCAGTAACAGGTTTTTTTTTTTTTATTGCCATGGATCGAAAGGTGAAATTAAACAAAGTGAGGCTGACCAGATTCCCAGCTGAGGGATCCTAAGTGAGGCACTTAGCATAAGAGAGGCTCAGGAAAACATTACAGCAATGCGGAGGGGAGAACGTCCAGTTGACCTCCTCTTAAATACGGACGAGCTGATCCTGCAGGAAACAGCACCACAAAACACTGACTCAAAGTAACTTCACTTTGATCTCCAGGAAAATGTCACAGCAGTTTTCAGAAATTTCGTGGAAGCTCAGCACTTTTCTAAATCCGTTTCCTCTCCCACTACTTGATTTAGCAAGGCTATTGATTTTCGTTTCATTCATGTAGCACCTGATTTCAGTGATTCTCACTGCTGTTGCTGCAATGAGGCCTTTAGTCAAATCTGCTGGTGTTCACTTTGCTTTGAAATATAAAAAAAAGCCAAGATGCTTTACCAAGTTTTCAATGAAGTCCCACTGCAGGTTAGAAGATGCTTCATCATAACTTCAGATCTGTAGCGACGGAACCCATTTTGTATCCTAAATAAGGAATCCATCAACTCGCCAAGACTTGATGCGAACATTAATGAACCACATGAGCAGGATCACAGGGTTATTCTGGAAATCCTGCAGGTTCAGGATTCGAGTTGTGCCAGGAAAACACAATAAACGCACCACCATACAACCGCGCTTGTGGGCCGTTTGTTTATCTGTAACCAGCACGATGCTTTGATGCTACTACCCTGAAGCATGATTGAAGTACGTGAGCCTTCCTCCGAGAAACAGGGCTTCACACCGGTGGACCGCTAGCAGAACTGCAGACTCGTGAGACTTTAAGGACCAATAACTCTCGTTTTTGCAGGCGATACCTAGAACAGGGTTGCAGGGCCGGTGTGAAAATGGACGGCTATATCTGTATTTGTGAAGAGTCGGTCAGGCCTACAGTGTGAGGCTGAGGATTTAATGCCCGATAACCCTAAAACAGCTTTTCTCACTGAGATTGAATGGTTTAAATGGAGGTGGAGGTGAATGGATGTAGATTCTGACTGTTTTCCTGGTAGAGAACGCTGCGATGCTGCTCTGTGGTGTTGTAGGGGGAGGGGGGGGGGGCAGACTGTCCCCACATGACTCGATGGCCTAAAAACAACCAGCCGTGTGCTACAGCCCTGCACCTACACAGAGACGGCGCCGAGACTTCTAGAAACAACCAGCAGTGTTCCTGAGTCTGGCACCTACACAGAGACGGCGCCGAGACTTCTCGGGGAAGCTCTGTAACACACAACAGTGTTCTCACAACCGTTTCGTTTCCGCAGAGCTTTGGTTTCTCACAACTGTTTAATTTTTTTTTAGAGGTTCGGTTTCTTATGTGGCAACTGTAGCCGTGTGATAGGCACAGGGTTAGTGTGATTTAAAAAAATAAAAGGCTGAAAAATATGAGCCCTGCAAAGGATCTTGGTTTTAATTTGAATTTTAGGAACATTAAGGAGTTTTGGTAAAACCAAGACTTCTCTGGTAAACAAATCTGCTTTAAAACTAAAACTAACAATGCTGCAATACTGAACTGTAGCAATAGTAATGCACTTTGTGAGGATTCAAATATTTTTTCCTAAAACCCAAAACATGCAAGTTTTTTTGTGTAACGCGCATGTGTGTGGTCAGACTGTCTGTACTGTGTGATCACACCATCACTTTCACAAGTGATCTGGTTTTGACCAAAGGTAAGGTGTTATCTGAATGCTTTTAACACATATTTACTGTAAACGATCCTGTAATAAACTAATATTATATAAGTTACCATTAGTCAACTTCCAGATACATAGAACCGATTAAAAAAATTAAAAATATTGTCACACAATATATAGGGGGTATATATATATATATATAGGGGGTTCCCTATATTTGTTGTGCTATGTCAGATGACATGACATTGTGTGTAACTATTAATAAACTGTACATAACTGTAAACATTACACTTACACTGTGTATGTGGATTTGAATTTGTTTTAATGAATTGCAATAAAATACAGCTTAACCAATGGTTTCTACTGTCCACAAAGTGACTTACGTTGCTACAGTCTAGTAGTATTATATCACTGTAATAAGTAAAGTTAAGGGTGGTAACATTCATTTAAATCTCTTCCTTTTGGATTTTGATTATGCTGTTTTATATCAAGTGTTTTTGTCTGTTTCTCTCTTTTAAATGCATTTCGGTAGTCAACCGTCTTTAAATAGAACCAAAACTACCACCGAAAGTAATGCACACAGCACACAGAATTAATTCAGTATAAATTCTCATCCTGTTAGATTAGCAATTCATCATTCATCACTCTCCATCATTACACACAGCAAAGAACTGCTTCATTGATGCTGTATTAAGCTTAGCTGTGTATGTAATCATTCACTGCTTGTGTACATTTCTTTCTGTCAGTTAAGGCTCATGCATGTTATTTTTTTTAAGTTCACTTCAGCTAATCTATCAATACATCAGCTACAACACATGCTTTGAGGAAAGAAATGTCTTAGTGACTTTCCTGCGGCCTGAAATTCATTTTGACATTTCAACATGGTCCAGTTTCAATAAGGTACCAAGAAACTTTTCTACAAGAAGACAGGACTTATTGGCTACCACATTTTGACACTAACCTTTCAATGCTAGCACAAGGATATGTCTTTGACTATAAAGTACTTCTGTAAGTCACTCTGGACAAGGGTGTCTGCCAAAAGCTATAAATACATTTACTTTGTGCCTTCGTGGACAGCATAGAGCAGGGTAAAGCTAAAGAAGGGGCCTTGGAGAGGAATTTGGACGATGCTTATAAGAATAATGGGAGACTGGGTTCCTCTGGTGGCTACATCTTGTAGAAGTCAGCAAGAATTACAAACACTGCTTGCAGTGACTAATAATTCCAGCCGATTCCAACTAGCTAACCAATAAACACCCAGACAGGGCATTTTTTAAGACATGACCCTAGCCTGGAGGTCAAGATGTGGTGGGAAAAAAAAACTGCCTCAGGACAGAGGTCATTGTTTCAAACCAGGTAGGTGATCCTTCCTATGCACGAGTTCAACTCAGGTGATTCCCATGCAAGGGAATTGTGGGATTCATCTTGGGGTCAGTCTGAGTGCAACAAACTACACCAGCACTTCTGGTCTTCTTTTGTGGCATCCGTCAATGCAAATTTCCAGTAACTCTGGATTACCGAGAATAATTTCTCTAATTATTCCTACACACTTCAAGCAAGAGAAATGTTATTGGATATATTATATTATATTATTATACAGGTATAAATGCAACAAGTTCACACTTTTGCACTAATGTTTAATGTATGTAACAGACTGGGTTGTGCCAGTGTTTTTCACAGATAACCAGGGCAGAACCTTCTCCCTCATCATGGTCACCCCTCATCAAGCTTGCACTACACAAATTCTTCTCTTTGGCATCTTCCCGCCATCGGTGTACACTTTGGCGCATTAAGTAATGCCCTCCTCTTTTAAAATGTTCCTTTTACCGACTGAAACCCTGTCGCCTCCGTCATGTTAAATCCTGCCTGCTGTGCCTGCAGCTACATCTGAGAACCTCTGGTAACATAATAAAACTATCTGGAGACGAATTGCATCGTCATATAGGAACAGGCTTCCTAGGAGCAGGGCTGTTCCAAAATAGGAGTCGAACAACCATTACGGAGGAACAGCCACAAAGGACTTTGCAATTAGGCAACCCTCTCTCACACCGACAACTTCCAGGGCGGTTATGTTTTTGCACAAATCCTTTGTGTATCTCATAATGGACCTTCTAGCATCTGGATGGATCTGTATTGGCCTCTGGAGAGCAGCAAGGCAGGGCTAATGCACAGGGTGTGTTCGAGCTCAGAAATCAGCGCACATTATATGACTCAGCATTGCTAGCTTGGTGAAGTCACCATGCCCAAGGTGAGAGCAAGTAATGAAGTAATCAAATGGCACGCAATACAAAACCAAAGTGACAGGCTATGATGCTACTGTACACTGCAATGGAAGCTGTAATCCTGAAAGGAATTATGTAGTGTTATAGAGGAATCTCACAGGATTTGATGATGTAATTCTGTGCGTGACCATCTCGCTCTCCCAACAGCTCCTTCTCACTTCCCATCATGACCCTTTCACTCTTCCTGCCATCTTCGTTTTATTTACTTCATTGGCAGGTACTGCCTAGGCTGCTTTCTTGGACTTGACAGTCATTTCCTCAGTTCTTAGTTACAACGAAACAGCATCAAAAAGCACCGCTGTGGAGTAACAACAACAACAAAAACAAAGCTGTGGAGTAACAACTACAACAAAAAAACACTGCTGTGGAGTAACAACAACAACAAAAAAACAAAATAAGGAAGCTCTGACACAGCTCTGTTTCTCTCCACTCTTCTTTTTTGGTAACGCGCGCACACAAGCACTCAAAGCTCTTCATGTCTCCTGTGATTAAGCTCCTTGTTTTCCAGTGTCTCTCCTTTTCTTTGTGTGTCTTCATTTGCTCTCTCTCTCTCTGGCGAGTGGGTCTACTATGACATAATACAGTGCTGTACAGTGGGGTCTGTGCCCAGTGGAACCCCACAGATACGACATGCCATCTGCGGACGTGACACCAGCTGCCCTCGTCTCTCTGCTGCCCACCGCCCTAAACAACCTGCACTGCTTCATGAAAGGGGACAGAGTGACCTGCTCAGACACCCACCAACTAATTCATCACTTCATCTTCCTCTCACTCAATGCCACTGATTTTTTTTTTATATATAAAGGATTTTTTTTTTCCTGCTTTGGGTCTCTTGAGGAAAGGTATAAAATTACAGTGCTATCAGCCCTCTCCAGAAGGAAGGATGAGGAGAGGAGAGAGAGAGAAGGAGGGAGAGAGAGAGAGAGAGAACACAGTAGGACGCAGACTGCCTGCGATTATAATAAACTGCAGAAGATAAACATTAGTGCATTGTGACGTGAAGGGAATCAAGCCATCAGGTGACATTTGTGACACAAGAGTCAGAAGAAATACAGTAGCATGCAGTGTGACTTAATAACACCATACAGTACATCACCTTCATCATCCATGCTTTAGTGCTACCATTACTGTTGTCAGTCATAATGCAGATAATACAGACATAATGTGCCAAGATTAAATGCTGCTGATTTTGTGCATTAGTGAAATTTGTGCTTGATGATTTCCTGGTTTCAGCTGCCATATCTTGTTTTAAACATATTAGTAAACAGACACAATCTTACATTGCCGAAGCTCAGCCAAAAGCACCAGGCTGATGCAAGATTGGTAACTGAATATAGCAGCATCGCTTGGTTGAGATGATTCCTAATGCATGTCTGTCAACAAAAAGTCCTGCCTGGACTATAGTCCTCCTGAGAGTCATCCCCTTATAAGAGAACAAAGTATACCTGCTGAGGGCAGCTACCTTTTAAGCAAATGCTCATTCTAATAAAATGTAAAATGTCTATTCGGACAAATTTCTTAAAATCATATTCCTTTTTTCGAGGCAGGTTAAGTTACATTCAACTACTTTTCTTTTTCGGTTGGCCGATTTCCCAGTGAGAGAAAACATCTTTATCAGCAGGTTGAACCAACACTGCAGTTGTATTTTGTGGTACCCTGGTTAGTCACTTAACTTAAATGCTCCTGGAGCCTGTCTAAATCTCTACGTCCCTCTCCATGTCCCCTATGCTCTATAAGCACATGTACTACATGCTGTATATATACTGACAGGAGACATGACTCCATACCGACTGTTTTATGAATCCAGGTCACACTTTAATTTAACATCATCACTAGTGCATGGAGATTATACAGCCAAACTGTGCAAACCCACTGTGCAATCTTGTTAATACCACAGTTAAACTCTCTAATCAACTGAAAAAGTCAGGTTGCAAGGAACCCTAATTACCTCATTTCATACACAAGTAACTTTCACCTGTTTTTTTGTTGTTGTTGTTTTTTTAATAAAGAGGTCATGCAAACAGTATAAACATGTACCTTTTTTGTCCCCTAGGACTCAACTGGTTTAGGCGTCGCGACCGGCGTTTGAAAACCTTTGGTGACAAATTAACACTAGGAACTGCAAAAACCTGCACTACAACCAACCAAGAAGTCTGACAAATGGAACTGTAAGCCATTTACAAATGGTTCCTGCCCTGCCCCTCCCCAGGGAGACGTTTCTAATGCGGACGGAAAATATACCATTAATTTTCTCTTGTGGTTTAGACAGAATCGGGTAACAATATTTTGTGTTGTTTTCTTTACTTTCATATCTTCCTTGCTTTCTCTTGTCTTCTGTTGTGTATCTCTTTGGAACTGGACAACATCCTTATCGGTTTTCATAAGCATGTCCACCCACCGCTGTTTCTTCGACTACACACTCCTCGACATAATTAATCAGTGCTGACAGCTTTCGCTTTTTAAGTTTTATTGCGGGTTTTTTGGGCGTGTCACAACACAATCGTACCTTTTCGCTGACTTGTTGTATCCTGTAAGGATTACTCAGCAGTTAAGAGGTCGCGTTATTTCAATATTTGCTGTGGCTGGCGCAAGTCAAACAAAAAGAAAAAGAAAGCTTGCCCTCGTCACAACCAACAGGGATTTTTATGAAATTATCTCTCTCTCTTTCACACACACACACACACACACACACACACACAAAATGGGCCTCTCTTTCTCAGTCTTTTGTTTTCTCTCATTCTATCTCCAACACACAGCCAACAATGGCAGCATCTGTATCAGCTCAGCATGGCAGGTCTCGCAGCAGGCTGTTCTATCAGCCCTGCCTCCCTCCCTGCCCTCTGAGCTGCAGCCATCCAGCCTGCCTGCTGACCACTCCAGCTGACGAGGACAGCTGAAACTGAGAGAGGAGGGGTGGGGGTCCACTGGCTGTGTCAAACATAAGTGCAAATATATATATATATATATATATATATATATAAAAAACAAAGAAAGGTGTGTGTGTGTGTGTGTGTGTCGGGGGGGTTGAAGAAACAGAAGAGAAAAAAAATACAAACATTTGCTGGATGTTCCTGATTTGATCCTAGACCCATGAAAGTGTCATTTAATCCTTGTTCATATAAGGTAATTTGATCAATTTATTTTCGACCATATATTAATAAAAGAACAAAATGTCTTTACGTGATGTAAAATGATCAGGAGGAGCTAGTCAAAGCCTTCTAAACAAACATTGTTAGATTCTTGCAAATGTGGATTCAAAACTTGCCATCTGTACTCGACCCTAGAAAACGGCATTGAAATAACAAGATCTCCCTAAACACCTGGACCTTATAGCATGTCTGGTTTATTGAGAGATACATTTCAATTTTGTTGTATTTGTACTACAGCAATGCTGTTCAACTCTTCTGTCCACCTTCTATTTTCAGTCAATTGCATGAATATCCATTTGTTTTCCCTATAGGGGATGCGTTACTATTTCTACCCGAGACTGTGTTTACATGGGACAGGGTGAACAAAAGCAAGGGACTAGGAATGAGTAGTCTGAGGAATCTTTAACCAGCACTAATGATGGCACCAGCAAAATGCACCACTAAGCTCATTATGCTTTGCTGACTCTCCCAATGCCAAAACTGTTGACCACACGTATGTGAGCAAAGTCTGCTATTCCACTGGCCACCCTAGGAGACTGGGGTATACTAAGGGCTACAAACATTATAGACCTCCTCTCTATCCCCCAAGCAGGTGTGGTACCTAAGACAGGTCTGTCTTGAGTTGAGATGTTTCCGACTTCAAGCCTTATGGAAGTAACTATAGCGTTTTGTCTATTGACCTAAATAGACAATTATTCCCAGATGACACATGCAATCAAAACGCAACGTTACGCACCGAATTTCCTTTCAATACACACATATAAAAATGAAATGGAACAAAGATTTCTACGCGATATATTGTTGAACCTCGCCGGAATGTAAAAAAAATATCAATGTCATTTCATTGTTACCGTCTTTGTTTATAAAACAGCAGCCAGAGGTCGACATGCATGGCACTACGCATTCAGTCTGTTCATTTACTACTTCCCCTCTCTACTCCCAAACACATCGGTTAATTGATGGTCTTGTAAACTGGCTTTAGCTTGAGCTCTTTGAACATCCACGCAAACCCCAGCGAACAAAGGGAGCAAATGTTTCGAGGTTTCGGTCTTCAGCCAAAGGCGCACTTCGACTCACCTGTCAGACTGTCGTAGCATTCAATCTCCGTGCTTTCGACGGCTAGTCGCTGCTCCTCTGTCAGTTTAGCCGCTGCTTGGTTCAGCAGGTTCACCTCGGACCCTGTGGTTCCATCGACGACGTGTATCCCCTTCAGTTGTAGCAAAGCCCTGTGGTACTTCCCGATAGCTTCCCGGAATTTCTTTTCCTTGTAACAACGATGGCCCTCTTGTTTGAAGCCAATCGCTTTCTGTATTTTAGCCTCCATCTCCGTCTCCGCGTTACCGACACGATACCCTCCCCCGCCGCCGTCTCCACCCGCAGCCGCTGCCAGGCTCCGGCCCCCCGCCTCCGGATAGCTTTTTAGGCTCTTGATCGAGTGTTGCTTTGCTTCCATCTCGCTCAGTGCGCGCGACTGCAGCAATCCATGCTGTTCCGACACGGATGCCTGTGCTCTCTTTAAGGGCTGGAGCAGTGTGCTGTGCATAAAGGATGCAAGTCAAATGGCAAGCAAGAAATCAAGCGATAGTAAGCGGGAGATGTTGTCCTAAATAACACCGACCACACGCAAATAATTTTGGCACTAAACTACCTAAGAGAGAACAAAACACGTAACGAAACACATTGTAGAATCGCCCCGATGATTATTCGAATTATTCTGTCGACAAACGGCGTTGCACTGATGGACGCTAGAGCAGGGAGGACGCCTCGCGCGACTGAGCTCAGCTTTTCTTCGGTGGAGCCACCGGCACGCGCAGCTTCAGCACCACAGACAGCGAAGGCGAGTTTTAACGCGCGGCATCATGGGAAGGGGCGAGTCGTGAGGTGTTGCTGCGCTCGCTGCTGCATCACGATCACATTTAAGAATAGCTTAGCAGTTTTGCAGTGATGTAAACCAATATTAACTTACGACAGGCTACAGTAATAGAACACGACATGTTATTATGTGTTTATGAATAAAGGATACCAAAGCGATCTCCTATTTCAGCAACATCAGCACCACCAAGGGAGCATAATTGACTGCATATTTGGTAGGCCGTAGCTGGCGATAAAGGGTCGTCAGCTGAATAGGCTAGTAAGCAGTCACAAAAATCACGATAAAAAAGAACATAAAAACACAAGACATACACAGTAACCTTCCACGATCATAAAAGCCTTTTACAAAACGTCTTAAATACTGGCAGTACTACGTTGTTGTTCCGTTACAAAATGAATAATAGTCTATAAAACGTCGGTATAATCATCATTAGCTGCTCATTAATGCAATAAGAAAACCTTAAATTATACCACCAGTGCTTACAATTACGTGCATGTCTGTTCGTTCTTACTATTGCTTTCAGTTGACAAGAAAATACACTACATAGTCTTACATACGTTTAAAGGAACGATGAGGCATGAATACGACTGGATTTGCAAAATGATTTTGTGCGACGCGTGACTAGCTTACAAATCAACCAAAGTCGTATTTTCTTCAGGTTTTATGTGCACTCTCATATGTATTTCTATTGCTAGATACACATAATTGCGATCACCGTTTCACTTAAAATACCCTGTTATTTTCAAGTTCTGCAGACGTGTACTTTCCGCGTTATAACAGCCTCTTCGAACCAGCTTTCACGTTTACTCATCAAGCTTACTGGTGCGATACAACTGCTTTGGTTTAAACAGTTCGGACGAGCGGAAAGCACTGGTTAGTGATTAGAACGGCGCAACGGCAGCAATTAAGATGTCACTGGAGTACAGGTTGGTGGCAAAGACCGACTGTAACCTGCTCCAAATTAAATACTTGAAAGTATTACCGTTATCTCTTTAAATATCGTACTTTAACCTGATATGTTCTTTTTCAGTTTTTCTTAGAACACAACCCATTTTTAACCCCACTTCTCTGGAAAAACTCAAGGCTGAAGAACAAAGTGACTCTGCAAGAGGACTTATTGCTAAATTCATAAAAGGACAACATTCGTTTGGTACTGGTTATGCTCAAAACGTTTACATAAAGCTTTTTTGGTTTATATGGGCCCACATGAGATTTTCATAAGCAGCAGAAAGAAATAAAAATTTGCATATCATAAATTTCAGTTTAATTTAACAGTATTGTCCCCTTGTTAAAATTTAGCTGATAGAATAGTTACACTTTAAGTCCAAATATACTGAACGTAAACATGAGACTAAAAAACGTGATGAAAGGTTTTTTTTGCTGTCCCATTTTATGTTCAGTTCATTCCAAAGACAAGCCATCAATCCACTTTATAAAATAAACATTGATCTCTTCCTTCTACCTTACATTTTAAATCTGTACAGTGTAACAAAGTTCAACTTCAAAGTCATTTGACATTAAAATAATAAAATAATCATAATCATATAAAAAAAAAAAAAATGGAGAAAGCAACTAGGGTCCAGGTCTGGGTCCATTTTAAGCACCTGGTACAACAGTGTGGTGAGTGTAGCAGCACTTGTAGTTCAAGCTGCATTTTGGCCACAAAAGGGGGTGGAAAAACAACAACACTCTGGGGTCCATTGCCATGTGCGTTGCCTGGCAACACAGTGCAATCTCCCAGCAGGGGGAGATGACACCTTGCTCTTTCATTCCATCTAGGCAACACTTAACATGGCACTATTCCAGCAGCAGGAAACTTACAGGAGGGGGGGGGGGGAAATGATAACTGAAGGTTTCTAACATGCACGATAGTAAGTTTTCTTCTCAAGGAAAGCAACGGTTGAGGTCAGGGGTTACATTAGGAGGAACCGGTTGTATGATGTGTACATGATCTTTGAACTGTTAAATCTTTCTCAAGATTTAAGAACTGTCTTAAATCTAAACTACACAAGAACGCAAGTCAGTGCACAGGTAATTAGAGAGAAAAGCCTCTTTCTCTTCGTGTTTCAACGGAGGCACGGAGTGTTTGAGGGTGAGTGTTCTAAACGCCTTCACTTGTATCTCAGGTAAAAGTATGCTGGAAGTCAGACCCTTGTAGGGTGCACGAATGATTTGTCCCCTGCTGTACGAAAACAGATTTCGAAATGTGTAATTGTCTCCTCTAAAAAAGCGGAGAGTCATTCTCAAAGGCTGGATGTGGTTAGGGTGGTATGCTGAGGGAAAATTAGAGAGAGTCATGGGTTCATACTGTCATTCCTATATGCACCAGGAGGATAGGTAAGGTCTCTATATCGTCTTCCGGGTCTCACCAACACCCTCTTCCCACACTGAAGCTGCATAACACTAATTCCTTCCTAGTCCTGAATGTGGGGTTGTAAACCCTGAATGTGGGTTTTCGTAGGGCTTAAAAAAAAACTGAGTGAGGCTTGGCGCATTTAGATCCTCTTGGCGCCCAGTCTCTTGAAGACACTGACAGTCTTGGCGTCCATCTGAGCGCTGTGACAGTCCTTCCCTGCACCTGTGCTGCTGCTCACTTTGGGGTTGGTCAGAGAGGCGCTAGTCTTGGCCTGTGCCTTGCCTTTGCTGCTGGTGACTCGGCTATCTTGCGTGTCTGCTGTCTGCACAGCTAGCGAGCTGGAGGAGGTTGTGCTGGGGCTGGATAAGGGCGCCTTGCCCAGCCTCCGCATTATGCTCAGCTTGGGCGCCCCCTCCTGGCCAGGGGAGGTAGAGGAGGGGGCCGGGGGAGCGTCGGACGTGGGGAGTTTGTGTTTGTTGCCCAAGCGGTACAGAGTGAGGGGTTTCGCTTTTTGGATGGCGGGTTCTTTTTTGGAAAGCAGCTGGGGTCGTTTCAGGACGCCGGCGTACTGCAGCACCGAGCCTTCGCCGTCGCTGTCTTCGCCCCTGCCAGGTTGCCTGGCGACTTCGACCATCTTCTCCTCAGCTTCCTCGTCGTCGTCGACTGTATCCAGCCTGCTGAAGACGCCTGTAGCCTGCTGCAAGCAGGGAGGAGGACACCGAGAAACCAGCGTAAACAAAGATGAAAAGTAACAAGAAAGGGGATTGAAAAACCGAAATATGAAACAAACTGACCCAGGTGTCTTTTTGATGTGAATACCGAAAGGATTTAAGAAAAGATGGGTCCACAAAAGAAATAAAGTATAACCATCACCTTATTGGTTGTTGATGCATCTGTTTTAGACTCTGAACCCAATCTCTCAAACACAGAAGTACGCTTCAAACTCTTGGCTGTAACAAAAGGGATAAGGAGTATGCATTAGAACTTTATCCTCTGCTGTGTTATCAGCTTCAGATATTCACTCTGCATTGCCCTATACCTGCCACACTGATGACCTAAATCCTTGTTCCTCAAGGGCTGGTTTCTGCACATTTCCCACCCTGCATTAACCTGGGAGGCAGGTGTGATGAAACAGGGGCCAGTTAGTTAACCTAGATGAACTAGGACCAGGGGGAATCATTTGAACTAGGACCAGGTTTGGGTTCATGGAACAAGGCTGAGCATCATGGACCTAAGAGCCTTCACATAAAAAGCTGGGTATGCAAGATGGCATAGCATGGCATGCCGGTCTTTAAGGATGTCTCGAGGCACCTTTTTTGGCCTGCTGTGCCAGAATCCGTCGAGTGCGGGCGGTGGTTCCCTTTGGCATGTTGATGATGTACTTCCCCTCCATCTCTGCCGTCACCCGCCGACGCTTCACAGGGAGGCCGTTCTCCTCATCTGCAGGCTGGCTGACAACTTATTGCCAAAGAGCAATGGGGAGAGAGGGGGAGAAAGGAAAAACACTGAAGAGCGAAAAATGGGAAAAAAAAAAAGGTGTGAAAATCATGGAGGTGTGGACACCCAGCAGATGTCTGCCGTGGTGCTGCTGTAATCCTCGCCTAGGATGCTAGCGCTCGCTGAGAAATAAACATTTACAGCGGGCTAGCACCCAGTCGGTACAGCGACGGCCCAGTCAGAGGAGGGGGGGGGGGGGGGGGGGATTCGCCGCAAAAGGAGGTACCTGCTTTGG